>OX422209.1:416238681-416838681 GCA_949130495.1 Sambucus nigra | reverse complement strand
TTAACCATAACAAGGCTATTAAAATACAAAAATTGCACAGATCATAAAAATATGTCTGAATATATGCAAATTAAAATACTATTTGATTATTTTGGATGAGATAATGGTCCGGTTTGTAAACAAATTCTTTAAAAGGCGACGTCGTTTCACTAAATCATTGTTGTTTTTAGAAAAAAGTGCGCCTTAAGGGTTTTACCAAGAATAAGGCGTGAAAAGCGTAAGGCGAGGCGTTTCTCCCAAGCCTAGGCGGGTTTTTTAGAACAGTGGTTTTGAATGGTTAGAGAGGGAAGCTGGTTTGGCCGAATTTAAATGCTTATAATCACCTTCTTCTTCATCACATTCAGCCCTTGGTTCAGTGTGAATAATATTTGACTTGATAATAGAGAAAAGAGGAGCTTAAGGAGGAAACGGTTCTATGAAAAGCTGGGAAAAATTTCAAGAAAATTATTAAATGTGTTCCCAAGGTATAATTATGTGTTAATCTTGTTCTATTCTTATATCATACTTATTAAAAGTATATAAATAATCAAATATTAATTATTGTTTCATCATCCTTTGTATATATATATATGTGTTCATACATAAGATAAATGGTATGTATAAGTTGCATTGCTTTGTACAAAACTCTCTTGTATTCAAACTTGTATATATTGAGTAATTCCGATTGGATATTAAAATAAACACATATATGAAAAGCATATCCAAAAATTAGAATTAAACACCATGTGGTTAGACCTTAGTGATGGTTGTAAATTGGTACATAGTTGTTATTTGCATAATTCGTTTGGATATGCCTTGGGTTTCATAAATATTTTGACATAGTAAATGAACTCTAAAAATTATGAAACTTTAATTTTGTATAATTCAGTGTGTGTATCGAAAATGGGTGGAAAATCACATAAAGTTATGATGTTAAAAATTATGAAAATTCTTGGAAGTTCACTGAACAATAAAAGAGCTTGTAGGGCAGATGTGACACCCCGCCTATGTTAATCATGGGTGATCAGTCCTTTACTAAAATAAATAGGAATCTTATTTGGTTAATTCTTAGCATCACTGTTGAAAACTTTTTAAATTTCTAACCACCAATGTTAAATTAAGTCCGTGACATATTTTATCTTTCATTAACATATCGTGATATGAAAAAATAAAATAATACAAATTATCAACACAATAATAAATGTCTGAAGTCTCGCATGATAATATAGATAAATAATAAATGTTGAATAAACCATCGGCTCCCATTCCAATAATCAAATCATAAGTTTAACTGAAATGAAATGAATCTAAATACATAGTCTGATACTAAAATAAATAAATATGAATAAATGCCTAAACTGAACGACAACACGTGTAACTGAAATAACTAAAAAGGAATCCTAATATAGTAATAAAATAGATGAAATGTATACTCAAGTCCTACATGCATTTAGAATTGCTGCAGCTATGCATACCTAGAATGAATCATCATATATGGTGCCCATATGCCTGGCACAATTGCCTCGCGCATGACCAATGTAACTCATAGAAACTGATCGAGTAGTCACGAGAATCCTTATTTGAGAATATGATTAAAATTTTCTAATAGGCACACATGCTCAAAACTGTGCTACTAATTGACAAAAACCCCAACCATCAACAAACGGCCTCACAAGGGGCATGAACACCTTGCACGCGACAACATAACTCATAACAACTAAACTCATAATCACGAGATTTTTGGTTTGACTATAAGGCCAAAATTTATAAATTGGCACACTTATGCTTGAAAACATGTCGCTAGTGGGAGAAAACCCAGAACATCCCCCAAATAGTATCGAAAGGGGTTCAAACCATCGTACGCGACTAACGTAACTCATAGAAACCAACCACATAGTTGCGGGGCTCCCGATTTAAGAATAGGATCAAAATTTATAAATACACACACTTAGGCTTGCAAACGTGCCGCTGGTGGGTGAAAACCTCGAACAACCCTCAAATGGCCCTGTTATGGGCATGAACCTTGCATGTGACTAGCGTAACTTGTATTAACTAATTGCATAATCACAGGAGTCTCAATTTGAGAACAAACACCGAACATATTGTTTCAAATAAATATGGTCACGGACTTCAACCGTGACTATATCTAATATTTTTTTTGCAATAAATATCTGACCACGGATTGGGGTCGTGACCACATTGAACCATGTGTACAAAATAGATCACGATTTAGGTCCGTGACCAAGGTTTCAAACCTTGTCACAGATTGGGTACTTTACTAAGGTTTCAAAGATGGTCACGACCTTTGTTTGTGACTAACATGTCGTATACTGGCCCACACTTGGGTCGTGACTGTGTCTTTTGGTCAAGGATCAAGGTCATGACCAACAATTTTTATCACACCTATTTTTGCCACGATTTGGATCCGTGACACGAAATCTTGGTGGCGGCCTAAATCCATGAACATCCACCTATGTTATTGTTGTGTAACGTAAAAACATCGACAGCAATACTTAAAATCTCATAAATCATACCAAAAATGGCTATTAGAGTGATTCCCATGAAGTGCCTAATCACAGAGCTTCAGGAGCAATGATTATATCGAACAAAAAAGTGGGGAGAAAAAAATTAGTAATAATATTATTAGAGTTAAAAACATTTAACACTAATGCGAATGAAAATATATTGCTTCTTGGCAATAGAGAATGGGGAAGCAAACAAAACTAATTGAACCTTTAAACATACGAACAAATATTGTGATGTTTCTATTTGAATAAATTGCATGAGGAGACGATATGAATGACCAATTTAAAAAGATGAAAAATTATTGAACCTTTAATTAACATGGAATATGTGAAGAATAAAAAATATCAAATAAAAAACCTAGTTATGTCATTTAATCGAAAAGTCAAACTTAAAATCAAATCTTGAACTATAAAATCAAAAACTAAGTTTTATCATCTAATCCTCAATTTAGATGAACAAAACCTAATTTTAAAATTTTTTATTTTGAATTATGTTATTTACCATTAAAAATTTGCATCAAACTTTTTTGTAATATATCTAAGCCTTAACACCACAAATCTCTCAACTTTACGTTACTAAAAATTCAAAAAACAATGTTATGTAAAATCGCAATATGTTCATGTCTGTAGTAAATGAAAAGAATCAGTTAATTTCCCTTTCAGTAGCTAGATCGGTAAAATGTCCCACTTCGACTATTCATGTTTATCAAAACCATAATCGCAATAAAGAAAGAATAAATATCAAGAAAAAAAATACAAAGTAGTACTAAAATAAGATCTTAAAGTCTCTTAACAATTTAAAATATGAAAATTATAAATGGGTATTTTTAGTATAAGAAGTCACAAATAAATATATCTAGGAAGCAAGGATATTAGAAGAGCAAAGAAAATGATCACAACACACAATATTTACATGGCTCAGTAACTGCCTACATTCATAGAGGGGGTTCTAAAATTCTATTAATTTATGAGAGGATCTAAACTACATGCCCATTTGCTCGAGGACGATGATTGTATTTATAGTGGTAAAAAGTAATTGAGTTATTAAAAGGAATGCCCTAACTTCTAATTGGCCCATTAGTGATTCCTATTTATCTCGTCCAAGAATGTAGGTAACTAGCTATGTTCTTATATATCCACACGATAAGCTATTTTGATTATCCATGTGAGACTGAATTCAACTGGTGAAGCATGCTAGGCCTATTTTGGGCTAATTGGTCCCCTTTGGTTTGGACCCCATAATTTCCACTAATTTGTTTTGCGAAAGATGGGTAAAAGAATTTAAAAACCTTTATTGACCCAAGTTGAACCTAAAGCCTAAGATGGTTGTTCGGTTATGTTTATGATAATTTGAAATCTGTAGGGGTACGCTGGTCCTTACAAAAATTGAACCGCCAAAATTCACTTTGAGCATTGTTACTTATGATTGATTTGTTGGAATTTGAACATCACTTGTTTCAAAAACTGCAACATCACTTTTTCTCCTATTTTGATTCAAAAGACTCTTATAAAGCTTTCGTTCTTCTTTGTTTACTCCATAAATTCTTCATTTCCTTTTTCTTTTCCATCTTCATAGTTCTTTTCAGCTTGCATCCACTACATAACCTTCTTTCATTCTTTTCTTCTGTGAAAATGGTTCACACTCTTCATGATAAGAACTTGGAGGACTTTAAAATAACTTATTCTGTCCTTTCTTATGTCATAATTGAGTGTGACCCCATGCCCAAGAATTGCATTGCGATTGATTATGGCCACTAGATTCACACTTTATAAGTAGTCAGGGGGATGATGTTTCCCCTTAATAAACTTTTTTGTGAATTTTATGAATTATATGTCGTTGTCTCTTCCCAGTGTGCTCCAAATACAAGGCGGATTATCAATGGGGTTCACAAGATTAATTCCTAGTCCCACACACTAGATAGGGTTTTATAATAAAAGTCAAGGAAGGCTGACGGGTTATGGTAGTTAACCTTCCTAATTTTAATAAGGGACATTGGGATCAAGATTTTATTACTCATAATTGGCAACATCCTCCTCTCCCACTAGAATGGGGGAGTGATATGTGTTAATACTTTTTATTTTATGCCTTATGAATTTTCTTCTGATTGTGTTCACTAATAAAGTTCCTTTATTTATTTATTTGAGCAGCTCGATCGAAAAGAAAGGCTCCTCCCTTTCCCATATCACATTTGATAGAGTCAACTTTTTGGTGTATTTTTCATTGTTGCCTGAAAAGCTCTTCTAATAAAAATCCTCAAATAGCTACAATGTAACAACCCGCGTAATTTTTGGGGTATTTTCGAAATAAAGAGGAAAAATAAAGTTTTTCATAAAATTATTTTTATCTCTCAAATATGTTGGTTATTATTTTTAAAGGAGAGAATTTCAAACGATTTCGAAATCAAAATTAAAATGGAGTTTTAATTGAATTTTTATTATTTAGAAGAGTCCTCAAAACATAAAACTCTCTAAGAGTCCTCGGAACATAAAACTCTCTAGTAAAAATAATATTTTTAGAAATCCGACCGTCCGATCAAGCTGAATTTTTGTCAGAAGTCCTGTCTCGCCGTTCGCTACAACATACTAAAACATAAAGTGATTCCAATGGTTTGATCGTTCGGAATAAAATTTTTAGTGTTTGTATCTAATTAGAACTCTTTTCTTAATCAAACTCTTAACCCTTTATATATCAAATAATTCGTGGCTTGGCTTTTCAAAACACTTTTTCTCAAACTTTTCAACCAGAAGACCTCTCCAAAATTACTCCTTTTTATCTACAAACCATAGCCCCAAACTTATTCAAGATTTCAACCTTAGATTAGAAGGCTTATTTGGTGCTTTCTCGAGTTTGGGCTAGAACGAGATTTTATTATTTTCGCGAGAGGAACGTGATGGTGTGATTAGATTTTGAGGCTGAATTATGTGATGATTCATGTTGGTTCTTTTTGGTGGATTAAGGTATGGGGTTTTACACAATATGCTCCTTAATCTCGCGAGTATTATTCTCGTTGTTTTCTTGTGATTATTGACTCATATTTGAATTGATAAATTCATTTGGAAATCTGGAAATATTTGTTGGAATCTAATTTCGATTCATGTGGTATTATATTTCGTGTCGAGCATGTTGTCATGAGATTTTAATATGGCACTGAGGTTGGGCACCCGCCAATATTCCTTTTTCCGGATATGCTAAAAGAATGCATAGGCGCGGTACGGTGGTGAGGCCTGGTGACCCGGTTAATGTGTTGTTGAGAAATTATATTGATATAATTGCTTATGAGATTCGCTTTGATTTGAATATTCGTATTCGTATTGTTACGTTTTATTCGCCTCTAATATTTGTTGAGCATCTTTCCTGTCGTATTGTGTACTTCCCCATATTTTCTTTTAGTGGCAGGTTAGCGTGGATTTTGGGCGCTTTGGATTTGATTTTAGCGTGGATTATTTTGGGAAGATTATTGGAGAATACAAGTAGAGAAGATTGTATTTATTTTGATGTATAGAGCATTTGGAGATTTATTTTATTTTCGAGATAGTTGGATTGTTGTAATTATTTCGAGAGATTTGTTGTATTAATTTGAAGATGAGAATAGTGGTTTCTTGTTTTATTGTGGGATTTAGATGCTCTATACCTTGTTATTTGTGGATTAGTTTAGTTTTATCGATAGTAGCGCTCCGTTCGCTCTCCCCGGGCGGGCGGGGTGTTACATACAAATATAGCAAACTCAAGTGTAGAGGTAAGTAAGGGTATCAATCCACATCTAGTTGGTAAAGCTAGAGACAAATTCAATTGTAATTCACTTTTTATTTTCTTTTCGTGCTTTTTCACTTTTTATAATTTTTTTTAGCGTTTTCAATATTAAAACAATTGGGTGAGGTGAAGTGGAATAATACTAAACTAAACTAAATGAGAGATGATAACAACTAACTAAAAAGTTATTAAATAAAAATAAAGTCTAACACTAAAATAAGAGATAAAGTGAGGTAAATAATTGTGAGAACAATCAAGGAGTGGGATTACACCACAAATTTTAGCTATTCTAATTAATTAATTTAATTATTTGAATTCCCTCAAATTAATATCAAAATCACAAACCAACTCTCGTTGCAATTGTAATTTTAATAGTAATATTTTAGAAAATTAAGTTTAATCCCCCACAACTCTAGAAAATAGATCTACACTCTTTTTAATTAATCACCCCCTAGGATCGATCAATTAAAATTTATGTAAATCTTAGAAAATAAATTTAGAGTTGAAATTCAAGTAATAATACCCCACTTAAGAAACCCCTATCTCTAGTTCGAATATAAAATGGGTAATATAACTAGAATTTCGATTTTCTCTCGAAAATCATTTACCCTCTCTCGAGGTGCAAATTCAAAGGTGAGGGATCAAAATTAACATTCAAAGGGAATTTTCAAGTAATCAAACCAATTAAATTAAAATAACATCAAATAAGGGTTTCCCCTACCCCTTGAAAGGGGATTTAGCCTAACATGATATGAAATTTGACAAATTAATAATCAAAGGCATAAAATAAATGAGAAGAGAAAACAACAATCAGACCCGATCTCTTGATGCTTAATTGAACTTCAATCCATGAGTTGAAATCAACATTCCTCAATTTGAATGATCCTAACAAAATTACATCAAATATTTCACTCAAATTAATTCTCACAACAATTTATTTTTCCCTCACTATAAAAAAAAATAAAATAAAAATTATAATCTAAAAACCTACACTAAAATCGAATTTCTCTCTCTATTTTCTATGATATGATCTCCTCCTCAAATGGGGTCTTGAGTCTTCTTTTATAGTAGATGCATGGCACACATGGGGCTAAGGGGTATTTTTGGGAATTGGCTTGAGTGTGCATGGAAATGGTGAGAGGAGTGTGAGATCATGTGGGTGAGGGGTCAATGAGGGTATTTTTTGGAAGAGGAGTTGGGGGTATTTTTGCGTAAAAGGGGTTTTTATTAATTTTAACACATGTGGACATTAATTGGCTTGGTTGGTTTTGTCTTTGGAACTTTGGCAAGTCACGATTTTGACTTTGGAGAAGTGGATGAAATGGGTTTGGCATGGAGGTGGTTGCAAATGGGTGTAAATGGGTATAGGCGGAAGGGTATTTGGATGGACAAGATCGGATTTGGGTAGGATGGCTGAAATCGGGCTTGGCCGGACATGGAAGTGGAACGGGTCAGGGCGTTCCGAGTTTTCGAATATAGTAGGTTGCACAGGGGTTTTGGTTCCGGGTTGAGAGGGTCCGCGGCCGGGATAGGTGGCTGGTATGGCGGGTATCAGTTTGGTGGTTCCGGCCGAGTTTAACTCCGGCGGGTTTGGATGGAGTCCAGTTCGCGGATTGGAGTCGGGTGTAAGGTCGGTTTGACAGAAGGGGTGCCAACGGGTATGGGCGAGTTCATGGGTCGCAATGGGATGGAGTAGGCGCGGGTTAAGGCAGGGGTGGATTCCGACCATAGTGTGGAGGTCGGTTTTGAGTCCGGCGAGTTTTGCCGTCGACGGGAGGGAGGTCGCCGACGGGTATGGAGATTAGAGGTGAGGAGGGAGAAAAGGTTGGGTGGATTAGTGGTTGAAGATGGGTTTTGGTGGGATTGGAGGTTGAAGATGGGTTTTGATGTGGTAGGGTGTAGGAAAGGTAGGGTGTGTGTGAGTGAGTATTTGGGTGTAGGAAGGGTATAGGGTATTTGTGTGTGAGTATGGGGTTTAGTTGTGTTTTGGTTTTAAAGATTGGATGATAATGGTGGATTAGGAGAGAGGAGAGAGAAATGGGTTGTTGGGGGTTTGAGGAAGATGAAGTTGAGGGGGGTTATTGTGTGAGAGGGTGTAGGGGAGTAATATGGTGGGGATGAGTGGGTTTAGGTGTAGGGGAGTTTATGTGTGTGTTTTATTTGGACACCTTAAAATAACATAAAAACTAAAACTAATAAAAATAAAAATAAAAATTTTAAAAAATAAAAAACCTACTTCTAATAATAAAATAAAGACTCAAATTAAAAATAAAACTAAAAATAAAATAAAATAAAAATAAAAAATAGAAATCTATTAAACTAAAAACTAAAATTCTACAAAAAAGTAAAATCTAATAAAACTAAAAAAATAAATGAAATCCTAAAAAAATCTAATCCTAATAAAAACTAAAAACTAATAAAAATCAAAATAAAATAAAATTATACTAATAAAGATAAAATAGAAAATAGAAAACAAAACCTAGAAAATACTAAATAAATAAAAAATAAATACTAAAAATAAAACAACTCAAACAAGAAATCTAAAAAATATTAAAAAGGGACAAACAAAACACACACAGGGTTTGGGGTAGGTTTAGGATAGGTTAAGGTTCAGGTAAGGTTATGGGGGAGGAATTAGCTCCATTTTAACTGCAACTTGCTTGGAAATACGGGTTTGAACACCGCAATGTGAATTGGCCTGCAAGATAAACATTTGAGCACATAAGACCCATATTGCCGAGAATTAGCAACTAAAATATGTCTATTCGGGGTATAAAATGTACAGTTTTTGGTGCTTATCGGACCACCCCCAAACAGAGCGTTGCTAGTCCTCGAGCAATAAGATAGAGAGAAAGAGAAAGATAAGAAACTCATAGTGTACCACTTTCGGAGCCACTTGCACTTGCACTTAGCATGTGTAATAAGCCTTTAAACCTATAGGTTGCCCTACAGGACGAGTTGTGTCTCATGAGGGTTTGCAGGGAATATACCCACAAAATTCTTATTTGCAAAGATTTATTGAAAAGCAGTCAATCTCTTATTAGACGTAGAATGATCGCACAATCCATCATAAGAAAAATATTTTCAAAAATACAAGCTAGAAGCATAAAAAGTTTAGCTAAGTGAATACACACGGCACATCCTTCCTAGAACTCAATGTGTGTAGTGTGAATCAGTCAAAACGGGTCAAGTATCACAAGAGTAATTCCTAGATTGCCTTTTCGAAATCGACGCTTCAACTTCAAATCTCACTGGATGTAACTCTCTCAAACGAACTCTCGAGATATGAGTTAGTGTATCGCTCTTGTGTGTGAGGAGGTGAGTAAATGTAATCAAGTTCAAATGTCTCACACACATATAAGAAAGAATGAATCCTTAAGAAAGAAAATGATCTCATGAAAGAATGTTAATCACTATAGTGAGAACGTCGAGTTATTCACCACATTGACTTTCATTTTCCCGAACACCTAGGGGAACATATGGATGATAATGGGTGAGGGGGAAATGAAATGAGGTAGGATGGTGTTGATACCAAATTTAATCTGCTGACATGGACCAATCATATGAAAACACATGGCTATCTACGTGGCAACAACCAACACTTCCGAGGAACCCACGCTCTCCGAGGAACAAGACTACAACGAGGAAGACAAGTTCCCCGAGGAACTCACACGCTCTGAGGAACAATGCCTCTCCAAGGAACTCTTGAGTACCGAGAAGATTAGGCGGTCCGAGCAACTCAATCGGTCCGAGCTGCATCTCGAACAGAGCATTAATAGCTGGATGACCAACAGTTCAACTAATTCATTAAATGCTTATCATTCAGACGCACACACAAAGATGGCATTAAATGTATTACCCTTTCATATGTATATCATTTAATGTATTACCCTTTCACACTACAGCCTCAGGGCTATAAATACATTGTACAATCCTCATTGTAAAGAGACCTGGACCCCGAATCCAGATCGGAATTTCTTGAGATAACTTGTAATCGAGAATTCCCATACAAACAGCAATAAAGCAACAGTGGACGTAGGCCATTCTTATAAGGCTGAACCACTTTAAAATTCTTTGTCTCATTTATTCATCTGTGATTAAAAAATTAGAGTAATCTAATTTTTTACATCAACAGATTGGCGCCGTCTGTGGGAAACGACTGATAATATCGTTTTTCATCAAAAACAATCCATTACCAATGGCTGATATTCCTGAATCCAGCAATCGAAATGCCGGAACCCCTCTAAATCCATCTGCTCCACCAGTTATTCCAGATCTGACTGGAATAATGGCAAATCTGGCTCAGGGCCAGACCGTCATGCAAGAAACAATGCGACAACTCATCCAAACCCTCCATAAATCCCAGGAGGCCACTTCAACGCGATCAGTTGCTCGAACCAATAGGCCCGAGGAAGGAAATGATGCATGGAAAGGATCTATTCAGAGCCTGGAGGATAGATTAGGGGAAATGTCTAAGGCCAAGAACCCTCTACAACGAACCTTAGTTCGAGGAACACCTTTTGTCCAGGACATTGTTGATTTTCCAACACCATCAAAGTTCAAAGCACCTGTTGTGACTCCCAAGTATGATGGAAAGACTGACCCTGTCCTTCATATAGAACAATACCAAGCTGCAGCTGACATCTATGCTGTCCCAGATGAGATGAGATGCAGAGCATTCTCGGGAACACTTACCGGATCTGCTCAAATATGGTATAATAGTCTTCCTCGGGGTAAGATTTCAACTTTTCTTCAACTGGCCGAGTTATTCATTGGGAATTTCTGCTTTGGAGCAAAGCCAGTTAAACGAGTAGCACATTTGTTAAGTGTTAGACAAAAAGCTGGTGAGAGTACCAGAGATTATATAACTCGTTTTAATAACGAGAAACTCGAAGCCATTGATTATGAGGAGAAGACAGCGATTATCGCTTTGATGAGTGGATTATTGCCAAACAAGTTGTACTACACTTTAGCCAAAGATCCACCTCAAACCATGTCGGACCTGATGGGAAAAGCGTCCAAGATTATGAATGCCGAGGAGGTTATGTCTGCGAAGAAGAATATGGACGTCAAAGAAACCAAGGTGAAAGGTGATAAAGCTAAGAAGAAAGAACATAAGAACAATGGTGGTGACAAACAATCCAAAAATAGGTCGTCATGGGAAGTCTTGAGGAAATTTGATAAGTACACACCTTTGAAGGCAAACATCAACCACGTCCTGGAAGAAATTAAGAACAGCGAGGAGTTAAACTGGCCAAAGAAAATGAAGGTAGACCCTGACACGAGGAATAGGGAAAAATATTGCGAGTTCCACAAGGATCATGGCCATATGACCAAAAATTGCATAGCTCTTCAGAATGAGATTGAAACACTCATTCGACGAGGAAAGCTATCAAAGTATGTTGATCGGGGAGGTGAAAGAAGAAACAACGACCGAACTAGAGAGAGGTCTAGATCTTCTCATCGAGCAGAGGAGAACAAGAAGAGAAACCATGAAGTTGATCCAAAGGATGACCCCGATCTTCTCAAGAAACCAAGGCAGCCAGAACGAGAGGTATTTTCAATATGCTTTGGGTCATTTGATTGTAATGTTATTACAGGAGGAGATGCAGGAGGAGGAGACCTTACTGCAGAAAGAAAATCTTACCTCGGTGAGGCTCAATCTTGCTCGTACATTCATCGAAAATCTAGCTGAGGAAGATCGCCCGAGAAAGGTGAACAAGGAGAAATTGGTCATCGGTTTTTCAAAAAATGACCTTACAGGTATTTTATATCCTCATGATGACCCGCTGGTGATCAAGATGAGAATGAAGGTGGTCATAATTTCAAGAGTACTGGTCGACAATGGTAGCTCGACAGACATCATGTTCTACTCGTGCTTTGTTAGTTTAAATCTAAAGCTATCTCAACTGGAGCCTTACCACGACCCCTCATTGGTTTTGCTGGCGAGAAAGTATTTCCACTTGGGACGATCAAGTTGAATATATTCATTGGTACGTGGCCTACTTGTCGGAAAGAAAGAATACGTTTCTTCGTGATGGACAAGAATGTCCAATCATCGTACAATATCATCATGGGAAGAGTAGGATTGAAGAAGTTCGAGGCTGTACCATCTACAGTGCATCAGTGCCTAAAAATTCCAACAAAGTTTGGAGTAGGAGTTGTGAAAGGTGATCAGAAAGTAGCTCGGGAATGCTATTATTCATCCGTCGAGCAAGAAGAACTGGAAGAATCAAAGAAAAAGACCACTACTTATCAAGTGGATGAAGGTGCAGAAATTAAAACATTGGATCCTCGAGATGAGTCGCAACTCGTGAAGGGTCAAGTGATGGAAACTACTGAAAATATCATTCTGGACGACGAGCACCCTGAGCGAACTACTCAAATAGGTTCATCGTTGGAAGCCTCATTAAAACATGAATTGATAACTTTCCTTAGAAGCAGAAGACAAACTTTTACGTGGAGTCATGAAGATATGCCTGGGATAGAACCAAACTTCTTATGTCACGAGCTCAATGTGAATAAGGAGATCAAGCCTGTGAAGCAGAGAAGAAGAGTATTCAGTCCCGAGAAAAATCAAGCTATACAGGAGGAAGTCGAGAAGCTCCAGAAAGCGTGTTTCATTGAAGATGTTAAATATCCAGATTGGTTAGCTAATGTGGTAATGGTAAAGAAGAAAAACAAAAAGTGGAGGATGTGTGTAGACTTCACCGACCTCAACAAATCATGCCCAAAGGATCACTTTCCACTTCCCCGAATTGATCAACTGGTGGATGCTACCTCGGGACATGAGTTGCTGAGCTTCATGGATGCTTATTCTGGCTACAATCAAATTAAAATGTAACCTGAAGACAGGGAGAGTACTTCTTTCATTACCCTTAGGGGAACTTATTGTTATAATGTTATGCCTTTTGGTTTGAAAAATGCAGGTGTGATATATCAGAGGCTGATGAACAAGGTCTTTGCTGAACAAATCAGTGACAATATGGAAGTCTATGTTGAAGATATGCTGACGAAAAGCAAGAAAGTTGCCGATCATCTAGTTGACTTAAGTCAGACTTTTGATCAACTAGATAAATATCAAATGAAGATGAACCCGACGAAGTGCATATTTGGAGTACGAGAATGCATGTTCCTCGGGTACATTGTCAATCAACGAGGCATTGAGGCAAATCCTGAAAAGATCAAAGCTCTATTAGGGCTGCGATCTCCAACGACGAAGAAGGAAGTACAGAGTCTCACAGGACGAGTAGCGGCACTCAACAGATTTGTGTCACGAGCAACTGATAGATGTCTCCCATTCTTCAAGACACTCAGAAAGACTTTTGAGTGGAATGATGAATGCGAGAAGGCTTTTCAAGACTTGAAGAGATACTTGGGAGCACCTCCACTGTTGTCCAGGCCGGTGATGGGAGAAAAATTGTATTTGTATCTTGCAGTGTCTGAGAATGCAGTTAGCTCGGCGTTGATCAGAGTGGAGAATGGAGTACAAAAGCCAATTTACTACACAAGTAAGGCCTTTCGAGGAGCAGAAATTAGATATCCAAGGCCGGAGAAATTGGCACTGGCGCTGATTGAGGCGAGTAGGAGAATGAGGCCATACTTCCAGGCTCATACTATAGTAGTATATACTGATATGCCATTGAGGCAAGCCCTGCATAAGCCAGAAAAATCAGGAAGATTGATGTACTGGGCAATAGAGCTCGGTGAATATGATATAGTCTATGAACCCAGATCATCGCTTAAAGGACAGGTTGTAGCAAATTTTATAGCGGAGTTCACCTATCCTGATGGCTCCGAGGAACAAAAGTTGCTCGCTGATCAACCTGTGGATGTTACAGGATCAACAAACACAGGCTCAGACCAATTCCGATTGGTAAAAGGGCGTGTGGATGTTACAGGATGTGACGCAGAGATAGTTGTGAGGACTCCGGATGAGAAACAAGAGTTGCTCGCTGATCAACCTGTGGATGTTACAGGATCAACAAATACTAGCTCAGACCAACTCCGGTTGGTAAAAGGGCAAGTGGATGTTACAAGATCATTGACTTCGGGCTCAGACCAACTCCGGTTGGTGAAAGGGCAAAAAGAAATGATCGACGAAGAGCAAGTAAAATTTGAGGAGGAAATGAAGCAATAAATATTTCACCGAGGAACTCTAACCGATCAGAAATTTGAAGAAGAGTTAC
Organism: Sambucus nigra; assembly: GCA_949130495.1. Lineage (NCBI taxonomy): Eukaryota > Viridiplantae > Streptophyta > Magnoliopsida > Dipsacales > Adoxaceae > Sambucus > Sambucus nigra. The sequence goes on along the minus strand of OX422209.1, from coordinate 416,824,237 downwards.
ATATATGGAGGCTATATGTAGATGGCTCATCTTGCACTACAGGATGTGGCGCAGGGATAGTTTTGAACACTCCAGATGAGGTCGATATGGAATACGCTTTGCGTTTCCAATTCAAAGCTTCCAACAATGAGGATGAGTATGAGGCCATGATTGTAGGACTTAGTTTGGCGAAAATTATGGAGGCGCAACAGGTCATCATTTTTAGTGATTCTCAATTGATCATAAACCAAATGATGGGAGTATATGCAGTTAGAGGAGAATTAATGATCAGATATCATGCAAAGGTAAAGGAGCTGGTGTCAGAATTTGTCGCTATTCAGCTGGTCAAAATACCAAGAATGGAGAATGCGAGAGCAGACGCCCTAGCTCGACTAGCATCAGCTACTCGCACCGAGCTACGACGAACAATCCCAATTGAAGTGTTAGCTGGTCGGAGCATAGATGACGATCTGACGATGAACTTTATCACCCTTGATTTAGGACCATCTTGGATGGATTCCATCAGGGCGTATATCGAGGAGGGAGAATTGCCAATTGACAAGCTCGCTGCCAAGAAATTGAAGTTTAAAGCTGCTCGGTATGTATTAACTAATGGTGTTTTATATAGACGAGGAATTATGGCAGGTTTGCAGAGATGTGTACACCCCTCCGAGGTGAAAGAATTAATTGAAGAGATCCACGAAGGGTCTTGTGGAGCACATGTAGCAGGTCACACACTTTTACAAAGGGTAATGACGCAAGGATACTACTGGCCGATGATGAGGGCTGATTGCATAGCCTACGCCAAGAAGTGTGACAAGTGTCAGCGCTTTTCCTCCATCCGAAGAAATCCACAAGCATTGTTGACACCCATAACTTCCCCTTAGCTATTTGCCATGTGGGGAAATGACTTGGTTGGGCCACTGCCAACGACCCGAGGAAGGTTTAAGTACCTCGTCGTCGCAGTGGATTATTTTACTAAATAGGTAGAAGCTGAGCCACTCATTGACATGACGTATAAGAAGGTGTACCAATTTATTTGGAAGAACATCATTCGTTGATATGGTCTACCTCATGCCTTCATCACAGACCATGGAACATAATTTGATAACGAGGAGTTTGCCGCCTATTGTCATCAATAAAATATTTTGAAGGTCCACTCAGCACCTGGCCATCCTCAAAGCAATGGACAAACTGAGGTGACAAACAGAACGCTGCTAAATGGCTTAAAGAAAAGATTGGATGATGCAAAAGCAAACTGGATCAATGAGTTACAATCAGTACTTTGGGCTTACCGAACTACTCCCCGAGTAGCAACTGGAGAATCACCATATATGCTGGCATTTGGAAGTGAAGCTGTCATACCTGCCGAGTTGGGCCTTCCAACACACAGGGTACTGAATTTCAATTCCCCTGTCATCGACTTAATGAGAAGACTGTATTTATACATGCTCGAGGAAGTTAGAGAATAAGCAGCCATTAGAAATGTTGCTTACCAGCAGTGAACAGATTTGTTCTACAACAAAAGGGTGAAGAAGTGTGACCTGAAAGAAGGAGACTATGTGCTGAAAAAGTAATTCAAAAGCACAATAAGCTGGAAGCAAACTGGCATGGACCATACCGAGTTACAGAAGTTGTTCGACCAGGAACTTATCGAATAGCGACTTTAGAAGGCGAGGAGTTTAAGAATGCATGGAACGCAGAGCACCTATGAAAGTATTATCAGTGATGTATATGTAACACATTTCCATCAGTATGAATAAAATGAAGATATTCTGCTAAAGTCTCTCCTTTTATTGAGAATTTTTTGGGGAATACTAGTGCTACACACTACTCAGCAAAACTCGGCAAGGCTCAGACTACTCAGCAGCAAAATATTCCTAAAAATGCCAACTTATTTGGCTAGGAAACACAATATTCCTAAAAATGCCAACCTTGGTTGGTTAGGAAACAAAATATTCCTAAAAATGCCAACTTCGGTTGGTTAGGAAACAAAATATTCCTAAAAATGCCAACTTCGGATGGTTAGGAAATGAAATATTCCTAAAAATGACTACCTGTTTGGCTAGGAAACAAAATATTCCTAAACATGCCAACTTCGGTTGGCTAGGAAACAAAATATTCCTAAAAATGCCAACCTGTTTGGTTAGGAAACGAAATATTCCTAAAAATGCCAACCTATTTGGCTAGGAAATAAAATATTCCTAAAAATGCCAACTTCGGTTGGTTAGGAGACAAAATATTCCTAAAAATGCCAACCTGTTTGGCTAGGAAACGAAATATTCTTAAAAATGCCAACCTGTTTGGCTAGGAAACAAAATATTCTCGCAAATGCCAACTTATGTTGGTCGGGAGGTAAGATTATTCCAGAAAGTGCAAAAGTTGCTAAGTATGGCTGGTCGTGGATAAAAACCCACCAACTGTAGTTGGTCGACAAAGAAAACTTACCGACCTTGGTTGGTCGGAAACATTTAAGAGAAAAGTCTACCAACTATGGCTGGTCGGGGATAAAAACCCACTAACTGTAGTTGGTCGACAAAGAAAATTTATCGACCTTGGTTGGTCGGAAATATTTAAGAGAAAAGTCTACAAACTATGGCTGGTCGGGGATAAAACCTCACTAACTGTAGTTGGTCGACAAGCATAATTTAACGACCTTAGTTGGTTGGAAAAATTTTAAACAGTTTTTATACTCGTGACTTTATTATTAAGTGATCGAGCAATATTATTGAAACTTGAAACTTTTTAATTATTACTGAGTTGGTCGACAAACAACACAATATTGTTATTTTTAAATATAAAGTGTTTGATAATTACAAGACAATAGCAATCAAGATTTGCAAAAAAAAATGAAAGTCTTTCATTGAATTCAAAATAAATTACATTGATAATGAAATTACAATTACATTGACATGTATACTAACTATTACATCAAAAATTCCTATTCTACTGGTCTCTTCCCCTCTGCTTTTGACACAGGTTCTTCGCCAGCAGGCGGATCATTTAAAGACAGAGGAGAATTGATGAAGTTGAGATCCTTCAACATCCTGACATTCATCACGGATGGTCGATCTAAGAGATGCTCGGGACGAGATACCTCGATTTGAGAATGTAAATTGTAGTCATCGAGATACTTTGAAATTAAGCTCCGAGGAATGGCCCGAGCAGGGATCCAATCCATGTCCAAATTGTATGGTGGCACAGGCAAGTCGAGCAACCTGGGATCATGGTAGTCCCACAGATAATGACCTTGTTCGAGCTTCAGCACACCTAAGGCATTCATCCAGCCTTGCTTGTAGCCCTCATTATTGGCATTATGGATACGATCGTCCAAGTGGAATAGTGCTTCATTGTATCCAGCCATCCAGAACTCCCTGGGCTGTTTGTGGAATTGATATGTTAGCTTTTCTAGCTGCTCGTGGAGATTCTTGATGAAAAGCTCCTTATTCTCCAAGACTGACTTCTGCGCGGAAAGCTGTTTTTCCAGGTCCCTAATCTTCTTTGACATATCAGACAACGCCTGGTTCTTCGCCATTAATTGGAAAGCCTGGTTCTCTAAGGCAGACTGAGTCCTCTGTTCCTCGACAAGAACCCGAGCTGCTCTTTCTCGTCCCCGAGGAGCTCTTGCTCATCCTCGAGAAGATGTGGAAGGGCCCGACCTCTTCAAGGTGTCCAACTCTTCCCTTAACTTAGCGTTCTCAACCTCTAAGAAAGAAAATCCCTCATCGGTCACTGGGATCAAGGCACTCGAAGTGGAAGCTGCAGACTTCAATTGTGACAACTCCTTCTGCAGGTTGTTGTTTTCCTTTTCCAGCAACTCAGCAATCTGTCTGCATTCTTCGACCTCACCTCTCAAGGTTCTCTCCCTTACATCGTACCCAGTAAAAAGCTTCTCGTAGACCTTGTCGGCAATGATCTGCTGGTACTTCTTCTCATACCCCTCATGCAACAAAGCAGTGGATTCTTTGTATTGAAGCTGAAGGTCCTCGAGGGTGCTTTGAAGATCCTCAATCATTTCATAATAGGCAACGTTATTGGCTACAGCCCTATCAAGAAGACACTTCAGATATTGATATGCTTCCACTGTCTGTTCTGAAGCATCATGACCAAGTATGTCGACAACTTGTGCATCACTCAGGTCTGTGTTACCAGCCTTAAAGTACTCATTACATTATCGCAGCAACTTTGTATCATGGGCAGATAGCAGTTCCATCCTAGCCAGAAACTAGCAGAGAAAGAAGAACAATCATCAATAAGAAGAATAAGCAGAGTATGAATGAAATATAGACAATAGTATGCAAAAAAGTTCAAGTTTTATTAGATCATAGTTCAGAGTTACATCTTCTGGGTTACATTTGATAAAGAGAAACACAATAAAGAGAAACCCGAACAACACTACACCTTTTCCTTATCTCCCAAAACCTTCTCGGGAGGTTGGGATGAAGACGTAGGTTGCTCGGAAGGAAGGGATAGTTGCTCGGGGAGAATAGGCAGTTGCTCGGAGGAAGAAACGATTTGTTGATTTTCCTCGGCAGCAGGCTGGATGGCTAGGGCATGATCTCCCATCACCATCGAAGACTCTTCGAAGGTAGCTTCGTCCTCTTCTAACTCTTCTGGAGTTGGAGGGGGACCGGGGATATGTCTCTGGAAGAGCTCAGAATACTCTTCGACCTTCATCTCCTGAAGGGCAGCGACCCATCCATCCCTAAAGTATTTGAGACTAACATAGTCCACTTACGACACCATGGTAGCCAACCCCTTGTTCCACCCCTTGTCCCAGCCAGAGCTGAAGGACTTCTTCACAGCCATCTTCCTCTTGGTCTTATCCAAGGCAAGTTTTCGGACAACAAGTCATCAGCAGCTTTCAGTTTTTGATCAGCTTCCTCCTTCTGCCGACCTACTTCCCGAAGTTGAACTAACTCCTCCTCGGTAGCCTTGAGTTTATCTTCAAACTCTCCAGCAGTTTTGAGCCTCTCCTCAAGCTCCTTATTTTCCTTCTCTTGGGCATTTATTCTCTTCTCCAACTCCTTGGAGGCATCAACAGCCCGAGCTTTTTCTTGCTTAGAGGAGGCAAACTTCTTCTCCCAAACAGCTTTGTCATCAGTATATTTCTGGCGAGAATCTGCCAGAGACTTGGTAGCTTCTTCCAGAGCTCCCTCCGCACTGGACGACGAGCAAGAAGCCTTAATCTCTTCATCCTTCTTCAGGATTATGTTAAAGCAACTCGTCAACTGTGAACAGAAAAAGAAAGCAAGTTAGAAACAGAAATGACAAAAGAAATATGAAAAAATAAAAGTAAGAAGACTTACAGAAGCAAGGTGACGAGCAGCTAGTGAGGTGACCATGTCCCGAGTAAGGTTTTCTTCAGTACCTTGGACCTCGGGAATGATCAAGGACTTTATCGAGCTCATGGCAGAGCTCGGGGGAACAAAATTTGGAACCCCAGTTCCAGTAACTGGGGGCTGAGTGATGGTATCAGCCAAATTGACCGAGGAGCTTTTCTTCAGCCTCCTCGGGGGAACAGGTACAGATTCAACCAAGGAAGAACCCTTGGTCGGTGATATCACAATCACCTCTCCAGGAGCAGCAGACCTGCTCGGAGCCACTGCGGGCTTCTCGGTAACTTTAACAGGAGCAGCTGGAGGAGCTGCATCAGTCTTCTTTGTCCCCTCCCTTGGGACATCAATCCTACTCCTTTTTACCTCCCCAGAACCGGAGGCAGTTTTCTCAAACAGGGTAGGAGGTCTTCTCTTCTTCATCTTTTCACTTAAAGGAATATGGGATTCAGGCATTGAGCTTGTAGAAATTGGTACTGGCTCTGATTCACTTATCACTGGACGAGCAGTGAAAGAAGTGGTGTAGCTCTTGTACAGCAACAGATACGAAGCTGATCTAATGTGCTCGTCGGCAACACTTTGATGCAGACTCCAGATAAGTTTCAAATGCCTTATATTGACATCTGCATCTTTTGGGCACTTTCTCTTGCTATCAACTGCAAATAAATAAACATTATTATCAGTGGCACATTTTATCAAACACAAAAAACATGATTTCAAAATAAATAAAATAAAATAAAAATAACCTATCCCATTGCCATAAGGAGGGCATATGGGACCCTGGTAAACCTCATCTCCAGCTAATGGAGGGTGTTGCCAATTTTTTATGACAACCCCGTGTTCAAAATAATCCCTATTGGCATCAGGGAGATTGACTAATAAGGCTCTATTTAAAAATCTAGTTTTTAAATAAAAAATATTATCATTAACTGCCCATCTATAGCAGTACATGATTTTTGGAATTCCTATACGAGTTCCATGCACTTGATTTAATCTATGCACCCCATTAACTATCCTCCATGTGTTGGGGGCTATTCGTGCAGGAACAACGTCAAAGTACTGACAGAATTCCAGACACAAGGGATTTGGTGGAAAAAAAAATCCACACTCAGCAAAAAAGAGACTAGGAAACCAATGTCCCTCAGCCAAATGGAAGTAATTAGAAGGCTCAGAAAGCTCTTCCAAAACAACCCATGAGGGAATGGAGAAATCAGAACGAAACTTCTCAAGAGACTCAACAGGGTAAACCATGGTGAATAAAGAAATGAAGAAGAAGGAAGAAGATCTTACAGGAAAAGAACGGATCTGCTGACAACGAACGACGGAAAAGATGAACGCACAAGAGAGTAGGAAGAGACGACGTAAAACTCGAAGATAAAAATTTGAAAGGTAGAAGACGATGGGAGCGTCTGTGATGTTTAAATACCTTGCCTTGGGAAATGGTGAAATAATGATTACAAAAAAAGATGATTACATTACCGGGGGATAAAAAGATGAAAAGTGGCGCGGGAATCAAAGCGAACAACAGCGACTAAAAAGATGAAAAGTGGTGCGGGAATCAAAGCAGAGAACAGCGGCTAAAAAGACGAAAAGGGACGCGGGAATCGAAGCACGCAGAAAAGTCCAAAAAAGCATGATTCTACGAATTGGGAAGGATAAATAAATACAAGGGAAACGCTCCTAAAAATCAAGAAGACTATTTAAAGCTACCATATTCCGAGAAAGAATGTTCCATACTCCTCAAATTTCAAACTATGAAACTTGGGGGCTTCTGTTGATACCAAATTTAATCTGCTGATGTGGACTAATCATATGAAGACACGTGGATATCTACGTGGCAACAACCAACACTTCCGAGGAACCCACGTGCTCCAAGGAACAAGACTACAACGAGGAAGACTAGTTCCCCGAGGAAGACTAGTTCCCCGAGGAACTCACACGCTCCGAGGAACAATGCCTCTCCGAGGAACTCTTGAGTACCGAGAAGCTTAGGCGGTCCGAGCAACTCAGACGGTCCGAGCTGCATCTCGAACAGAGCATTAATAGCTGGATAACCAACAGTTCAACTGATTCATTAAATGCTTATCGTTCAAACGCACACGCAAAGAGGGCATTAAATGTATTACCCTTTCATATGTATATCATTTAATGTATTACCCTTTCACACTACAGCCTTAGGGCTATAAATACATTGTACAATCCTCATTGTAAAGAGACCTGGACCCCGAATCCAGACCGGAATTTCTTGAGATAACTTGTAATTGAGAATTCCTATACAAACAGCAATAAAGCAACAGTGGACGTAGACCATTCTTATAAGGCTGAACCACTTTAAAATTCTTTGTCTCATTTATTCATCTGTGATTAAAAACTTAGAGTAATCTAATTTTTTACATCAACAGATGGTATGAGGTAGGATAGGATAGAATGGTGAGTGATGGATGTGTGAAATGATGGATGTAAAATGGATGGATATGCGATAAGATTGAGAAGAGTGTATATTACATGAAGAACCAATGTCTTTATTACATAAAACTAACTACAAACTCTCTTTCTTTTCTTTTTCTTTTCTTTTTTTTTTGTTTTTTTTTTGTTTTTTTTGTTTTTTCCTTTCAAACCAACAATAAAGACATTTACATTTGAAATCACGCTCTTTTATTTGAAAATAAAATATGATATGGAGATGATAGGTGATGGTGTGGGGAATATGTGTGAATAGGGTAGAATAGGAAAGGTAATGGGTGAGTGAATTGAAAAGTGGTAGGTGTATTGATGAAAATCTAGTATTCGGGACAAATTTCAAGACACGTGTTTCTTACAACTCGAAAGTGATGTCGTTCTCAGTGATCAAGCCAAAATTTAGTGAAGGTTAATGAGATCATACAATGATTTAAGTGCGGACCCAGAAGAACTTGAATTAACTTGTGACTCGAAGATTGCGTAAAACTCTCTAAAAGGTTGAAAGGCACGAATCTCACAAGCTAAAGTCTCTACTAGTGATCCTTAAGGTTTTCTTTAGAATTATAATACTCCTCGACTCTATCCGTAGTGACGTGATAAGTGCACAAATTTTTGTTGAGTCTAGAAATTCATGGTGCAACATGCCTTGTTACGTATTACATAAGCTATTTAGAAAAAAAATATTCTCTAGATTGATTCCTAGACTTTAAAAGATGGATGATTGAAAATTCACATCAATGATTGAGATGAAAGAAACTGCATGAAATTTTAAAAATCAGGTTTAAAAATCAAAATTTTCAAAAGAGGTACGATGTTGATAAAATTCCCTAGCCCAAACAAAAAGAATCATCGTCCTCGATGTTAAGTAAAATGATTTTTAAAATTGAGAGCATAAGGTAGGAAAGAGATTACCATAATTAATCGCTAATGAAGTGGACAGAGGGAGCCAAGAATAAACCTGAATAAGTAATGAGATAAAAATTGTGTACAAGTCTATAACATGGCAAAACAGAGGGTGCCAGACTGAACCATTCTCACCCTAAAGTTAAGATCTACAAAAGTGCGGGGTGGCAGAAAAATTGGGTGATGAAGATCACCCCCAAACAAGATTTAAGCGTCAGTCTTATTGGATCAAGGCTAAAGAGGTCAATGCACTTGTATAGCAAAGTGCATCACACGATGGAAAGCATCGGTGGACCAAGGGCGGGTGGGTATTAGGGTAAAGGTGAGGGTGGAAAGGGTGAAGAGGTATCGACCACGGGCCTTGTTGAGCTTAAATGTGAGGGTAACTAGGGCCCTATAAGCATGGTGCTAAAGTTGGTGAGGAAGGCAGAAAGGTGGGGAAAGTGGAATGGGTTGGGCCTGAGAAAAATCACACGATCGTTCTATGAATAGGCGATGATAATGGTCGCGCCGAGACACGCCAGAGAGCTGTTGAGAAGAAAAATCAACACCACAAGATAGCGGCGAGCATAGGGTAACAAGCTCGGTGTCAGAGAAGTGGAGAGTGGAACCACAAATACTCTCATGGAAGGTGGAGGTTGGTTTCAGGCAAGGATTTAAAAATTTAAATGGAAACATGAAATTATAATATCTAGATCCAAACCAGGTGATGGGATGGAAGGGATAATGGGTGGGTCGGTGGGATAAATGGTGGAGGAAGATGATCCAACTCAATCGTGGGAGACGCACACTCCTCGGGAGGAGTAAAGTAATACTCACAAGGGACTGTGGTTTCTAAAGATGGAGTTGTCAACTTCTCCAAAAAGGTATCATTGGTGAATGTGGTGGGTGGTTCAAACGAGGCACCAAGATTAGAGATAGAGGGATTACTAGAAATATTGGGCTCAAGATGAGACAAGCATAGTGGAACACGATCCATGTCCGGATGGTTAGGAACTATCACAGATTCTATCTCGGAAAAATGATGAACACTCGTAGCCGGAGCTAACCTAGGATAAATTGGTTCCTCGAGAACACAAACAGTGGGCTCAATAGGTGTAGACTCATGCATTTTTTTGGATTTATCGGGAAAGGTAATGTGAACCTCAAAGTAGGGTTCACATGGTGGGATTGGATCAGGCTCATTATCAAAAGGTAAGTCAACACATTTGTCAACTTGAGACCCGGACCATTCTATCCTATCCTACCTCATATGTGTCACAAGTTCAAGATTATCGGGGTGAGAGGGTTGGTCACACTCCACATATGTGTCACAAGTGGACACAACATCATCACACTCGATTGCAACGATGGGTGGAGCCATGGGAATGTCCGACTCTCTTGCATACTCCAAATCATTAAGGCGTTGTTCAAGCCTTTGGAGAGTTGCATTTTGTATTTAAGTGGATTGCTCTTGCTCAAGTATGAACGTTTGCAAGAGGCTTTCGAGAGCAAATGTGGATGGTGGTGGTGGAGCGACGGGTGGTGGTGGTGGTCGAGGTGGACACAACTCGCTAATATCATGAGTATATGGAGAATACTCAAATGAAGTGTGTGGGGTGGGGCCAAGTTCATCATACACGAAAGGATCTCTTTCATGATGGACAATTGGTTGATACTCATGGGGTGCGTAATGAGGAAACTGATCGTGAATGGGTGCACAAGGTTGCCATGACGATTGTTGGAACGTGTGAGGATCCGCAACATCGGGTTGGGAGTCATATTGTGTGAAAGGTTGATCAGGCCTCCAAGAATAACTGGGGTACTCACACAACTCAGGATTATATACATCGGGATAATAGGCCGGGGTGGGTTCCGCAACAGTGTCAAATGGATACACATGTTCCACGGTGTGTTCGGATGGATATGAAATGTAAGGGAACTCATGAGACATGTGATTGGCATAATAGCAATGGGTGCACAACAAAGTAGGAGACACGTCGACACTTGACACCGAGGGTGATGGAATAGGAGGTGCGTGCATAGATGGGTCAAGAGTATCAACGGTACTCGTGAGAGAGCCGAAACCACGAAAAATCTCATAAAGAGACGGATCGAGATCACTCTCACACATGTCGCTTGTCAATGGAAAATGACCAAAGTAGTCCCGTAAGGGACATTCTTCGGCCATGTGGAGAGAAATACTTTTTAGAGTTTTTTAAATTTTTTCAGAAGGAAAGAAAATATTTTTGGATTTTCGAAAAAGGAAAGAAAGAAAATATTTTTGGATTTTTCTATAAAAATAAAGTAAGAAAATATTTTTGGATTTTTTATATAAATAATAGAAGAAAATATTTTTGGATTTTTTTGGAAGAAAAGGTGGGGAAAAATAGGTGGGCTCAAAAATTTGGGACGAACTAACTAAAATCGACTGTCGAAAAATGAATGGAATTGGACACACACAAGTTAAGGAGAATTCCTAACTAGCACATAGCCAATTTTATCTTTAAATTTAGTGAAAGGGTAGTCAAAATTTAATTATGTCCACGGGTGATAAAAATTCATGAAATTTATCTTAGTGATCGCCTTTGCAAAAATGTTCTCCTAGTGGGCTACCTAGTTGATTGATTTTAAATTAAGTGATGGCTAGGGTAGAACACAATTGGTAAGCGAGTGAGTCAGTTGATGAAATCCCTTCTCGTGAGTAATCGGGTGTAGGTCTTAATTAATTAATTCATCACACCATTCGAAAATAAATGCTAGAATAAAATCAAGTAAGAGCACACAAAGCACACAAAAGAATTGACTCGCTAACAGGAGAGGCGCGAGGGTTTGAGAAATGTACCTCCCACGGTTTTTAGGCAGTGGGGTGCCGAAAAATTTGAGTCGATCGGGGGGAGATCACACCTATCTCAGTCGGCTCCGGGAGTCCTACCGACCCAAGGTGGAGAGGATTCTAAATCCTCGCCTTTGGATGCCATCTCTCTACCTTGTCCGGTTTCCCTATCACGCTTGCTTGGATTATTACAATTTTTTAAAATTAAAAATAAAATGAAGGTGTCTCTATGCACCGCAATACAAGCAATGATAAAAATCCTAATACAAGCCTTCTAAAAATATAAAAATGGTACAAAAAAATAATAAAGTGCGAAAAATAAATGAACTTTAAGTTGAAATCTGCTCCGAGCTTCACGATCCCAAGAATGGCAACGACGCCATTTGATAACTAGCTTTTTGGTGTGTCGTTGTTGTAAAAGCTCTTCAATCAAAATCTTCTCAACTCTATAAAAGTAGAAAAAACTAGAGTATAATGGTAAGTGAGGTATCAATCCAAATCTAAGGTGTGAACATGCTAAAAAATGAGAGAATAATGAATATAATTCACTTGATTCTTTTTTTTTTACTTTTGATTTTTTCTAATTTTTTTATGTTTTTCAAATATTAAAACACTTTTTAGGTGAAAATGTGAAGTAACACCAAACTAATATGAGAGGTGAAATTAATAAACTAACTAGTGTGCTAAATAAGAACTAAGTAATATGAATGAGATGAAATTAAATTTGAGAAATATTCAAGGAATGAAACTTAACATCCACTTTATCAATTAAATGTGTTAATTATTCTAGTTTACTAATTTTCCAAATATTAATTTATTTTATCAATTGATTCTCATCATTTGGCAAAACAAACTAATATAAAATTAATTAATCCAATTTTCATCCCTACAACTAAAATGAATAATTGATTTAGAAAAAATATATAAATCACTCGCTAGAGTAGATTCATATAATAAATCATAAATCCAACAAAATTTAATGTATGAGTATAACAAAATATAATATAATCTAATTAGTGGGTCATTGTATCTCTAGTTTGAATCCAAAAATTAAGAGTATATTAGATTTTAATCTCTTCTCAAGGATAGTTTACCATTTCTCAATGCATAAAATCATGTAGGAATGAAAAGAAAATTAACTAAATGAAACAAAGTAAACTAGATTAATTGATACATTCAATTGAATATATAGGGCTTCATTTCACTCCTTGAATGGAGTGATTAGCCAACCATAGTCATAATTCACTTAATAATAATCTAATAATGGAATGACTAAATGAATTAAATGGTTCATTTAGTTAATTTGATAGAGTCAACTTTTCGATGTATTTTTCATTGTTGCTTGAAAAGCTCTTCTAATCAAAATCCTTAAATACCTACAAATATAACAAACTCAAGTGTAGAGGTAAGTAAGTGTATCAATCCACATCTAGGGGTAAAGCTAGAGACAAATTCAATTATAATTCACTTTTTATTTTCTTTTTGTGCTTTATTACCTTTTCTATTTTTTTTAGCTTTTTCAATATTAAAATAATTGGGTGAGGTAAGGTGAAATAATACTAACCTAAACTAAATGAGAGGTGATAACAACTAACTAAAAAGTTACTAAAATGAAAATAAAGTATAACACTAAAATAATAGATAAAGTGAGGTAAATAATTGTGAGAACAATCAAGGAGTGGAATTACACCACAAATTTTTGCTATTCTAATTAATTAATTTAATTATTTGAATTCTCCCAAATTAATATCAAAATAACAAAACAACTCTCGTTGCAAGTGTAATTTTAATAGTAATCTTTTATAAAACTAAGTTTAACCCCCCACAACTCTAGAAAATATATCTACACTCCTTTTAATTAATCACCCGCTAGGATCGATCAATTAAAATTTATGTAAATATTAGAAAATATATTTAGAGTTGAAATTCAAGTAATAATACCCCACTTAAGAAACCCCTATCTCTAGTTCGAATCTAAAATGGGTATTATAACTAGAATTTTGATTTTCTCTCGAAAATCATTTACCCTCTCTCGAGGTGCAAATTCAAAGGTGAGGGATCAAAATTAACATTCAAAGGGAATTTTCAAGTAATTAAACTAATTAAACTAAAATAATATCAAATATGGGTTTTCCCCCACCCCTTGAAAGGGGATTTAGCCTAACATGGTATGAAATTTGACAAATTAATAATCAAAGGCATAAAATAAATGAGAAGAGAAAAGAACAATCAAACCCAATCTCTTGATGCTTAATTGAACTTCAATCCATGTGTTGAAATCAACATTCCTCAATTTGAATGATCCTAACAAAATTACATCAAATATTTCACTCAAATTAATTCTCACAACAATTTATTTTCCCCTCACTATCTAAAAAAAATGAAATAAAAATTCTAATCTAAAAACCTACACTAAAATGGTATTTCTCTCTCTATTTTCTATGATATGATCTCCTCCTCAAATGGGGTCTTGAGTCTTCTTTTATAGTAGATGCATGGCACACATGGGGCTAAGGGGTATTTTTGGGAATTGGCTTGAGTGTGTATGGAAATGGTGAGAGGAGTGTGAGGTGATATGGCTGAGGGGTGAATGAGGGTATTTTTTGGAAAAGGAGTTGGGGGTATTTTTGGGTAAAAGGGGTTAAAGGGGTTTTTATTGATTTTAACACATGTGGACATTAATTGGCTTGGTTGGTTTTGTCTTTGGAACTTTGGCAGGTCACGATTTTGACTTTGGATAAGTGGATGAAACGGGTTTGGCATGGAGGTGGTTGCAAATGGGTGTAAATGGGTATGGGCGAAAGGTTATTTGGATGGACACGATCGGGTTCGGGTAGGATGGCGCCTCTAGTGACGAGTGTCAACCCATCCCATGCTTCACTGTGCACACGTTGCTTTCTTCTTAATCACTTGTCTCATGAGTTTCCATTTATATTCTCTCCATATGAACCCACTATGGAACATATGTCTCCATATGACACTATTTCGGAACCCCCCTCGACGTATTTTCATGACATATCCAATGTCGAAGGGTATAAGTACCCAAGCTATTCATGGAGGCCTGATCACCCTTCTATGAAATATGAATCATAACACCATGTTGTGTATCCTTACGGTTTCCAAGAATCATCATCATAACCCCGTGCACCTCATACCTACCAGTCCCCTTACTATGCACCTCCTGCTGATCAACCTTTTGTCTCTCATGGAGATGCTTCTCCTGTGTATGCCCAACTTGACCCTATTCACCACACTTCAACTGAGAATTTTCCATATCCTAGTGTCTATAGTGAGTTGTTCACATTCACCACCACCTTGTACATCCTCACTCGAACACCTCTTGCACAAGTTCTCTCCCACTCTTAATCCTCAAAATGAAGCCCTTTAAACGATTGAACAACGATTAAATAAATTTGAGTGTGCGAACGAGTCGGATTTTCCCTCAAGTCAACACATTATTGCCCTGCGTGGGACGATGATGTGTCATTTTGTGCCACTGATTTTGAGTGTGACCAAACCTATTATCTTGAGAATTACAAAGTTGAGACCACCCAGTGGACCGCTACACAAGTTGACAATAGTGTTGACATTTCCATTGACTGTGAGACTGATCCCACACTGCCCTACCCTCTCAAACTCATCGTTGAGGTTCACCTTTACCCTTCCATAAAATCCTTATTTCTGCCCGAGCCTACACCTATTGAGCCCACTACGTGTGTTGCCGAGGAACCATTTCATCCTAGGTTAGCTCCGGCTACCGGTGCTCACCAATTTCTTGATATTGAATCCGATATGGTTTCTATCACTCTGGATATGGATCATGTCCCATCAGATTTGTATGCCTCGTTAGATTTTTCCACCACTTCAGATAGTGACTTTCGGGTGTCTAAGTTCATCACTCCCTTGTTCACTTTCACACCTCCTTCTATGAGTGCCCTTGAGGATCACTCTGAGCCTTATGAGGAGTGTGTTTCTCCTACTCGTGACTTAGATCATCTCTCCCACCCTTTATCCCACCCGACCCACCCACTGTCCATACCACACTACCACTTGATTCGGACCTTGTAATTCTACCTTACCTGTTCACATCTATGCATTTAGGTCCTCACCTACACCCACCCTCCGCCCTAATTCTCCACGATACCATTTGTGAACTTTTCATCGACCCCACCATCCATGTGAGTATTTATGTTACTCTCCCCATACGTGACACTGAGCGTGTTACTTTACGCACACCACTTCCTTGTGGTGTTGATCCTTTCCATCTACAGCTCCCTGGCGTGTCACGGCACGATCACTAACATCATCCATTTATAGAACGGTCATGCACTTTCTATGAGGCTCACCACATTATTATTGTCAAACCATTTTTCCTCCATGTCTAATTAGAGCATCATGCTTATAGGTCCCTTGTTTCCCTCACCTTTCGGCTCATACGACCCTTAGTCGATGCTTATTCTCCCTTGCCTTTCTCATCCTTACCTTGATATCCACATGATCGTGGTCCACCGATGCTTTGCATCGTGTGATGCACTTTGCCATACAAGTGCATTGACTTATTCTAGCCTTTATCCAACAAGACTGACGCTTAAGTCTTGTTTGGGGGTGATTATCTTCACCCGATTTTTTTACCACCCAGTGCTTTTGTAGTTCTTATCTTTAGGGTGCGATTGGTTTGGTCTGGCTGAAGACGTTATACTTAGTGCTATCGAGATGCAGCCTGTTGTTCATTTTTTCTGAGTATAAGTCTTATCATGTTTGGGGGTGGTGTTTCACATCACCCAATGACTTTCACATGCTTTATAGACTTGTAAGTATTTGTGTCGCATCTGTTCTTCAGGTTCCATCTCTGCTCCATCATGCGGTACATTTTCATAAGCGGTTCATTATGGTAATATCTTTCCTCCCTTGTGCTTTTCATTTTTTATATATAGTTTTAAACATCGAGGACGATGTTCTCTTTTGTTTGGGGGTGGGAAATTTATCAAAATCGTACTAATTTTGAAAAAAATTCATAAACAAGTGATTTTAAACATTTTGTGTAGTTAAATTTAAATTTTTATGACATGAATTGTCTATCATCCCTCTTTTAGAAATCTCGAAATACCTATATTTGACCCCAAAATTACGCTTTTAACCTTAAATTAATTAATACCTCCTAAAGCGTACATGCACCATGAATTCCTAAACTCGGCAATTTGCACCGTCACCTTTACAATCAAAAGTTAAAGAGTAATTATATTCTCAAGAGAGCCTTAGAAGATCACTAGTGGCAACTTAAACCCGTGAGATTTGAGATTTACACCTTTTTGAGGGTTTTTACGTATCTTCGAGTCATGAGTTGACTCAACTTTGTTTGGGTACCACACTTAGTCGTTGCATGATCTCATTTTTTTTTTAAATTTGGCTTAATCACTGAGAATGACATTAATTTCGAGTTATAAGAAACACGTGTCTTGTAGTTTGTCCCGAGCACTAAACCGAATTTTCCATACACTTTTCATTTTTACCCTTCACTCCACCAATTATCCTTCCACATTTTCCTTATCCATATATATCCTAGATACCATCCACATATCATTTCCCATAATTACCATCGTTTTTGAGAAAAAGAGTGTTTGAAATTTTTGTAAATTGTCTTCATTTGTGTTATGAAAAACAAAATGTATCGTAATAAAAAATAAAAAAAAGAAAAAGAGAAAAAGAAAAAAATAGAAAAATGAGCAAAGAAAAAAGGGAAGAAAGAAGAAAAATAAAGCAAGCGATCATAAATTCAAAAGACGAAGACATTTGTCAGTCAATGTGTGTTTCACTCTTCTCAAAAACCCTACATACATTATCTTCATTTCATTATCCGCTCATATCTTACATAAACCTCATTTTCACCATTGGTAAAGTGTTAGGGCAAATGAGAAGACTATATCAATTATTAATGGGTGAATAATTGGGGACATCACGTGGGATGCTTTAGGTAATTATAGAGTAGTTAAATACACATACTATATGGGAATAATAATATGTATTTATGTTTATGTGGGTTAACATACCAATATTCGTGGACGATCCTATTGGCTTGAGGTTTTGCGCGTTCGGGATCGTAGCACACGTCGGCTAGAGGTTGTGTAGGTCATTTTAGGTACTATGTAGTAGCGCCATCTACGAGAGGTAGGTGTTAATGCTAGGATCCTTTGTCACCGCTCGGTTTGTGCCGTGAACTGGTGTACTGCGTTGGGACTACCCCACAAATGTGTGTTTTGTGATGTCTGACCTCGATAAAGATTTCTTTGAACTTTCCGATAGAGTACAGAGGAGACACCACTGGTAGATGCCATTAAGTGTCGCATATATGAAAAGACACACACACACACACACACACACATATATATATATATATATAATAAAGGTGCATGGTTTTGGCAAAAATATCTCCATTTTTGTATGCATGGCATTTTCTCATTTCCTGCCCATGCATGAAATGTCATGCTAAATGTTTTTATTTTATTTTTTATTAAATATATTTTTAAAAAATATTTATTAATACTTATTAAATATATTTTTTTAATTTTTTTTCTAATGGCTGGATTCACGGGGACAAATTTATCACCGTGCCATCGGCACGGGCATCCACTAGTGTGTGTGTGTATATATATATATATATATATATAGAGAGAGAGAGAGAGAGAGAGATTAAATGAGATAATTCAATTAATTTGTCTAAGAATGTAGAAATGACTTACAGAACCTTACCTTATTGTGCATAATAGATGTTTATGACACAATCATGAGATATAAAATATTGGAATACCTTGGCATCGAAAATTGAATATAGTCAGTTTCCTGTTAACAATTGATCATAGTTAATTCATTAATTATTAAATTGGCACGGTTGCCACATAGTATTTCGGGACTTATTGGATGCAGGTATTACCGCACTTAGTTGAGGGGTGAGATTTTAATCGCGTGTGAGTGACGATGAGGGATATTTACTTTGCATCGGATGTATTTATGGCACTTTAAATTGAATAAGTTACTTCTCGCACACCCTAGGTGCTCCTAGACAGGGATAGCGGGATTGTCTACATATTAGCCTTGCGATCTCTTTTTGCTCATAAGACTTTCAGATTTATTGACTCTAGCTTAGGTGCTTTTAACTTCAATTATTTATTTCACTTGAGACATTTGTATGGGCATAAGCCCGAGACTTATTTAATTTATGTTGGTTTGAGAATTTTTTTCACAGTTGTGTTGGATTTATCATATACTTGGTATTGGATTGGGTTTTATTATTATTGAAGTGTTGATCTTACTTCAATTATGTTCTAAGAATATATGAATGTTTATTATAGTCGGTGCTAATAATGACATAGATTGTATAACAAGCCCCATCTTGGGCATATTGTGTCTGGCGAACCTCTACGTGAGAAAATGAGGGTTATTACATTTTTCATTAAGGATCTTAGGTCTATCCATGAATGCGGTGTACTTGCACTAAATAGAGGAATTGGGTCCCTCTTCCGGATCTCTATCATTAAGGGTTTTATTGTACCCCTTTGATTTATTTCCATCATTCCTTAGTTTAGTTGGGCATTCAGTTGCACTATGGCCCTCTAACACAAAGCATTTATATGACTCATCCCTCTTAAAAATATTATTGTGACTTTTAGGGAATTGATCGACCTTGTTATACTTATTTTTCTTGAACTTCTTTACATATTTTAATTATTTTTCAAACTTGAGAAATTTTTTAAACTTCTTTGCAAATAAGGCCATATCATCGAAATTGATATCAGACTTAACATTCAAAATGCGAGTTTCCTCCTTTCGATCTTTCAAAGTAATGATCTTTTCATACTTCATCTTTTGGGAGGAAAAAATGATGACCGCATAGATTGGAAGATCACGTACAAGATCTTCAAGTTTTGTGGAGGATAAAGTACCCAAGGAATTTAACTTTTGTCACTTTTGAATTACATCTTTTATGTACGGACAATGATATTTTTTTTCACTACACGAGTTTTGGGTATTCTTGCTCACAAGTTAAAATACAAGTTCACGATATCACAGAGTTTAGAATAAAACTCATCGAAGGATTCACTCTCCTCCATTCAAATGGTTTCAAACTGAGTGGTGAGATTTTGTAGTTAGGAAGCCTTGATAGCATTAGTACCTTCAATGGTAAGTTGGTGTATGTCCGAAGACTCTTTAGACGTTTCACATGTCATAATATGGTTGTACTCATCCGTTATTATTGACCCAAAAAAGATCATTTAAACCTCTTGAATTATAATTTTCTAACTTATGATCTTCCTCACTCCATAATTTAATGGGCTTGTGAATCCTATCATCACCGGATAAGGTTAGAGTGGTGGGCATCCCTTAATAATTACTTGTCATACCTGCTCATCTATCGCCTTTAGTTCCGATTTTGTACATATTTACTAGTATGCATAATTATACCCATTAAACAATGGTGCCCTAGAAACCAAGTGACCCTCCGATTAAAAACAACTAAAACTCATGTCTAAACACAGATCTAACATAAAAACTTAGTGTTCATACATAGATACTAGTTTGAAGTTACATGGTACAGTGTATATAGTCTGGAAAAAGTTAATTTTTAATTTTTTTTAGATTAAATATAAAACTTAAACAAAACTAACCCAAATTAAAACTTTGCCCCAATTTTAATTCGATTGTTGTGATAAATGGTTTACCAAATTTTATTTTGGCCTAAATAGTCATCTCGGTGAGTACAATAATGAAATAAAGTAATAAACCATGATATGCTGATGTACAAGGAAAACCCACAACGAAAAAAATATCGGATAACCCAACCATGTAAATTTCATTATCTATGGAATTATAAGGACTCGACAATTATATCACAGACTCAAATCCATTGCAAGCCTTAATGCTCTTTGATCATATACCTCCTCACAGTAACATAAATGAGCCTACCCTTGAAACTGCCACAATGTGTGAGTCCACACACCACTTGGTATATGCCGATAAGGCTTAAAAATCAACTACAAATTGAAACACAGAGTCCACTGCTTCTTTACTACAACACCTAAATATTAAGTCTATCTCGTGCAAACGACAAACCAGGTACGAAATCTACTTAACGAAACGATTATCAATCATGATGCAGAGAATAAATTTCTTTGTTCCCACAAATAAGATCTTAAAGAATAAGTTATAATGAAACTTTGATATTATAAGTTTGGGTTAAAACAAAAGGTTTGGGAGCTTTTGGATATGCATAGGAAAATGATTTTCTCCAAAATTTGCTCTAAAAATAAATTCTAGATCCCTTTATATAGATTAGAAAGTTTTCAAGAAATATCATTTGAATGAAAACAGGGGTTTGTTCTAATGGAAACACAATCTCGTTCAAATGAACAACCAATGCCCTTCGAAGCAGCTTTGAACGAAATTTGTTATGCTTGTAGGGAAATGTCGTTTGATGTTTGTTTGAAGTTAATTTGAACAAAATGCTAGATATTCAAGAGAGACGGCGTCAGAGAAATACATTTGAGAGAATGAAGGCATTGGAGAGAGAGTGGGCCACTAGAGAGAGGGAGAGAGCTTATTTATTTCCCGAAAGTGGGTTTGTGACACCCCGACTAATTAAATACCGGGTAGCTACTCCTTTATTAAATTAATTCAAAATGCCAAGTCGGTTCAGTTAATAGCATCACTGTCGAAAACATTTTAATAATTACTAACCACCTAGTATTTAAAAAGTAAGTGCCAATTTTAAGTTAAGTCTGATTAACATGCAGTAAAAGAATAATGAAAGAATAATAACCATTCACTATAATGAAGTAATGAATAACCAACAACATAAATATAAATCCGGAGGAAAAACTCCTCATAACAATCCCACAACTGAAAAATAATACTACAAGTCTGAATCCTGAATAATTACATGCCAAAGGTCTGAATAACTGAAATAAATGAAATGTCTCTAAAAGAAATGGGCGACATGCCCTACAACTGATAACTGATGAATATCGAGTCAAGATAGATGAAGCGTCTACAAGCAAGGTCCTGTAACTTCCACAAACAGCTACAGCTCGTCACCTGAATGAGAATCCTAAGCATGGTGTCCTTGTGGCTGGGCACTTCAAAATGGTTTTTACAAAAATAGATTTGAAAGCAAATGGGTCAGAGCCCGAACGTGGAAATCATTTTAAAAACAGCAAGTGTTTTAATAACATTAAAACATTAAATGCAAAATACATGTTAGGACGTGCACTCACATGGAATTCTCACCTCTCGACTACATGTGCACTCCTAACGTACCGTACCCATCTATAAGACATCCCTATCTAACCAAACTGTAATAAGTTCTACCCCTTACTACTCGATTCCCATATTACATTCTAACGTTATCAATTAAATAGAGGGCTTTACATACACTCAGATTCTCAAAAAGTAATATAATTCACTATCAATTAGCCCGTTATGTTTTCTCAAAACAATACCATAATTTTATTCACAATATTGACATTAAAGTTCCCATTAATTAAGTGTATATTATTCACATCATAAATATACAATACAAGCACCCCGAGACTAAGCTGCGGTGCACACATACTCTGCTATCCATCCCGGTACATCACGTACATAAGGATCACATATTCTGAATCTCTCAGGAATAGTTCTCAGATAACAACATCACAAATAATGGAGGCGAACACAGTCACATCACATGGGTCACGCACATACCTGCGCTCCCACGATCAGCAGACTTATTAACATCCTAATAAGTCCTTCTCTGACCTATGTTCATCGAGGTAACCAATCTAAATACGGGCAACACAAGGATTAGAGGGCCCTAAGCGAGCGCAAACCTCCCGTGATAGCAAGTATGGTAGGTATGTCATACACATAAAATCAATACGTATACTAAGTATTCACACATCTTAGTAATCACCATAATATATTGGTGGTACACTTCTCATTCTCGTACCGACATATAATACTACACAATTAATATGTTCCCGGTTAATATAATAAATTAGGACGTCAATAGTTCTCGCAACGTAATAGACACTCACGTCCTACTTCATATTTTCCTTTAGGTTCAAACTACAATTCTAGGTTTGACTCCTCATTATATCCCAAACATCCCAAATATATCAATTAATCATCAAGGGAAAGCTATCTCTACCTATACACAAGGTTACGGGGCACTCGGGATCAAAACAGGCTAAAAAGCCTAAACTGTCAACTCGTTCGAAGTCTCGTTCGAACGAGGCTGCTCGAACGAGAGTTCGTTCGAACGAACTGGGCTATCTAACGAGATCTCGTTCGAATGAGATTATCGAACGAACTTCACCCTCGTTAGAAGTCAAAGGTCAACTCATTAGAAGCTCGTTCGAACGAGCTCATTCGAACGACCTGGGCAGGTCTTCTAACGAGTGGCCAGTTTCGAGCCCAGAAATCCTTATTTCGTTTTCCGAATTTTCTTCACTCCTAATCTCACATAAAAATTGACCCAACATCATTTTAAGGTTCATAATTCGTACTAAACACTCATAGGTCATAATCAAACGTTTATATAGGGCTAACTCATCTTAAACCTCATCAAATCTTCAAATCTCTTCATTTATTCCTAAATTATATGAACATGAACCCTAACATTTGTAAATAATCATTGAACCTACTATAATCCATTTTTGTTTCATCCAAGCTATTATTAACATCAGAATAATCGCCTACATATAATTCTACATGCAATTCCTCCTCAATATGTAAGATTCTATTTCAAATTTAATGGGTTTTTCATTAACTCCCAAGAACAAATCAGATTTTTTTTTTCAATTCCTACACATGGAAGAAACATTCTCTATAAAAACGAAATTAAATCACTAGCCTTAAGGGTAACTCTGGATTTGATGACGAATCTGATGAATGGTTCTCTCTCTCCTCTGCAGAATTCCTCCTCTCTCTCTCTCTCCAAGCTTTCTTCTCAAGGTGTTAATGGAGGTGAGGTTAGTTGCCAAGTTATAACCTCTCCCGTAGCCCACTTCCTAAATTGGGGTTGGAAATGGCTTAGTGGGTTAATACTAAGTCAGATTTTAACTCTAATTTTCGTGGGTTTTAATTACCCAGTTTCTGAAATTACCAAAATGCCCTTATAAGTTACCGGTATGGCCCAATAATGCCCCGGGACCTAAACTTAACACTCGGCTAGTATTTTCTGACTATTTCGACCCTTCCGGACGCGTTGGCTCACTCAAAACGACCATACGGTTAATAGAACTAAAATTCACTTTTTAATTAAAATAAATATTTCCCCGACACGACTGTCACGCGCGTCTCAATAAAATTTTCCAACTTGTCGTATTTCAATCTCATGACAAATTTCATACTTCAATATTCATATATAATCATATATGCACATTATATTCAAATACCAACTCGCATCACGCTAGTATTTTAATCCGGATTAATTTTCAATTAATACGCATTTAATTTAATTAATCCCAAAAATAAATATCACAAAAATACGGGGTATTACAGTTTTGTGGACGATGGAAAGCATCACGGGTATAAAAAAATTAGCGCGCCTTTTATTGGATGAGTAGTAGTAAAATTTTACGAAACCGAGATGTAAAATGTTTGCACATTATAAGGGGGAATTTTATGAGGTATTTTATTCACGATTTTTAAAAATATACATGATAAAAGCATATGTATCTCAAAAATCGTGATATAAAATATATGAGTGTGGTATTAATGTCAGTTTAACCTAAAATGAAATGATTGTTTTAAAATCGTGATAAATAGTTATTTTTCTTCGAGTTAGTGTAATACTATTGTGCACAATTCTTTTAATGTTTTTTCTTTACTCTGAAGCATTAAGAAAAATATCATATAAAGGAGAATTCAAAAATTTTAAAGAAAAATTCCATCATATTTGTCACTTTAGGTGTGATGAAGTTAAGGTATGTTCGATAGTCCTAGTGTCGTGGCCTTTTAGGGCTCGAGTAAAAATGTTGGGCCAACCGAGGATAAAGACATGGTTTAATATGAAACTTTTGGTTCTTGATTGATGACAAATGATTAATAACACTACATAAGTTCGAATTCATGAATGAGGGTTACCAACACGACGAGCCATCTATCACGGGATTATAAATACCAGTGCATTGAAGATGAAACTCATTTATATTTAGCAAACTAGAATCAGAGAATTTCTTTCACCAAATGCTCTCGAGATGGTCTTAGTAGAAATTTATTATTAGTTAGACATATTTATCCTTGGTAAAAGGACGGTCGGAAGAAAATTTTCAACAAGGGAGATATTAGTTATGTCAATGGGGTCCTGCTAAATACACCAAAAATTTTACTCCAAAAGATCACAAAACAATTTAATACAAATTTTACTAACCACACCGAAAAGTTTTGTATCTTTTTTCTTGTCAAAATGTCTAATATACCCCCAAATAAACAAAAAATTACACACATGCTAACACCACAAACTCAACACCATATAAAACAAAATCTCAAAACTCGTCAAACTCCAAAATAACCTAACTATTTCACCTTGTTCATGTGTCCTCCAACCCCAAAAATACATTGCAATAGTCCTCAAAGCACCTCTACAAAATATATAATGTCTAAAACTATTTATAAAACAAAGATCAGATTAAAAATAAAAAACTGCGTTCGCTGTAGTTACGGCCCTCCATCACCGTAAGTGATGAATATTTTCGGCGAAATGCAACCGTAACCTATTTTTTCACGGTTGGAAGTGGCCATGAAAACAACTGTTACGGTGGCAAGTGGTTGTGGTAACTAGATTATGGTGGAAAGCAACCGAAACAAATAAACCGCGGTGGGATGCAACCGTAATGAATCCACATACGGTGAACTTGGACCGAGTTACACCAATAGCTACGGCGACGTGCAATCGTAGGTACATGGTTCGCTTAATTTTTTTTTAAATCCTAGTTTGTCCATTTCCTTTTTTATACAATATATTATCAAGGTAGGATTTATTAAATGAGTCTATATTTGGGGTTGTAAGGTTGAGAGAGAGGCTTGGGAGAGAAGTTAGAGAGAGAAAATAAAAAAATGAGGTAATTTTTTTTTTGAATTTTTATATAGGTGAAGATTCATGTGATGTTGAATTTATTTGATATTTTGTATAAATATTAGGTACTTATATAATATTTTAAACAAAAAATATTTTAAAAATATTTTTTTGATGTAATTATCAGGACCATGTTAATGTTCAAGCTCACATGACATTGTAACTTCATCACTTGACATTGCAACTTCAACATCGGTGACTGTATAGTGTTACCATGTTAGCATTTTTTGGTGACTTTTTTGGGTGTTATAGTATCATTAACGTTGACGTGGCATTACCGTACTACCTATCCAATGTGTATATTCACTGTCATTATTTCATTTGATGATGTCATTATAGACACTAAAGTTTATTATAAAAAATGGCGGACCTTTTCCTAAATGTCCTTATAAAGTTAACATGTTTTTAAAAAGTGATGGATAACATAGTAAGAATGTGGGTCCTTAACCAATAAAATTATTTCGGAACTATTTTATCAAAATAATATTTACTGTCCGGATTATGAAACAAAATTACTCGCAAGACTTGAGTCCCAAGAAAATAAGATCTAGTTGCCATGATTTATTTAGGACAGCGTACTGTTTTGAAAACTAGGAGACTTTAAGAGTTGGTTAGAGCTAGTTACGTGGGCTATTCATCGACTTGGTTAGAGCTGGTGTTGTATTGATAGATGGCTACTATAGGTCTATAATAATTCTACGAAACACCATTACACAAGAGTATTCCGAGTTTCAATAGGAGTAGATTTTGTAACCCTGTATTTCTTTATTCCTATGCATACAATGGTTTGTAGTTTCTTATATATACGTCTCAAAAGCCTTGAGCATCCCAATCGACTTTATTATTTCCCATTCTTTCCTTCTTCATTCCTTATATGCAATGTCCACAAATATGTCCTTCAATGGACCAGTTTTGGAAATATTTTCTTGGTTTCCGTTACAAACTATTTACAAGTTTTCATCGATTTCCAAACAATCTAAGGAACTTCTCTCAGACCACATCTTTATCGGCAAACAATGCAAAAATATGCAATCCAGTGGAGATTCTAATTTGTTCATTTAATCCAATTTTGCTCAGGGACATAAATCAACCATGGAAATAAAATGTTTGGATTGTTGGAAGAGGTGGTTTATATATATTTGAAAGAGGGAGAAATATAAGAAAGAAGAGTGGTGAACTATTTGGTGAAAGGAAATATTTTATTAGAACTCACTAAATTTTTGCTTGATACAAAATGTGGAGACAACACCCCTATTTATACTATCCTCCAACTCAAATGAATGGTGGAGATTAAATTTACATCAAGGGTTAAGATTGAATCTCTAGAACCTTCCAAATCTATCTATACTAATGTACCACTAAAAATTATGTCTTACACTCTCCACAGTACATAAGAGGGATCTAGAATATTCTAGGAAAGATATCACTCTTAATGGATCTAACTTTATGGAGGCCCAATACTAACTAATTAGACAACCCAAACATTAACCCAAAAATACAAACTAACAAAGCCCAATTATTTTAATCCAAAAACAAGTTTAATTTTTAACATGGATTATAATTCAAGTTGTGCTGTGCAGTGTGAATCGTTCGAATTCTTATCAAAAAGGGCCGAATTCTAGGCTCAAGCAATGGGTTAATCTGTTGTACTCATGTCGGAACCAACGAGAACGGGATGTTTATTTGCAATCCTGCCACTCAAACATGGCAATCCATATCTTTGCCCGATTGCCTACAAGATCGTGATATCCGTGTTCTATTTGAGTGCAATAGTGGTTCATTTGGTAATTTTACTAAAGATTACACGCTAATGATGCTATTGGTGGATTTGAATGATTGGGGTTCAAATATGTTAATGGTTATTTCGTACTCGGGAGAAGGAGGAGTTTGGAACGAGCAAGGAAAAATCAACTGCAGTGCTAAAAGTATTCTGCGTGAGAATCCAGTTTATAACAATGGTATGATTTACTATATTTCTAATAATTCTCCTTATCTCATAAAGAACAGTCCTTTCTACTGGCCGTGCATATTAGCTTATGAAACTAAAAATTATCAATCAAGATTTTTGAAAATTCCAAAGAGTGCTAGGAAAAACTTGGAAGATGTCAGTTGCAAAATATCTATCTTTAAATGGGGGAGTGCAATGATATCCTTAGTGAAATATGTGAAAATCACCGTTATTGTATGGATGTTGGTTGATAAAGAATAACCAAGTGGAAACGAATTTTGAAAATCCGGGTTCGAGCTATGGGCTTAAATGAATAGAATCCCACTATTACGGGCGTTGCGGTATTAAACGCATGTCCGTTGATCATTGTTACAGAGGAGAAGGTTTATAGGTACGATTTGACGGGTCAGAGAAGAGAGAAAGCAGAAAAAATTGCTTGGCATGGATGTGGAAGGAACGTGCTTGTACATCCTTACACCAGCACCCTTCATCTTTGTGGCGTTGGTGGAATGCCACTGCCTAGGTGATTTTTGGATGGCTTTGAGTTATGTTTTACATTTTTTTAATTACCTTTATTTTTATGGAACATGGAGGCATTGAGTTGGATAATTATGAATAGTCAGTTTATATTGAGCAACTGTGTGGTTTATATTCTTTAGTACTGTTCTTAGTTATTCCCAATTATATGAATTAAGTATAATTTGGATTCATCTCTCCTAATGTTGTTTTAGTGTGTTAGTGAGAGTCTTCTAATATGTTGAAAAAATAGATTTAATTTGACATTAATTTGTTGAATTTTGCAACATTCACATTGCCATATTTCTTGTTTATGGTTTCATCTCAAGAAGATTACTTCATTAGAAAAGTAGTTTCATGCAAAGGCACAATGCTCAATCCAAAGGGAGTATAAAGTTGGTACGATAATTATTAGTAATCTCCTATTAGACTTTGAATTTAGTGTGCGTTTTATTAGGTTTAGAAAATAAATTATACATGTTAGAATTATTTTGACCCCAATTTATTGATTTTTCTTTGGATTTTCACGTACCCTTATTTTTAGTTAAGGTGCTCAATCCAATGTTAATCAAAAATTTATGTCTTTAAAGTAAAGTAGGTAAAACAATGATTATTGGTATTGTCGTAATACACTGGGAATTAATGTTAGGAAAGGAAATAACAAATTTATAAGTCTATAATATTGTTACCAAGTAAATAGTGTTATCCAACTGTTATGGTGTTACTTGAATCACAAGGCATGAATATCTAAAGCGGGATCTGCTAATGTAGTAAAAAAAAATAGTTTTAATTTGACTCTAATTCGTTGAATTTTGCAACCTCATGGTTTCATCTCAAGAACATTACTTAACTAGAAAAGGTAGTTTCATGCAAAGAAACGGTGCCAATCCAAAAGTTAGTATAAAGTCGATACAAAAATGATGATTAGTAATCTCATTTTAGACTTTGAATTAAAGCTGCAAATATAATCACAATATTTTAAGTCTTTAATATTTTCGTCCATCAAATGGCTATACAAGTCTTATTGGGTTCCTTTATTGGCAAGGTATGGATATGTCACGTGGGGTTGTCCAATCCTTTTTAGGTCCCCTAATTTGTTGTGTTGTGACTGTAGATATTCAGTGTACACTCGGAGCTCTTTAATCCGTATGGTGGACAACAATGTTTGATTTATATCAGTTATTTTTTTTTAAAATACAACAAAACAATTCTCTTTTTATTCAGTCATACATATAACAAATATTCAGTATATGTTGTCTTCTCTTTTTTACCTTTGAATTTTTTTAAATCAATTAGTGAAGTTGTGGTTGAAGGAAGGAGATAGAAATATCGTGTTTTTTCATAGGACAACCAATTCACATTGTAGATTCCATCATATCAAGAAGATAGTGGCAGGAGGGAGAAGTACACATAGGAGAGACTAGAACAACACTTAAATTCAATTGATCGATATTAATAAAATATATTTGAAATCAATACAAGTTATTCTCACAAACATATTTCGCGTTCATAATGAATTTGACATGTTTTTATTAATATATAAATATCTTGCATTGTGCAAAGAATAAAATCCTAACAGTCTCCTCCGGATATATAAATATACACATATTGTGTTATCACCCAATGACTTGGTAAATTGCCCTAAGAAATAATCCCATTGAATCCCTACCAATAGGTTCCTTATGATCTGACAGACATGCACTGGGTCGTCCTTACATAGCATAAAACATCCAATACATATATATATGAATATGCTACGATAACTGTGTAAATCAGGTTAAATTCACTCGAACTCAACCTCATTACCACACAACATACCAAGTATACATTCTTGCTTTTTTTAAAATAGTAAAAAATATACGTTTTGGATTCGTTTTTTTATATGACTTTTAAATATTTTAGGGCACTCATAAAAAACAAACCAACTTAAAATAATTTGTTTTGCCATTTTTAAAAAAATGGTCAATTTATTTTAATCTTTAAAAAAATATGTCTATGCCTCTCTCTCTCTCTCTCTCTCTCTCTCTCTCTCTCTCTATATATATATATATATATATATATATATATATATATATATATATATATATATATATATATAGTGAGTCTCATACACAAGTATATATACTTGGTTGAGCATACTATTTTTTTTAGTTGAGTTTTATACTATGGTATATAAACATTTCAGGGGGTCATATAAAAATTATTTTGAGCTTATTTTTTTTACATCGGTCCTCTGAAATGTTTAAACATCATATAAAAAATTTCTACTGAAAAATAATTTTTTTATTATTTTAAGAAAATCGATATGTATATTTAGTATGTACTGAAGTGTAAAAAAAAAATATATATATATATATATATATATATATATATATATATATATAAAATAAGGAGTATAATAGTTATACTATTTTATAAAGAGATATGACAGTTATAGGCTTGGATTGAGCCACATCACTTAAAAATGAAGGGATGAGATTCCCCCATTCTCTCATGTATCCTCAATTTGCCAAACCCTACGATTCTTCCTCATTATCTCACCCACCCATTTAGCTTCATCCAAACACAAACCCTCCTCCTCCGTCACCCTCCGTATCCTCCTTTCGCCTCCATAGATATTGCCCTCAGGTAGTTTCTCCATCACCATCTTACACATACGTGTGCACACACACTCACAACCACATACAACCTCCCTCCTGCCTCTACCTCCGCCCCTCTCTCCCTCTTACACACGCACACTCAGTATCTTTAGAAGTCTTTGTCACAGAAACACAACCAAAGATTTGAGTTTTTGAATTTTTTAGTTATACTCACAATATTTTCTTTTTGCAACAGGTATACACCTTGGAAGCTTATTCGAGGTTGGTTTAGCTCACATCTTTTATTATTATAGTCATATTTTCTTTCTTTATTATTTTAGTGCTTATGTTTTGGGATTTTCTATTTTTTAGTGTTTCGTTTACTCTACTTTTAGATATTTTCTATATATTGCTCAAAATTTAGATCCTAGATTTTAGGCTAGGATTTCATTTGTTTGAGTTCTCCATTTTTTATTGACAGGCTTGCGGGCTCTGCTCTTTAGTTTGAGTTTTGCAAGGACATAACACCAAGCTAAACATCTATTTTGCATGGGCATATTACATATGACATTTGGTGGTTTTAGCTCCATAGATTCTATGTTATGATTATACCAATTTTATTAGGCCCCGTTTGGTTGTTCCGAAATTGTAAATTGGCTCATTAATACATTGATTTATCCTTTTCTCCATGATTTCAACCCTACTATTTGGTGATTTCCACTCTGACCATAAAAGAGAGGGCTCGTACTAATTTTTTTTATTATATGATCCATTGATTTATGATATTGGGTATAATGGTTTAAAGATTTTTGGCTTTGTCCATGGAATTTACGAATTTTAGGGTTTTCAGCTTTTTTTCTCCTAAATTTGAAGGTTTTTGGCATGTATTTCCCCCCACAAATTATAGGGATTCTAGGTATTATTGATTTTATTCTTTAGATATTAGGGGTTTTACTTCTCTAATATAGGTTATAACTTCCTTTTGGTTCAGATTAAAGACTCTTTTTATTTTTTGATTCAAGGCATTTTTTTTTGGGTTTAGAAGTTTAGTTGATAATTTTTGCTGGATTAATTTATGGATTTCTGTTTTTTTTTTCATTAGCAAACCATTAATAAGTTTTTTGTTATATAGCTTCTATGGTTTTTTGGTTTTAATTTCCCAGATATCAGACTGAAACTCAACGGTTTCAAAAATAGGCAAGTTCCATTGTTTGGGATTTAAAATTAGGGCTTTTAGTAACTGTTGTAGAGTTTATTAATTATATTTTTGTTATGTAGTTTTAATAAGGTATACTCTCTTTCTCTCTCAAAGATATTTGTTTTAACTTTATGATATTTAGTATATTTTATGTTCATTCTGAATTTATAGGTACCATTTGGGTTTTTAATATGGTAGTTTTTTTATTTAGGTTGTTATGACTTAATTTTCAAGATATACTTTCACTAGACATGGGTTATTCATCCATATATAGGTTTTTGCTTCAAACGTGAATAACTATTTTGTGTGGATTTATCTTCATTGGTTATGGAGTGGGTGGGATTATGGGTATTATGGGCTTCGAGGGTTCAAAATCGATGTATGTGTTGGGTTTTAAGGGTTTCAAACTTCATATTTTTACATCTTGGGATGGGATTTAAAGGGTTCAAAGTAGGAAATTTTGAAATGTGTTTGGTATATATAGTTTGGGACAAATAAATAGATTTGTCATTATGGGGATTGGATTTAGAACTAAGCTAAGAGAATAAATGAATAGGCAATTGGGGAAATGAAATTCATATAGGAGAAATACTACTCTCTGTGTCAGGTCTAAATTCGGGAGACCACTTGAAGATTCGCATGGGATACTTACCAATGTACCAAGAGTCCCTCATCCAAAGTCTTGCATAGTCTTCTTCAGGATTCAATATGATAAGAATGTGCTTATGGTCGATCAATCCAATATTGAAAGTTGTCTTTAGGGAAAAAGTTTGGAAAACTTTCCTGATCACCTCCATCGGTTGTCTACCATAGGAGAACTTTCCCACAAGGGCATGCTTAAAAGGTTTCCACAAAGTTTATATATCTTCTTGATAGATAATGACTGTTGGTTCTCCTTTATATAAAGTAGGGTTCTTTATAATTATCTCCTTGTCGCATGAAGCTGATGATGGAACAATAGATGCAAAAGACCTCTTCCAAACGTTTTGGATGTCTGGTGGTTTAGGATCCACGTGGGTTTGATGATTAACGACTGCCATGCAAACCCTACATAGGGTTAAGAGAGAGAGAGAGAGAGTATTCTTATCAACGTGTTAGTCATATTTTCTTTCTTTGTTATTTCAACTCTTATGTTTTGGGATTTTCTATTTTTTAGTGTTTAGTTTACTCTACTTTTAAATAATTTCTATATACTGCTCAAAATTTAGATCCTAGATTTTAGGCTAGGGTTTTCATTTGTTTGAGTTCACCATTTTTTATTGAAACGTTTGTGGGCTCTACTCTTTAGTTTTAAGTTTTGAAAGGACATAACACCAAGCTAAACATCAGTTTTGCATTGCATAGTACATATGATTTTTGGTGGTTTTAGCCCCATATATCCTACATTATGGTTATACTAATTGTATTAGGCCCCGTTTGGTTGTTCCAAAATTGTAAATTGGCTCATTAATACATTGATTTATCCTTTTCCCCATGATTTCAACCCTGTTATTTGGTGTTTTCAACTCTGACCCTAGATGAGATGGCTCACACTAATTTTTTTATTATATGATCCATTTATTTATGATATTGGGTATAATGGTTGAAATATTTTTAGCTTTGGCTATGGAATTTATGAATTTTAGGGTTTCCAGCTATTTTTCTCGCAGATTTGAAGGTTTTTGGCATGTATTTTTCCCCACAAATTATAGGGCTTCGAGGTATTATTGATTTTATTCTATAGATATTAGGGGTTATACTTCTCTAATATAGGTTATAACTTCCCTTTGGTTCAGATTTATGACTCTTTTTATTTTTTGATTGAAGGCATTTTTTTTAGGTTTACAGGTTTAGTTGATAATTTTTGCGGGATTAATTTATGGATTTCTGATTTTTTTCATTAGTAAACCATTAATTAGTTTTTTGTTATATAGATTCTACGATTTTTGGTTTTAATTTTGCAGATATCAGACTCAAACTCAAAGGTTTCGAAAATAGGTAAGTTCCATTATTTGGGATTTAAAATTACGGCTTTTAGTAAGTGTCGTAGAGTTTATTAATTATATTTTTGTTATGTAGTTTTAATCAGGTATACTCTCTTTCTCTCTCTAAGATATTTGTTTTTAACTTTAGGATATTTAGTATATTTTGTGTTCATTCTGATTTTACAGGTACCATTTGGGTTTTAAATGTGGTAGTTTTTAGATTTAGGTTGTTATGACTTAATTTTCTAGATTATACTTTCACTAGACTTGGGTCATTCATCCATATATAGGTTTTTACATCAAACATAAATAACTATTTTGTGTGGATTTATCTTCATTGGTTATGGAGTGGGTGGGATGATGGGTATTATGGGCTTCGAGGGTTGAAAATTGATGTATGTGTTGGGTTTTAAGGGTTTCAAACTTCATATTTGTACATATTGGGATGGGATTTAAAGGGTTCAAAGTAGGGGGTTTTGAAATGTGTTTGGTATATATAGTTTGGGACAAATAAATAGATTTGTCATTATGGGGATTAGATTTATAACTAAGCTAAGATTTAGGTTCATATTACCTATTATATGCTCTTAATGCTATGATTTTTGGACAAGCATTTTAAAATTATTTTTTTACAAATCCAGTTGCATTTCAACTCTTTCAAACATTTTTTTTAAATATGGGCTTTTTGATAGGTTTTATAGTTATATGAAACAAAATTGTGATGAATCTATTTAGGTTTAAAATGGTGGGTTCTAATTCTTGGTTTTTAATTGTACTTTTTGGTTATAGTATATTGATTTGATTATTCTGAGGTCAGTTAGGTTTGATGCTTTTAGTACATAAAGTTGGCAATACTCTAAACTAGGTGTTCCAGTTCTTTTAATCCTTTTTAAGAAATAAAAGGTTTAGTAGATTTTAAATACTATTCAAAAAG
Organism: Sambucus nigra; assembly: GCA_949130495.1. Classification (NCBI taxonomy): domain Eukaryota; kingdom Viridiplantae; phylum Streptophyta; class Magnoliopsida; order Dipsacales; family Adoxaceae; genus Sambucus; species Sambucus nigra. The sequence goes on along the minus strand of OX422209.1, from coordinate 416,789,495 downwards.
ATCTTTTTAACACTACACCAAAAATAACAATCTGGAACAGTTTAAAACTGTGTCAGAATCAGGTTTTCCAAAATGGTCATTTTTTCTGGCACGATTTAAAAGTGTGCCAGATTTGACCAAATAGGAACGCTTCTGGCACACTTTTAAATCATGCCAAAATTTTGATAATTCTGACACACTTTTGAGACAGTTTATAACTATGCCAGGCTGAGTACATTTTGGTACACTTTTGACACAGTTCAAAACTGTGCCAAAATTTGATACACTTTTGGAACGGTTTCGAACTGTACCAAATTTTTGGATCAAAGAAAAAAAATTAATTATTTGAAAGCAAATCAGGAAAATCATAAAATTCCAAATTTGGTAAGGAAAATATTTATTATTTGCAAAAAAAATCAAGAAAATTCACACATTGCCAATCTCGCACGTTATTGATAAACTAATGTACATACAAACTTCAAAATATTACAAGTCTTAACTAATAATTCACAGACCAAAAAAATTGGACCGAGTTTCATGTATTTTATGGACATTATAGAATCCGCTAATATAAAACTACATAATATAAAGTTTGTACGGCATAAAATACAACCATAAAATTACAAAAGCCTGCACGGCCATAAAAGTTAACAATAAAATTACAAAAGCCTGCACGACCGTGACATATAAAAAAAGAATCCTAAATATTAATGACACTAAATAAAGAACCCCCCTTTTGTAAGCTATTGACTTCTTTGTGTGTTCCATTTAGGAGCCATTTAGGAGCTTGTTTGGGTTTTCCCCATTTAACGACATGTTTTTAAGCGTAATCTATACCTTTTCAAATTATCGTCCTATTCTCAAATCGAGATCCCCGTGACTATGCGGTCATTTCGTACGAGTTACATTAGTCCCATACGAGGTGTTAATGACTCTTACGGGTCCATTTGGGGGGCTAGTTTGGGGATTCACCCTTTAACCGTGTGTTTTCAAATCTAATCTAGATATTTTTGAAACTGTCATCATATTCTCAAATCGAGAGTCCCGTGACTACGCGATCCGTTCCTACGAGTTACATTGGTCCCGTGCGAGGTGTTCGTGTCTCTCATGACACCATTTGGGGGATGTTTCGATTTTTCGCCCTTTAAGGGTATGATTTTAAGCCAAAGTTTAGATATTTTCAAATTATCTTCATATTCTCAACCCGAGAGTCCCGTGACCACATGATCAGTTTCTACGAGTTATATTGGTCCCGTGAAAGGTGTTTGTGCTTCTCGCGGGGTCGTTTGGGGGTTATTTTTATTTTCACCCTCTAACGGCATATTTTTAAGCATAATGTAAATATTTTTAAATTATCGTCATGTTCGCAAAGAGGGATTCTCGTGACCACGTGATCAATTCCTACGAGTTTCATTGGTCTCGTGCGAGGTGTTCATGCTTCTCACGGGACCGTTTGGGGGCTATTTTACATTTTTCCCTCTAACAGCATGTTTTTATGCCCAAGTCTAGATATTTTCAAATTATCATCATATTCTTAAATCGGGAATCCCGGGACTATGAGTTAGTTCCGGTGAGTTACATTGGTCACATGCGATGTATTCATGCCTCTTACAGGTCCGTTTGGGGGATGATTTGGGTTTTCACCCTTTAATGGCATGTTTTTAAGTCTAATCCATATATTTTCGATTAGGCCCGTGACTACACGATCAGTTCATATGAGTTACATTAGTCCCGTGTGAGGTGTTAATGCATCTTATGGGTCTATTTGGAGGCTGGTTTCAAGTTTTACCCTCTAACGACATATTTTTACGCCTAATCTAGATATTTTTGAACTATCGCTATATTCTCAAACCGAGAGTCCCATGACTACGCAATCAGTTCCTACGACCTGATATGGACAGAGTAATTTGTGGGAGTATGTTTATGATTACATGAAAGTAACGACCTAATATTAGCTTTCCTTTGATATATCTTGCGTTTAAACCCCAACATACCCTTAATATAGGATCAAACCTGAGTAATTATAACATCAATTAACAAGTTATACACATATGTAAAAGGAATTAATGTTATATGATTAATATTGAGATATTAACTCATATGCAATCTATTCAACAATTCAAGAACATCTCGCCTACCCCCATGAATGTTTCAAGAAGTACCTCGACAGCCTCTCTAGTGGAAGAAAGTACTGGTAATAGTAATGGTGTCGGGCATCTGCTACGCGTGCAAATGAGTTTTGTCAAACATCAAGGTTTTATTCGGGTACCTGCAAAAAACGTGAAGAGAAGTTACAATAATGCCTACAATATTTAGTAGCATATCACGAGTCAAATTGACATGGTATCCCTTTATCAAAACTTTCTACAGCTTCTGGAATACAATTGAATTGGCTAGGTCAGCCTGCTCTATCGTCTAGTCCAGATTAGCAAGTTATTTTTGAGGAAAGCAAATTGTCTGGAGTTGATAAGACCAGGCCCACAAGGTCGAGAAGCATCAATTAATCTGCGAATATCTCTAATGGTGTGGTGGTTGAATCGAGACCAATTAAAGTGAAGGAGGTTGATTAAAAAATCAACGAACATGTAGAAAGTAATTCAAGAATGCTCCGCAACCAAATAAGGTCTTCAAGAATTTCTTGACAAAACTTAAGTGTGTTAAAGTAAAATAGAATAAAAATCCTGATCAGTTCCTATTCCCTTCCTGCCATTGCCTTATTGGAGACTAAAGTGTGTTTAAGTAAAATAGATAAATTTCAAAAGAATTAAAGGTTCCATAAGAGTGTCTATAACTTTCCCAAACATTTTGACTCCTATTTTTTTCTTGCATCTATGCTAAATGTGATAGAGGAGAGAGTTGGAAATTGTGGAATGAATTATTGGGTATTTTTCTTTTAATTGTAAAGAGTAATGGTTGATAGGATGGGATTTTAATGGAGTGCATAGTCATGAAAAGAAGCTTGGAGGCAATGAAATTAATAAGGGAGTTGTGATGGATTTTAACTTCATCGTTAATGAAGTAGGTCTTATGGAATTATCATTTACTAGTTCCAAATATACATAGTCTAATAAATTTTTTAGTGCTCATTTAATTTGTGTTATTGCTTAATCTTGAAATACATAATTCACATATAAAGTTTAGGAGCTAAGGTAAATACGGGCATAATGTGATTCAAACTCTTTACAAGAATTTCAGGAAAAGCACAAAAAAACTTAAACTAAACTAGCACTGGATGGTAAGATGAGCAATTTTACTTGTCACAAATCTGTTAAGGAGTGCAATTGTCTTCCATGGCTTTATTCTCTTTTTCTTTCCCGTACTCATCAGTCCCACTTACGTACAACACATTTTAGCCACGAATACGACAATAACGAACGCATCAACACTTAAAACACCAGCTCAGAATTATATGATATATTCCCTGACAATATACCAAAGTTGTGAATTCATATCCACCGGCAAGAACTGAATACCACTCTCAATCAACCTTGGAGCATCTTTATCTCTTTGACCCAAAAGGCCTCGTTGGAAAACTTTCATCGTTGAAGTGCTAATGCTTTTTATCATTTCAGCTTGACTGGAGATGATCTCAAACAATGTACGAGGTCTCTGGCAGAGAAAGACACCGAGGGAGTCAGCGGGGGAGGTAGAGAGGGAGTGGGTTTGGTTATGAGGAAAGTTGGGAAATACTCTCTCCCGCTCGAACTTTATTCAGGTGGTCTCTCACAGTTGGATCTCTATTAGTGTTAGACATTTGATGAAGGTCTTTTTTGAAAAGTTGAAGAAAGTTAAATCACATACTTGCATATGTAATAGAGATGTGTTTACCATTGTATTTCAGATGGTGTATAAAGAAAAAGTTGAATTGTTAAAAAAAGAAATTGGGTTTAAGAGTGCTCTTACTGAGTCCGACCAAGAACACCTACAAAAAGAGAAAGATCAATATCCTCTAGAACTATAAAATGAAGAATAATAGAAGAAACACGCTAGAATTAAGTGGATTCAACAGGTTGCACCAAATCTGCTAAATAACCATAAAAAAGCCATTGATCATTCCAAAACATTATCTTTCCAATACTAATAATCCATCTTAAATGAGGTTCAATTTCTGATCCAATATGGATAATATTTTTCTTGTGTTGGAAGCATAACCATTGCCATTAGCCACAGTATGATACTGGTTTTTGCATTATTTAGCATACATGAAAGACTACGAAAGAGAGTTCACCGTTCTAAATTTCCACAAAAGTTTATAGATAAGAGAATTGATGATATTTTCCATAGATCTAATTTTAAACCCTCATTCCCTAGTTTATTTACACATAACATCCCACTTCATCTAATGAAGCTTATGACCAAATCAGTCTCTACCCCAAAGAAGTTTGCAAAAATCTTTTCAATCTCTATGATGACTTGTTTTAAAGGATCAAAAATAGAGAATAGATAGTATTTCATACTTTAGATAGCATGTTACTAATAATCAATTTTCCAACCATAGATAGAAGTTTACTGCTCCACCATTGGACTTTGGTATATACTTTGTTAATGAGATAATCAAATAAGCCATAATATTTCCTACCAACATACATGGGAATACCAAGGTAGGTAATTGGAAAATATTTTTTTGAGATTCTAGTGATATTACCAATCATATTAGTTTTGGAACTATTCATCAACGGGGATGTTTGGTAGCCACTCTTAAACTTGTTTATTACTTGACCAAAAGCAATTTCATATTCTCCAATGAGCCTCATTAGTTCTCTAATATATCTTACCGCTATTAGTAAAAATAAGAACATCATTAGCATAAAACAAAAGGGATATAATAGGGGAACCTCTAGCAATAATGTAAGGTTTTATTCTACCCTCCATAATCCTATCATCCAAACTCTTGCTAAATACTTCTGCAACAATGGCAAAGAGGGTAGGGATACAAGATCACATTACCTCAATCCTCTAGATGAAGAGAAGAAACTTATAGGGCAACCATTAACTAGAAAAACAACCCAAAATTTAAAATAGTCATCCAAACAAGATCAATGGATGATTCACAAAAGCCAAATTGCCTCACAACCTTAATAAAAAATACCGACTCACTTTATTATATGCTTTAGACATGTATAGTTTAAAAATTGCATTCCCATCATGAAACTTCTTATTAATGCTTTGAACTAGATGAATATTGTCAGCAATTTCTCTTCTAAGGACAAAAGCACTTTGATATCTACAGATGATTTTAGGCAATATAAAAGAAATCCTAGAAACCATGAGATTATTTAAAATATTATTAAATAGGTTACACAAAACAATAGGTCTAAGTTTACTAAAAAGAGTGGGACCTTGAACCTTATGAATCAAGGCTATACAAGTACTAAAATAAGATTTTGGCTATTGACTACCATCAAAGAAGCTTCTCAAATCATCAACTATATCTGATTTAATAATATCCCATCACTTGTGGAAGAAATAACCATGGAAACCATCTGAACAAGCTGAACTATCACCATTCATGCCAAATACTATAGATTGAACTTCATTTATTTCTGGGAAACTTGTGAGAGCATCATTATCTTCATCATAAAATAACTTAGGTTTAATATGAATGAGGTAAGTGTGAACACTACTTTGGGATTGAGAAAAATAAGGTCCATGAAGTGATTAAAATCTTTTTGAGGAATTTTTTCACACCGAATCCAATTTCCTTGATCATCTTTCATCTTGTGAATACATGTTCTTTATCTTTTAGACTTGTTATTGTAATCAAGAGGAATGAATCCCCAATTTATTAAAAATATTTGTAGAAAATCCCTACCAATGTAGGTTTTAAAAGAGATATTGAAAAATGAAGATAACATAATGAAGGAGATATTGAACATTTGTTTTCAATCTACTTTACATTCACATTATCAGCTGATATACCAAAAAGAACATTTATTCTTCAATGTTTTGTTTCATAATATAAAAACAATGATAAAGTAATAAATAAATGGGGTTATGAACTTACTAGCTCCCTTTCTAAGCCCATTATCTGAACTCTCCAATGCACCATTTGTAATCAACCTTAAGCTAGAGGTTAGAGCCCCTGATGTGGTCAGACCAAACAGGAAATACTGAACAATACAATGAATAAAAGGATCTTAGTATTTCAAAATCAGGTAAAATATACAAAGGGGGCAAATAGAAGGGTCTTTTAGAATTAGGAACCTAGGGAAACAAGTTTTAGCTATTAGGATGTTGTCGAAATATATGTCCAGATATTCGTAGACTGAAAGTATGGCATGGTATCTATGTGTTAAATAAAGTATATAGTTCACATTTAAAATGAACGAGCGGATTCATTCAAACATTTAACAACGGACTTATTTCTAAAGAGAAACTTTGGGGACTTTACTTGAATGAACTCGGGCAGCATGAATGAGAGATATCCAACCATTCCACCCTAAACATGAGCATCTACAAAAGCAACACTAATGGCACATATTTCAATGTAAGTTCCAATTCCTTAAATGTAGCTAGATCCAACTATGGCAGATACAATGAAAATGTGAATTAAAATGGATTAGTAAAACATAAAACTTTGGAGTGATACAAATTGAAATTGAAAGACCCAAAATTTGTAGCACTCACAACTAGTACCAAAAGGGTACTTATGTAGAAAAGACCATATCCAAAGAAATTTCATCGTCTAGTATTGATTGTCGCCTCTTTGTATGCCAGAATTACGAGTGTTCCTAGCGCGAATGGTATATACAAGAGTAAGGACCCTTAAGGGGTGGTACCTTTGTACAATTAAGGAAATTATATGTCAAATGAGTTATAGTGATACTCTGCTTTTTGTTACGAAAACCCATATGTGTCACTAAAAAGTCCGGGAGTCTTTGCAGAAAAATACTATTTAGGGGGTTATTTGAACATACAGGGGTTATTTCCAAGTAGTTAAAAGTTATTAAATTTTTTATTTTCTCCAAAATTAATCAAATTAAGTAAGCTTTTTCGTGGGCAGTTCAGTGGGGCATCTTTAAGTGCTAGTATGTTTTGTTTTAACCTTTTGTGATTTTCTATAATCTGATTCAAAATAAAATTGTTTTTGCTTAAATTCTTAAATAAAATCGAAACTTTACATATGAAATTACCAATCTTACATATTTCGGAACTATAGATACTCATAATAATCAAACTTTGAAAAAAATTATTATTAAAACATTACCAGGAATAATGAAACATAATAATCTTCGATTGTCAGCATACTGTTCCATGAAAAGAGGAACCCAATTCCAAGAATCCAACAAACCAACTTTGCGCCATATTTTCCCTCCCAAAAATAATTCATTTATTCAAGAAACACATAATGACATTAAAGAAGCTTAGAGGCTTTATTCAACAAACACATATTGTCTTTGTAAATTCTTAGGTTAAAAAAAATACATAGGCTTTTAAAAATTACCTGATTGGGATGAATGGGGAGAGAGAGAGTGCGGGACAAAGTTAGGATAAATAATTTTTTAGGGTATTATATATTTTAGTCAAGTGTACTCCATTTCCAAATTTTTGCACTTTTTTAAAGTGTGCCAAATTATCATTAATATGTGCCAGAATTTGGCACAATTTTAAACTGTGCCAGATTTTAATATCAAAGTGTGCCAAATGCTGTTTTGGGTGTAATGTATATGTATGTATTTATGTTTTCAACCTGAATAACCTGTTGTATGATTTATTTGGGGATGATGTTATGTTTCTTTCCAAACTGAAAGTTTTGCATTGTCCATTTTTGCCCAAACCCCATTTCTCAAACAGGGGAGACAAGAACACCGTACTCAAGTCTCTTTTCTCTCCCACTCAATAACAAGCACACATTACATACACATAATGTATGACCTTTACATAGTTTGTTTGTCTTATATCTATCTTACATACTGACCAATTCAGTTTGAATTTACAATGGAAGCACGTTCTTAATACTTTGTGTTATTCTTTATTGAGTGGAATAATTAGTTTGTGTTTTTAGTTTGGTTTACATCTTAGGTGTGAATAAATGGAAGGAGTTTGTTTTATTTTATGGTGGAAGCACATTCTCTTTGGTTCTCTTTGCATCCCATAAAACTATTCTTGGGGTTTAATTATTACTATTAGTATTTTTTTTAAATCACACGTTGTCTATAATCGGTTAGAATTTACAAATCTTAAAGAAAATTAAGTTGTATGGTCAAATTTTAAACTAAAGTAGCTCATGTTTTTATTGTAGTATTTTTAGTTCAAATGTCTTTGATTTTGGATCAACGTGCGTGTCTTTGAATTTTCTTGGGTTTTTGATATTTTATTTCCCAAATTTAGTCCCATTCTTTTTATTCTATAATTTATAATTTTCTAATTATGAGTAAAAAGCATTCCTCTAAAGATGCACCACTGTCTATAATTATTCGATAAAAAAAAAGAATTGTGACATTGTATGAGGTATCTTTGTGCTCTTTTAGTTATATTATTTGGCTCACGCATCTATGAGATACAATTTTTCTTTTTCATCCTTGAAGTCACAAGTATCTCGTTTTTCAGTTATTATCTCATTTCGTATGAGAATTGGTTATTATCTCATTTCGTATGAAGATCGGTGTAGTCTAATTTTCTCTAAATGTTTGATTTTAGTGGGCTACCTTTTCGAGTAAAAGTAAAGGTATTTTATGTCCTACTCGGAACTATAACATGAGTTTTTCAGGTACTGAGCTGCGGAGCTATAACAACAAACTAGGTAATGGGTCTTTTACTCATTCATTTGAGGTTCTTTACATTGGTTTTTTTGGTGTACTAAGTTTTAAATAACTTTATTTTAGGTATTTATGCCTTTTTAACATCATTAAAAAATGATTTGATAAAAGTCTCACGTTTCACGTTTCACAATCGACATTCAGAATAATAATGCCTAATGGGATTGAGACAGCTCACCAAATTTGACTATACTATGGCATCGAGTTATTATTATGTGTTCAGTGTTCTGTTTTTTAAACCATCAGTTTGTTCAAATGTCTCACATAATTATGGTTTTGCTGTCATGATTTATATTTACCTATAGTATGTTGTTATGTCTGGCATATTGTAGATGTATAGGCGAGGCATGGGTTGTGTCGTAATAATGATTAAAAGTTGACGCCTCATACCAACACAAAATTGTTCTTTGTGTTAGCCGTAGATTTATATTCTTTACTTAACTCAATCTATTCATTTTCATAATATTTTTTCTAATCTTATTCGTTTTATATTCTTTGACACTTTCTTATTGTCCAAGAAATTCCTCGACATGTATGTGTTTTATACATTCCACAACTGATTTTAAACCCAAGTTCAATTTGAAATGGATCATACCCCATTATCCTTCAGTAAAATAATTGGATCTTAGCCTGTAATGTCTAATGTTGTGTTATTTTCATTGTTCATCGAGTGAGGTATTCCTCGGTAATGGATATGGTTGCTTAACTACTATTTTCTTTCATTTTGGAAAAGATGGATTCTGTTGTTAAACCATTTTTGTAGAATTTGATTTTGAAAGTTTCTAGTACTCCTGCACAACAAATTTGAATTTCATTTAAGAAGGTATTGAGATAGACCAAGAATGCTTATTTGTTTAATTAGTTATTATTTCTTACAGTTTTAGCCTTTATGTGTTACTTTTTTCCATTTTTCTGTCAAGTATCATTTTTGAAGAATAAGAAATATCATATACTACCCATTCCTTATGATAAATGAGTTGAAGAATAAATCTCATCAGGCTAGGTGGTTTCGGTATTCCTTATTTTTATTACAGAAATAATGAGAGAAGGATTAGCGAGTGAAGATTTGCGCATAGCGAATGATGCAACGAGTCAATAATGAAGACCTCACATAGGGTGACTGCTAGCGACGGGCTGTGTACCTGTCCAGGACTGAATTTTCAAGTAAAAAATTCACATATTTGGAGCAAGAACATCCTCGTGAGTGCATACAAAAATATATGTTTTGTTGTTTTCATTTGTGATTGATTAAAGAATTTGTGATTGAGTGCATACAGATATCATCTTCCTTGTCTTTGCTTCGATTTGACCAACATTCATTGATTAGGTTTGTATTGAGCTCTTAATATGTCGGGAGAAGAGGAAGAAAATGTTGCTCAACTGAAAATTGGACAAGTTTTTGAAGGCCAAGTGTTTAATGAATCGTGAGGTTGCCTTAATTCTTGAACACAAGTATGTACAGCTTCAACAGATGTCTGAAGATCTAATGAATCCATTTTTTCAAGTATTTGAGAAGTCGTTGCAATATGTGTAGCGCTTTAGCCACTATAAAAATCCCGATGTTTTTAGACAAGTTCAAGAAATTCTGAGTCGTTACCAATTGGTAGAATTTTATCTTTGTGTTCCGAGAACCTTTGCCCTGAAATTGTGGAGGAAGCTATTACTATGGTCCCATCTATCAAGTCGAGAGGATGTGGCCACGATGATGTGGCAATTGAGAAAATATTGAATGACCTATATTTGATAAAGAAATTTGAATAACTCTACTTAAGATGTTGAAGACACGAGTGTTTGATTAACATTTTTTGTGTAAATATTTTGAGTCATGTATTTATAGTGCTATAATTATGAAATTGACTAGTACTTGGATTTGGGGGGATCAGTTGGTATTAGTCACATGCTCTAAAAAGATCCCGATCTCTCAAATATGTATGCATAATTGTCTATCTTTTTTTTAAAAACGCATTGAAAACATTTGCACATCAGTTCTTAGGACATGGAAGGGCACAAGTGGTTCGGTGGCCACCAATTCGATCCTACCGAAAAATAACTTTCAGTCGAAAAAGACTAAGTTGGATATTTGTCCGGTGTGCTGTCCTTATTTAGCAGAGCAACATATTACATGCCACAAAGCTTAATTGCATAATATAGTTGAGAAATTGTATAAAATAGTTAACTAATCTGTTGAATATGTTGAATTGTATAAGATAGTTATACAATTTTCTCTGCTCTTATAAGATAAGTAACTTCTCTGCAAATAATAACAGGCTAGCACACAATTAAGCTGAATATGTTGCTTTGTTGAATATCTTATACAAATAATTACAGTTACTGTCCTAATTCAACAGAGCACAACATCTATGAACAAATATTATTAGTACATTTGGTTCGAGACTAGAGGAAGTTTAAACTCAAGACTTCTACCTATTCGTCTGTGACTCGGTTGAAGAATATTTTTAGCCCGTCGTGAGACTCGACTGAAGTTTATTTCTACATTATTATTTGGCTCGAATAGTATAGTTTGTGAAAATTGGTTTAAGCACTTCAACTACCTGATTTCACTAACCCTAGGCCTTAATGGGTCTTAATCATTCTTCTCCCGAGTCAATGAAAGATAAACCTAAATATGATGTCGAAATTAGTGTTAATTTTTGGACATGGAAAGTGTCATGTACTCTGATTAGAGGGTTGCATATGTAGATGGGGTCGTAGTGGAGTGTCGTGTGCGAGAGGCCATTGAGAATTTCGGTTTAAGTCATTTATTTGATGAATCTTTTCCTAACTCGGACAACCAAATAACCGGAACTCTCATAAGTAGGTGGTCGAAAATAACGCATACATTCCATCTACCGAGTGTGGAGTTGGGGTTTACCACTTATGATTTTGTGCATTTATCCGGTAGTTATTTCAATAATATTTTTTTGCACTATAATTATTTTTATTAATTATTGTTGAAAGTTTTCATATTTAATACTTCTTAAATTATTTGGTTTTAGGAATTCCAATTGGAATCCATCCAATTTTGCCTATCTTTCCAACATCAGCCCTTATACTATGGAGGAAGTGTTCGAGCTATATTTTCCCCGAATAGGCCACCCAGAGTACAAAGGAAGAAATATTTTTTGTAGAACATTAAAAATGTACATGTTGGATTGGTGCGAACAAGCTCCGGAGCAAAGATTAGAAAGCGTAGAATAGATCGCTAGAGCTTTTATTGTATTTGTGTTGAGCTCCATTTTTTTCCCGACGGGCCATAATTCCTTGTGTATCGATTGGGCAACTTATTTAAACGATCTTAATGACATGGCTATTAAGGATTGGGGTTCTGCCATTTTAGCCCGTGTTTACTATGCCCTGGATGCATGCACCACAAATGCGCAAAAATAGTAAATTATTTATGGCAACTTATAGAGGTGTTTTTTTTCTCTAATTTAACATTTGATTCACGGCCATTAAATTTATATTTTTTTAGTTTCATAATCTACCAAATACTAATGAGTTGTTCTTTATACCCGCGGTACTTCGTCTACGAGTACCTTCAAATGATGGCTCCCATATTGCACCATAATGTCGTGGAAAGATGGTAGTGTATGCTACGATGGGTGTCTAATCAATGTGGGGCTCTATTGGGACAAATGAGATTCAAAAGTTCAGCAATGTAGGAGCAACTGGAAATACGCTCTCTCGAGTCAATTATATGGCAACCTTTTATGATATTGGAAGAAAACCAGTTTAATGGCGTTATAGTTGCTCACGATTTGGGGCAGAGACGGTTCATGCTTTCGGATATCGAGTTAGGTGGAACTTGGTATCTCGAAAACCGCTACGATTGTCAAATGACAAGTATCATTGCAATTACAGAAAATCCACCGTATCCTATGACATTCATTACAAGGGAAATAAATATGAAACAAATTGGCAATTGGAAACCTGTGATTGCTCATGTCGCAGTCTCATCGGAGGATGAATGGTTGACATACTGAAATATTATGGGTAAGGATGAAATATTACCCTCCTTATTACGTGTGACACCCCGTCTAATTAAATACCGATTAACTACTCCTTTATTAAATTAATACATTATATCAAGTTGGTTCAGTCTTAGCGTCACTGTCGAAAAATATTTAGTTAGTTACTAGCCACCTAATATTTAAAAAAAGAGATGCCATTTTTTTTATTAATTAAATTAACTTATAACCAAGTAATGAATAACCAAACATTCAACATTCACATAAACAATCTCATAGGAATAAATAATAGAAAGAAATAACATATTCTAGAGTAACACTCCAAATATAGTCTCAATGCCAAGTAATCCCAATACAAAACTCTGAAAATCTAAATAAATCCAATAACTGAAATTAAAATGAAAGTCTGAAACTGCTATCTCTAAATAAAAAGGGGCAACATACCCTAACTGATGTAAATAACTCTGTAAGAATCAAAGATAGATGGTGGAGGCGTCTACTATTAAGATACTGTAACTTCCACAGCAGCTACAACACGTCAATAAAATGGAACTCTTATACTTGGCATCCCTGTGGCTGGGCACCTAAAAGGTTTCACACAACAAAAATAGATTGGGAAGAAAACGGGTCAGAGCCCGATGTGAAAAATAGTTTAAAACATCAAGTGTTTAAATTGCATTTAACAGTAAATATGATATACATGCTAGTCACGTGCTCTCCCTTGAGATTCTCACCCCTCAACTATTATGCACGCCTAACGCATATTTACTACACATCCTAGCTATGCTACCCACTTATCTTATCAGTACCAAATCTTTGTCTATAGGGATTACTATATTGAGCCACCCGTATTACCCGAATACCATGAAATTTCATTACCAATATTTATTAATCAATTTCAAGTAACTTAATACTCATTTTCAAATTTTCACAAGTTTACATTATTCTATAGGTCTCATTCTAACTCATCTACCAAGCAACAGAGCAGAAAAATCTCAAGTATATATTTATATTAGTCGTAATACATATATACACATATGGCACTCCTAGGCTGAGACGCGGTGCATGCATACTCTGCTATAAAATCTTGGTACTTCACATACATAAAGATCACGAGTTCCGAATCACTCAGGAACTGTATCAATACAAATCACACATATTGGAGGTGAACATAGTTCACATACCCATGGACCACGCACATACCTACGCTCCCATGGTTAGCTAACTTATCAACTCACAAATAAGTCTTCACAGTCCTATGTTCTTGAGGTACCAAATCTAAATCCCCCCGAAGGCACACAATATAAGATTTTCCTCTTCCTATAATCTCCCGTGATAGCAAGTATGGTAGGTATGTCATACACATAATAATTCATATACTAGGTAATCACACAACCTAAGTAATCATCATTTCAATATAGGTATACTTATGTTCTATATTACAAGTCTCATACGTAGTGTAGTTTCGTCCTGATTATTCTACGTAATATGTTTAGCGCGACTACTCTTATCGTATAAATCCAAGTACTTACCTATCCCAAGAGGTTACTAAGTCTCCCACTTGTCTCTAAGGTTATTTCAGTAATTTAAAGTCCTCCTACTACTATCTCTAATCTTAAGTTAGTGTTTATCTGAATTAAATTCAAGTTACCATAATTTTCAACAGTAACTCACTCGTCGAACACTCGTAAGTTTATCATTTAATCCCAAACTAAACTAATATTTTTTGGGCCTCAAATGCACCCCAACTGACCTTCCCTAAGTCCCAATATGTTCAAATAGTCCACACCAATAATTCTTTAAAAGTCGTGATTGGTTAAACCTTAAAAGTAAAATATAACACAAATACAGGGGGAGTCGATCAATCGAACCAGTCGATCGATCGACATTTATGGTCGGTCGGTCGATCGATCCATCAAGTATGGTTGCGATTCTGCATATTATTTCCTACGGGTTTTTTCAATTTCAAAACTCCAATCCTATATTTTAATGTTCCAAACTCTCAAATACTTGTACTAAAGGTTACACCAACATAAATACATAATTTCTAATGTCTCATAATCATTAAATCATCATGGGGTATAATTATATTGGATCAAATCATGTATTTTTCATAAAAATCCTTGTTCTTCAATTTTTCTTCAAGAAAATCAAATATCTCAACATTAATTCGTGAATTTCTATACATGGATCATGATTTATTTGTCTATACATATCATAAGTTCAACTACATGCAAAACATAACCATATTCAAGATTGAATTCTCCCAATTCATGAAATTATCAATATTTCAAGTTTAATCTCCAATTCTAAACTACCATGGATAATATATTTGTTGAATCATAACAAGTTAAATCACTTTCATCAAATGAAAGTTATAATCCTTTGGAGAAGATGATACAGGGGTGATCCTCTCTTTCTGATTTACGCGTTGGTGGTGACGGCGGTGCAAAAGGTTTAGAGGTGGTGGTTCTAGGCTTGAGAATCCTTTCTCCTTCCTTCTCTAATGGCTTCCTTAGCTTCTGTATTTGATAAAACCCTACTGGCCTAACCTACCATCGGATATAGTCTAAGGAATTTCGTGGGTCTTAATACTCTAAAATTTAAAATGCCCAAAATACCCTCTCGGGTTGCCGGTTTAGCCTAAAACTGCCCTGGGTCCCAAACTAAACTCCCGGGTAGACTTTTCTGACTATCTCGATACTTCCGGACATGTTTCCGCACTCAAAATGTCCATTTCAATGACTTAGAAATAAATTACTTTATAATTCATTAAATTAGTCCTAACACGACTGGCACGTGCCTCCCAACTTAAATTCCAAAACTGTCGTATTTTTCACACGTGACAATTTTAATAAGTTCATAATGATATATTACTATACTCGCTCAGTAATGTTCAATATAATTATCATAATCAAATACTAACTCTCGTTTTGCTAGTATTTAAATCCAGATTACCAATTAATTTTCCATTTTTAATTCAATTAATCCTATAATTAAAATTAGTAAAAATACGGGGTATTACGTACTTCCCCCTTAATAATGGAATTTCGTCTCGAAATTCAGAAATAAAGGTATACCTGGTAAAAATAGCTCTAAATACTTTTCGCGCATCTCATGCTCATGCTCCCAGGTAGACTCATCGGCATTATGATACCGCCACTGAACACGTACTAGCGGTACTACCTTCGATTTCAATTTCCTCTTGCTACAGTCTAGGGTAGTAATCGGCCCCTCCTCGTAGGAACTATCATGCTACAAATCAATCTCCTCCAAAGCAATGTGAGTATGGGCCAACTCATTCCGAAGATATATCTTCAGGGAAGAAATAGGGAACATGTCATGAATCTTATGCAAGTTCTCTAGTAACCCAAGTCTATAAGAAACTGGCCCAATTCGCTCGATGATAGGGAAGGGCCCCACATATCACGGCTTCAACTTCCCTTTCTTACCAAAATGCATTATCCCCTTCATAGGAGATACTCTCAGCAACACCTAGTCTCCCACTTTGAACTCCCACAAGAACCTTTTGGCATCGGCGTAGCTCTTTTCTCAATCCTGAGCAATCCGAATACGTCTCTGAATCATCTTTATCCTTGCCTAAGTATCCTGGATCACCTCCGGCCCAAGTATCTTATTGTTCCCCGCCTCTAACCAACACGCTGCTGAATGACAAAGTCTACCGTATAACGCCTCAAATGGAGCCATGCCAATTGTAAATTGGTATGAGTTATTATAGGCAAACTCGATTAGTGGGAGATACTGCTCCCATCCCCTGCCAAAATCTAGGATACACATCCGCAACATATCCTTTAACATCTGATTTGTCTGCTCAGTCTGTCCATCGGTCTACGGGTGATAGGCCGAACTGAGTCGTAACTCTGTACCCATAGCCTCTTGGAAGCTCTACCAAAATCGAGACACAAAAATCTTATCCCTTTCGGACACGATATCAAGGGACACCCCGTGAAGTCTCACTATCTCGGATATTAAGATCTGAGCATACTATCCCGTAGTGTAGTCCATCCGAACTGGAAAAAAGTGATATACCTTGGTTAAACGATCCATAATCACCTATATTAGATCGTGACCTCGTTGAGATGTAGGCAACCCTATAATAAAATCCATGGAAATGCTCTGCCATTTTCATATAGGAACCTCTAATGGCTGTAAGAGTCCTGTCGGTCTCTGATGGTCCACCTTCACCAGCTGACAAGTGGCACATTTCGAAATAAAATAAGAAATATCCTTCTTTATTCCACTCCACCAGTACTGTCGCCTCATATCTTGGTACATCTTATCTCCACCGGGATGTATCGCAAAGCGTGAACCGTACGACTCTGTCATTACCTCATATCGTAAGTCCTCCCCCTCAGGAGCAACTAGTCTCTCATTGAAGCGCAACCTTCCATCTGAACAAATAGTGTAAGACTCGGTCCCCTATGCAAGAAGCTATACTATTTGATACTGACAGAATAGATCCGTTGCCTGAGCCTGTATCTCCCTCGTAATAATATGTGGTGTAACTATCATAGCAGACATAAATAATCGAGCCATTACATCTTGGTGTCCCAACTCCTTCTATTTTTCTTTCCACACTTCGATCACCTCACCTACTAGCCTACGGCTCAACGCGTGTGCTATCACGTTAGCCTTCCCTGGGTGGTATTAGATAACGAACTGATAATCCTTCACAAATTTAAGCCACCTGTGCTGACACATATTCAACTCCTTCTGGGTGAAGAGGTACTGTAATGTCTTGTGATATGTTAATAAGAGAAATTTCTCCCCCAAGAGATAATGTCTCCATATTTGAAGTTCAAACATGACTGCCTCTAATTCCAAGTTGTGGGTGGGGTAATTCCTCTCGTGAGACTTAAGCTTTTGGAAAGCATAAGCTCTAACATGATCCTCCTGCTGAAGCACACACCGAAGTCCCTGTAAGGGCGCATCAGTGTAGACTAAATACTCCACTCTCGTTATGGGTAGCGCTAGGATGGGTGTCGAAGTCAACATGTCTTTCAGCGCATCAAAGGCTAACTAGGAGGCGTCATCCCAGATGAATGATACCCAATTATGAGTAGGTGTGTCAGTGGACCCACTATCTTTGAGAATCCCTGAATTAACCTCCTATAGTATCCTAATAGGCCCAAGAAACTACGCATCTCTACCGGTGTCGTGGGCTGCCCCCACTCCCTCACAGCTGACACTTTGTTCGACTCTACGGATATACCCTTATCTGATACTATGTGCCCCAAAAACTGGACCTCCTTCATCCAAAACCCACACTTTTCATATTTGACATACAACTGATGGTGGCGCAGTGTCTGCAACACCTGTCGTAAAATCTCGGCATGATCCTCCTCAGTCTGAGAATATATCAGAACTTCATCTATGAAAACAATGACAAACTGATCAAGGAACTCTCTAAACACCATGTTCATCAAGTCTATGAATACGGCTGGTGCGTTGGTTAGACCAAATGGCATAATCCTGAACGTATAGGATCCATATCTCATCAAGAATACAGTCTTAGACACGTCTTGCTCCCTGATACGCAACTGATGGTATCCTGATCTCAAGTCTATTTTCAAGAAGAATGCAACTCCTCACAACTGGTCGAACAAGTCATCGATTCGGGGTAACGGATACTTATTCCGTATCATGACTTTATTCATCTCTCAGTAATCAACACACAACCATAAAGATCCATCCCTTTTCTTCACAAACAACATGGGATCACCCCAAGGCGAGGTACTTCTCTAGATGAACCCCTGTCCCAACAACTGCTCAATCTAGTCCCGTAACTCCCTCATCTCTGTTGGAGCCATATGATAAGGTGCGCGGGTATCGACCGAGTGCCCGGTGTCAAATATATAACAAAGTCTATCTATCTCTCTATTAGGTGGAAATCCTGGTATATCCTGGAATACATCAGCGAACTCCCGAAAAATAGGAATCAAATCAAGTGGGATTACCACATCTTTAGAGGTCTCCTCCTCTATGTAATAAAAATGAGTGGACGATCCTCCCTCAAGATGGGGCATCACCACCGGGAACATCTCCTAACCCGATATAACAAATATAATACTCCTACTAAAGCAATCGATCATAGCCCTATACGTAACGAGCCAATCCATATCGATAATTGCATCACACTCAGTCATATCTAATACAAGCACGTATGCTGGTAAAATAAATCTCCCAATCTCTATACCTACCCCTCGATATATAAAGAAAATCAGTGTCCCATTCCCCAATGGTGAGTCAACACACGTAACAGTACTCTCCCTTGTATCTAACAAGCCCATGGTGCGTGCAAAACTAGTGGAAATAAAAGAGTGTGAAGCCCCCGTGTCGAATAAAATACGCCCCGAAGTCCCCTGGATAGAAAACATACCCTCAATCGTGGGTGGAACCTGTGGGGCTGTAGCCTGATCACCGTTATAAAAACTCCCAAACTAATATTTTTTGGGCCTCAAATACACCCCTACTGGCCTTCCCTAAGTCCCAATATGTTCAATTAGTCCACACCAATAATTATTTAAAGTCGGGATTAGTTAAACCTTAAAAGGAAAATATGACACAAATACAGGGGGAGTCGATCGATCGAACAAAAGGGTCGATCGATTGACATTCATGGTCGATCGATCGATTCATCGGGTATGGCTGCGATTCTGCATATTATTTCCTACGTGTTTCTTCAATTTCAAACCTCCAATCCTCTATTTTAATGTTCCAAGCTCCCAAATACTTATACTAAGGGTTAGACCAACACAAATACAAAATTTCTAATGTCTCAAAATCATTAACTCATCACGGGGCATAATTATTTTGGATCAAATCATGTATTTTTCATAAAAACCTTGTTCTTTAATTTTTTCAAGAACATCAAATATCTCAACATTAATTCGTGAATTTCTATACATGGATCATGATTTCGTTGTCTCTACATATCATAAGTTCAATTACAAGAAAAACCTACCCATATTCAAGATTAAATTCTCCCAATTCATGAAATTATCAATATTTCAAGTTTAATATCCAATTCTAAACTACCATGGATAATATATTTGTTGAATCATAACAAGTTAAACCACCTGCCTCAAATGGAAGTTCTGATACATTAGAGAAGATATAGGGGCGATCCTCTCTTTACGATCTACGCGTTGGTGGTGACGGCGGTGCAAAAGGTGTAGAGGTGGTGGTTTTAGTTTTGAGAATCCTTATTGACTGGTTCGATCGATCGATCCTTCCTTTCGATCGATCAACTCCCCCTGTATTTGTGTTATATTTTCCTTTTAAAGTTTATCCAATACTGGCTTTTAAAGAATTATTGGTGTGGACTATTTGAACATATTAGGACTTAGGGAAGGTCAGTATGGGTTCATTTGAGGCTCGAAAAATATTAGTTTAGTTTGGGATTAAATGATAAACTTACGAGTGACCAATGAGTGAGTTACAGTTTGAAATTATGGGAAATTGAATTTAACTAGTATAAAAAATAACTTAAGGTTAGAGACACTAGTAGGGGGACTTTAAATTACTAAAATAACCTTAGAGATGAGTGGGAGACTTAGTAACCTTTTGGGATAGGTAAGTACTCGTATTTATACGATGAGATTTGTCGCGCTAAACATATTACGTAGAATAACCGGGATAAAACTATACTACGTATGAGACTTGTAATATAGGACATAAGTATACCTATATTGAAATGATGATTTCTTAGGTTGTGTGATTACCTAGTATATGGATTATTATGTGTATGACATACTTACCATACTTGCTATCACAGGAGGTTGTAGGAAAAGGACAATCTTATCTTATGTTCCTTCGGAGGGATTTAGATTTGGTACCTCAAGAACATAGGACTGTGAAGACTTATTTGTGAGTTGATTACGTGACCCATGGGTATGTGAACTATGTCCACCTTCAATATGTGTGATTTGTATTGATACGGTTCCTGAGTGATTCTGAACTCGTGATCCTTTTGTACGTGATGTACGAGGATTTGATAGTAGAGTATGCTTTCACCGCATCTCAGCCTAGGGTTTCTATATGTGTATACATGTATTGCGAGTAATATAAATATATATTTGAGATTTTTCTACTTTGTTGCTTGGTATATGAGTTGGAATGAGACCTATAGAATAATGTAAACTTGTGGAAATTCAAAATGATAATTAAGCTACTTGAAATTGATTAATAAATATTGGTAATGAAATTTCATGGTATTCGGGTAATACGGGTGGCTCAATATAGTAATCCCTATAGATATAGATTTGGTACCGACAAGATAGGTGGGTAGCGTAGCTAATATGGGTAGTAAATATGCATTAGGCATGAATAATAGTTTAGGGGTGAGAATCTCAAGGGAGAGCAGGTGACTAACATGTATATGATATTTACTATTTGATGCAATTTAAACACTTATTGTTTTTAAACTATTTTTCACATCGAGGTCTGACCCATTTGCTTCGTAATCTATTTTTGTTGTGTAAAACCTTTTAGGTTCCCAGTCACAGAGACACCAAGCATAAGAGTTCCATTTTATTAACTTGATGTAGTTGCTGTGAAAGTTGTCGGATCTAGATATTAGATGCCTCCACCATCTATATTTTATTCTTACAGAGTTATCTACATCAGTTAGGGCATGTCTCCCCTTTTCATTTAGAGATAACAGTTTTAGACTTTCATTTTCCTTTCAGTTAATGGATTTATTTAGATATTCAGACTTTTGTATTGGGATTATTTGGCATTGAGACTATATTTGGAGTGTTACTCCAGAAGATGTTATTTCTTTCTATTATTTATTCCTACGAGATTGTTTATGTGAATGTTGAATGGTTGCTTATTCATAACTTGGTTGTAAGTTAATTTAATTAATAAAAAAAATGGCATCTCACTTTTTAAATATTAGGTGGCTAGTAAATAATTAAATATTTTTAGACAGTGATGCTAAGACTGAACCAACTTGATATTTTGTATTAATTTAATAAAAGAGTAGCTACTCGATATTTAATTAAATGGGGTGTCACATTACGGTGGAAAAACCATGATGGGGTGGGGTTCGCCTCAATTGCATCCTCTGATTTACGGGTACCCATCGCGCCAAAAGATAGATGGAAGGCTCCCCATACATATAACACACAGGGACAATCTTCTGTAGGGTTGTAGGGTTATAGTGAAGGTGTTTAGCCCGGAGTATTTTCTCACACCTATAACCAAAGATGAAGCCCGTATGCAACCAGAGAATGAACGACGTGGGTTCCCCGGGATGATTGGGAGCATTGACTGCATGGACTGGGAATAGAAAAATCATCCACATGCATTGAAAGGATAATATTAAGATCATTCCCATACTGCCACTATAATTTTAGAGTCAATGGTGTCTTATGATACTTGGATTTGGCATGCGTTCTTTGGAATGCCTAGTGCATGTAATGATCTAAATGTTCTTGCAAAATCTCACATGTTCGAAGAACTTTTGGAAGGAAATCAGACCCCTATGCACTTTGAAATCAACAGAAAAACGTATGACATGGGGTATTACCTTGTAGATGGTATCTATCCTCCCATCGCAACTATCGTTAAGAGTTTCAAGATAAAGATCACTCAAAAATAGAAGATGTTCTCACGAGCTCCAGAAGGATCCCCAAAGGATGTGGAACGGGCATTTGGCATCTTGCAATAATAGTTCCACTTTATCATAAACCCGACCAATTTTTTGGAATATAAAGACTTACGTGTAATTATGAAGGCTTCTGTCATATTACACAATATGATTGTCGATGAAGAGTTGCGAGATGGGACTTGACGAGCTGACATTCCCTTACGTGACCCACCCCCTACTTAAGCAAGCAAAGTCTCACTGGCCATTATCAATAGCAAGTGCGGGAGGCAAATACATGGAACAAGGATGCCCATAACCAGTTACGTGACGACCTTATGAAACACATTTGGAATCGTCACGCAAAATCATCATCTTGATTGTAATTTCAAATTTATCCATATACCATATCTAATATATGTACACAATTTTCGCCATGCTAAATAAAATTTGTTTGGGCAAAAATATTTATTGATAAACATTGGTACAAAAGTTAATAATTGATAAATTTGGATTACATAAATAACCATATAAATCTATTAATCTATTGTGAGACGTTATGATATGCTTGAGACTGACACTACATTATCTGAGCCAATCGCATCTCGCGAAAGGTATTTTGTTGGGGAGTAAATTTAGTTGTATCCATGTAAATAATCAGATCTTCGTCACGTTGGAGTTGAGCTTCGTATTCTTTGGCGCGAATTGAAATTAAACCATCAATCTTTTCATTTAGAGTTCTTCTGATTGATTGGGATTCTGCATAATTTTTGTTATAAAGTGTGTTGAATTCTTCAAAGTTATCTAAAAGGAGTGTTTTTGTAGCCGCACTCTCGGCTGCTTCTCATTTCTTCCCTTTTTGTTTCGCAGCTTTACGTCCTTTCGGTCTTTTTAGCGGATTAGTGAATTCCCTTGCTTCGATGTTATTCGATTCAAGAGGGTTCGCATTATCTTCTTTATCGATATATTATGAATCGATGGTTGACATGGAATACTTTGGCAAGTCCTTAAGCTCCTTGTAGCAGTGGTCGTAATTGAATTTATGACCCGCTTTTAATCCAAAGTTATCACGAGCTCGTTGGACCTATAGAAAAAAAATTTCCCGCATTACTTTTGTAAAATGATGAATTTAATTATAAATAATAAAATAAACGGAAATTAATTGTAATTACCCAGGAAACCTCTGACGTTGCGCTATCTTTCCCCCTACCGTAATCTTGGGACAACTTCGTCGCATACAATAAACACTCTGTGATAATTTTTCAAAATTAAAATGCTATGCATTCTCGGTGCTTTTGTAAATAACACCCTCGCTTGAGTTATATTCGTTAGTAAATTATTCCCATAAGGTTAAACTTGATTGGTTAGTCCCTATAGCACCATCTATAGAATATTTAACGTACGCCATATAAAGCAACACCTCTTCATTTAGATTGAAATTTGGTAGTCGACTCGAACTTGGCAGAGTACTTTAAGAAGAAGAATCCATAGAAATTATTTGAATTGATATGTAGAAAGATATAAATTATTGTTGTGTTAAAGTTTTTGGGGAGTCTAATGTATATATAGAAAATTAAAGTAACTGTTGGTAGATTTTTAGTCATTTGAATGTTACCGTTTGGCTATTAATTTTTTTTATATGGGTGGAGGTTGGGCGGCTAACATTTACATGCCCAAGGCTGGGCGGCTAACATTTGCTCGCCCAGATGCGGGCCCCACCTCTAATACAATGTGTATCCCCATCTAAATCTACACACACACTCCATTATCTCTCAGCTAAATGTGTACATTTAGCTACCCATTGTGAGCCAAAAAAAGCTAAATGTACACATTTAGACTACCCACTGCAGATGGCCTAATACGTGTGACATAACAAATAACAAGATATTATCTAAAAGATAGATTATTTATTGCTCTTAATAAACTTCATGGCATGTTTGGTTTGTAACTATAATTTTGTTTTCTGTGTTTAAATACAATTTTGATAAAAATTGGCATTTGCCACACCGTTTTTAAACATTGAATTATAATGTTTTTGTGTTATAATTAAGTTTTTCAGAAAATATCAAAAGGGTGTTTTATAACTTCTGTTTTTAATTCTTCAACTCATAATTATTCATTCTTAATATTTTAAGGCATTTATATCTTTATATACAATATACATACATAATACATTAATATGTGTGTAACTCTTATAAATTAAAATATATATATGTACATGTACATAAGATTACGTATATTTTTATTATTAAAATATATAATATAATATACTAAGATTCATATGTTAAATAATATTATATGAATGGATACATGATACTTATATAATATACTAGCATCCATAGATATATTATACTTATATAAATAGATAAATGATACTTATATAATATATTAAGATCCATATGTTAAATAATATATGATATATTGACGCATTAATGATGATTGTATGTATATATGTATGTATACATTCTTGTATCATGTATGTATCGAAGTATTATGTATATATATATATATATATATATATATATATATATATATATATATATATATGTGTGTGTGTGTGTGTGTGTGTCAATTTTGTTCTAAAAACTGTATTTAAAAACAAGTTTACCAAACGTGCACTAATATTTATAAACACAAAAAACTGAATTTTAAAACTGTGTTTAAAAACAACGCTTAAATTGTAATGACCCGACCCTGAAGTGCAATGAAACAACCTATATAATGTTGCTAGTCCAGTTTTATTTTTAAATCGCATTTCACTTGTTTAGCATGTGATTCCAGTTTCAAGATAAACTACGTGAGGGACCCATGGGGAGCACCCTCAGTCCAAGTAAACAGAGCTAATAATGTAAAATAAATAAAGTATACTTACCTATATAATTCCCTTAAAATACGAACTGGTACCCAACCTGTCATACTAAAGCGAGGTTGTGAGCCTATTCCTAATGGAAATATACAACCAGTATATAAATGAATGGCATAAAAGAATACTCATACGCTATAATCACATGTGTGCGGAAAAATATATATATTAACCGTTGCTCTTTCGAAAACTTCCTTTATTCATACTTAGCATTAACCCTTACTCATTCCAGATTAATTTAACTTAATCTTGTAAATACTTCCTTTATTCATACTTAGCATTTCTCACTTCATTTAACATACCCGGTTCTATTATAATACCATTACACTTGATTTATTCCAACTCTCCCCTTTACCGAAATCACCCGTTTTATTCATAAATATATACCTTAGTATTTTTACTGAAAGGCACCATTTCATCACACGAATTCACCGCGTTATAAAATACTTAATTGACATTTGAAAACCTTCAGATACATACTTATGCAAATTATGGGTTTAACAACTTAGGTCACTTAACCACCCATTTACCCACTTTACTTTGCCCTTTGTTACTTAACTTATGGATATTAATAGATTTACACTTTTACCTGTACATTTCACCTTTACCGGAACATTTATTACATCTATTAAAGTTAGGTTGTATTAACACATTTTACCACACAACCCATTTTCATAACATGTTCCTTATTCCTTTTATCTTATCTCGAAATCATCATTTACTGCATACTTACACGGGATCCACACCGACGGTTATGCGCACCATATGCTCTGGCCAATTATTTAGGGCTTTTCATCCAAGGGCTCTGGGACCTTATTGATTATTCCCAGTTGCATCTGAGTCCTTATCAATGTGTTTAAAATTTAACCATGTCCACATTATTCCATTTCCTTACTTTTATCCGGTCGAAGCGAAAACCCATACTTGACCGTCCATTTTTTCATTAACACATCGAAAATGGTTTCATTTCTTCTTTAAGTCCCTTATCCACACACACGTGACTTATACTAAATTCATTCACACTTAAGACTTAATTTATTTTCACACATGTTAGTGTAAAGACATTCTTCGACAATGTTATTCCATAAAAATGTTCCACTTTAAGTAAATTACCAATTTACCCTTTATTCACTAAACTTACAAATTAGTCCTTTAACAAGTGTTATTTCTCAACAATGGTTATTAAGTTTTCGACTTAATATTTAAACGTGTTAGCCATTTTAACACTTGTTTAATACTACACTTTTTCCAATTTTCTCACTTGTCACTTTAATACTTTTAACACATAAAATAACACCCTTTACACTTAAGCTCCCAAATTTTCATTTGTATTACTTCATGCTTAAATCCAACAAGACTTTCTTTAAACTTTTTCAAATATTTATTATCAAAATACTACAAGTTTATATGCATAGAAATCGGACTTTAAACACTAAAATCCTACCAAGTGGATTTGAGATACATTTTAAGTAATGAAGACATTTTCTCAATTTCTTTATTCCATAAAAATGTCCATTATTTCTTTCTACACAAAATCCCATTTTCTCACATTTTTATTCGGTAAAATTGTCCATTATTTCTTTTTACTAGAAATACACACAAATAATATTTTCTTACATTTTTATTCTATAAAAATATTAATTATTTCTTTTCCACTAGAAATACACCAAATGATATTTTCTTACATTTTTATTCCATCAAAATATTTATTATTTCTCTTCCACTAGAACTACAGCAAATTACATCTTCTTAAATTTTTATTCCATAAAAATGTCCCATTTAAGTTTTATTATAAACACACTACAATAATACTTTCTGCATTTTTATTCCATAAAAATGTCTCGTTTCAGATTTACTAGAAAACACATATAAATAATAATTTCTAATATTTTTATTCCATAAAAATGTCCAATTCCCATTTTATTAGAAAATGCACAACAATAATATTTTCTAGATTTTTAATCCATGAAAATGTCCATTTTCAGATTTACTAGAAAACACACATATATAATAATTTCTAAAATTCTTATTCCATAAAAATGTACAATTTCAGTTTTATTAGAAAAGACACTGCAATAATACTTTTTAGCTTTTTTATTCCATAAAAATGTTTATTTTCAGATTTACTAGAAAACACACATAAATATTAATTTCTAGCATTTTTATTCCATAAAAATATCTATTATTAATATTTATAGAAATGCATCATCATTTTCAACAAGACTGTAATATCCACCACATAGAGTATTAAATATAGAGTAGATGATCCCACCTCAAAGAAGCTCAAATCAGTGGAAGGCATGAAAGATCAAAGGAGATGACAACCTCCCACCTCCTAAGATGGCCTTAAGAGGGGTTGTCTAGTTCCCCCAAGTTTGATTCCAAGAAACTCCATCAAAACCCTCTTCAAAACTCCATAAATATATTTATATATATGTAGTCAGCATATCTAAAAGTCTTAGTTTGAAACCTCCCATTTAACACTCAAGCTTGACCTTCTAGCCTTACACTAAGGTTTAGAGTTTGCACACTAGAGTTCTGTGTTAATACCTTAAGCCTAGTTACATTTTTGTAACTAAAAGGAAAAGAGAAAATAACTCGGAGTGTCCCTCTTTGACAGAGGATTTTTGGTTTGGATGGAAGTTTTCTACGCTATCTTGGCCGAAGGTTTATTTTCAAAAATGAGGAGGCTCGTTTGTGTTATTATTATTATTATTATTATATATATATATACTCTAAAATGATCCAACTAATGGTAATGGATTACAGGGCCACGTTTCGACAGATTAAAAGTACCCTCCCCACAACTCGCTTACACCCTCCTTCGTCACTGGTAAATACTCACGTGGAGGAGGTTTATTTCCTGATTTGTCCTCATATACTCTCATAATTGGTGAACAACCACACACATGCCAAACTTCCTACTATCTTTGACCAATAGACCCACATGTTCTTTTGTTTTCTATTCTTGAAATTTAACGAACCCGTCCTTCATTTGTTATTTAAACTATTTGGCTTAATTAACATCCATTGGAATTTTTCCTATAGCTCCCTCATGTTGTGCTAACGCCAGCGTGTGTGTATATATATATATATATATATATATATATATATATATATATATTATTTCTTTGCTTCTAAATTGTTTTTTCTTTACTCGGCCCCACTTTACTATATAGGTCACATGCATTTAATGGGCAACAAGGGTGATTCCCTCTCGTCTAATTCACAAGAACGAAAGTCCTTTTTTCGATAATTTTCCTCTTGATGATTCGTCCTAATGCACGAAGTGTACCACTAATACAACTTGGCACTTATTTAAGGAACCATAACCTACTAAAATCGACTAAAAACACATAATAGCAATAAATTTTTAAGGTCGTATGCTGAATTATTCTTCACTTAATAGGCTTTTTAACATTCACATAACTACACTATTTCGGCAACAATGTCAATTAATTACCATACGATGCCATGCATACGACATGAAACACTACGTATGACCTTTAAAATATGTGTATAGTCTAAGTGACCCCTTGTTTGTGCATATTTTATGTAAACCTTTTTTGTTACTCCACCCACACCACGTATGTATTGTTTCAACTATTTAATCAAAAGTCGAGGTATTACAAACTTCCCTCCTTAGGGAATTTCATCCTCGAAATTTTTGGCTCATCACAAGCTATACTCTAGTTAGCTATAACTGGTTTTAAATCCTAGGCATCCTCAACACTATGGTCTAAACCCCAATATTTTACTTTAATCCATCACTATCGTTAACCCGATCGCGGTGAACCATAAGGTCTTATTGCAAAAATCTCAAGCATAACTAACATGTCTATTTAAACAAAACCTCAAGATGATTGATACACATCCAGTTATCATAATATCACCAATGAATTTATCAACATGGATCATTTCTACGTTAGGATTCACCACCTACGTTTCCTCCAATAATCTCGGATCAGGCCTAACCTAGGCTGTTATAATTTCAACGCTCCTCGATACACCTATCAAAGATAGTCGCCATATCACATAGTTCTACCTGACCGACATCTCCTATGAGATCCCTATGCTGACCAAGTGTCACCCTGGGTTTCACAACATGGACACATACAAGCGATCATCTCCTCAATTCCTAAAATCATAATATTCTCGAGTCACAACCTCGAGACGCACGACCAGGTCGTTATACCGTCCAACTAACAACATGTTAACCTAAAGCAATCGATTGACACATGAAAACTATATGTGAGAGTGCGAGAACGTTCACACACACAGACTGGTGTAGAATAAAGGTGTATCCGAAGAAGAGCACACTCAGATATCGTGATAGATCGTCCACAACAGGCCTAACCCGCATCATTACCGAGCTTATGTAGTGCCACACCCATTCAAAACTTAATCAACGACTTCCCATTAATTGGATCAAAGCAGGCATAAGAAGGCACCGAATCAGGCGACTGCCTCACCAAAAGAAAACAATCTAATTCCGACAGCGAATCGAATCACAAAAAGTACAAACCCACGACGTATATTTAAAGTCTTCGATTATTACCGGTATCTTCCAAGCACTTTAGCCTCACCAAGTACTCTGGCTCGGCCTCTTAACCATGTCAGGTTTTACTCGAGAATCATCCACCATGCTAGATGGGCAGAATACGAAAATAATTCCTTCAGGAATCTAAAATGCTAGGCTTCTATACCTAGGACTAATTCTACCTACCTATCATTGGTAAGCATAACTATCCTAATTCAAAATGAAGTTACTTCTTTTGACATTTGTCATCAGTTACCGACCGATCACATCTAGGCCTGCAAAATCAATATGCGGTAGCTAACCTCAATTTTTAAGATCACCCTCATCAAATGAAACATAGCGCTCACATAGATTCAAACATGAATCATTGCTACCACCCTAAGCACTGCCTATATGATACCAAACTATAATTATTCTAATGGCACCTCTACTTTAAAACATCACTCATGCCTAATGATTTCCCTCAACAGAATCACTACTAACCACACAGGTATCACACTTAGGTTTTATAATCGAATCTAACACTTCATCAATGGTCTACCATCATTTATGTAAACCCCAATATAATAAAGGTTCCCAATATCTCATAGGTGATGACCTCAAACCCAATTTTTCCTCTAAATGACTTACACATCTATTACAAGAAACCATTAGTCATACCAAGACCTATGTCATACAACCTTGAGTTATCACTATGAAATGGACACCACCACATAGATCCAAATGAAATAATAAATCCCAAGGTTTTTAATAAAGAAACTATCATCATTTCCATGCACGGTACACACCCTCAGATTCACTATTACCAGGAAATAACTACCCCTCACATCATTATTTCATCAAATAAACCTCGGTATATACCACCAAGGGAATTATTAACACGGTTTCACAGCTTGGACCTTTCAACCTCTTATGCATGTTCAACCCCTATAACTGAATTAATTTACTATGTGAACCTCAAACTATGTATCAATTTACCAACTAAGTCAACTATATTTTGGTAGGATACGGGAATTCTAGCATTGCCTATGATGCTAAGGACCATGCCTATGAACTCCACACGGAATCCTATTTCTCAATACCAAACTACAATCACCAAACTCTAACTTAACACCACGCAGGTTTTGGTACGACACACGGAATCGAGTAATGCCCAAGAGGAGGCCCTCTCTAATGATGCCAGAAGAGGTCCTATACTAAAACATCACGATTTATTTACTTAATAATAAGACACCATGATTTCTAGGTTTACTCCTAGGTTAATTCAATTATCAAGATTGTCTAAACTCGAATTATAGTCAAAGTACATAAATCAAGATGCACTAAACCTAAGTTCCCAACAAATGAACCTAGTACTTCCTCACCACAGTACTAACACTTGTAAACACATTCATTGACCAACAATCCACTAAGGTATTCACCCATAAGGATACCATCCTATCAACTAAGACTGACTTATCCTCTAGCATTGACCTACATCAATTTAAAATCCCATTGACCTTATCATCAATTGTTGTATTACCCCAAGGATCAAAATTACGTAATTATCACATAAATATTGACCTCTCATATGTGCCACGCGCAAGGCTACCTGTAATTTAAATCATGATTTCACTATCATAATTATGGCAGTCTAATAATCAATCCTTACGATTGATTATTCACAATCTATTACCACTTTCCCAACGTGCGGTATTTCATTCTATCAACATCTCCAAAGACTCTACGTTACTACGTTGGGAACACAAACACCTCATACTGTAAACCACGGTGTCCCCACTTATTAGTTTACATGGACACCAGTAAATTGTTACATACTTAATAAAAAATGCGGAAGTGATTTATAATAATTAAATTGATCGTATGCTGCTTAGCACTAGCCTATTATTCTACTAACCTCTTTAACCTTACCGTCGAGGACACGAACTAAGCCATCATCAAACTAGCATGACTGGCCCAAACCAACACCGACATTAAAAGATCCACTATCGAACTCACTACGTCACTCTCAAAAGGAACCTTGAACCGAGAGCTTTTATACCATTTCTAACACCCCAACTCGAATTTATGGGTTTCCCGTGAGTCAACCTGGTCCGGCCCTAGTGTTAGGTGTGAAGTGCAATGAAATGAACTACATAATATTTCCAGTCTAGTTTTATTTTTAAATCACGTGTCACTTGTTTAGAATGTGATTCCAGTTTCAAGATAAACTATGTGTGGGACCCATGGGGAGCACCCCGAGTCCAAGTAAATAGAGCTACTAACATAAAATAAATAAAGTATACTTACCTGTATAACGCCCTTAAAATACGAACTCTCACCCGCCGTAATAAAGCAAGGTTGTGAGCGTATTCCCAGTGGGAATATACAACCAGCATATAAAGGAACGGCATAAAAGAATACTCACACGCTATAATCACATGTATGCAAATATATACATACATACATATATATATATATATATATATATATAATACACATTCAAATACACTAACCGTTTCACTTTCGAAAACCTTACTCATTCCAGATTAATTTAACTTAAACTTGTAAATACTTCATTTATTCATACTTAGCATTTCTCACTTCATTTAACACACTCACTTCTATTACAACACCGTTACACTTGATTTATTCCAACTCACCCCTTTACCGGAATCACCCCTTTTTATTCATATAAATATACCTTAGTATTTTCACTGAAAAGCACCATTTCAACACACGCATTCACCGTGTTATAAAATGCTTGTTTTCCATTTAAAAACCTTCCAATACATACTTATGCAAATTATGGGTTTAACAACTTAGGTCACTTAACCACCCATTTACCCACTTTACTTTACCCATTGTTCCTTAACTTATGGATATTAATAGATTTACACTTTTACCTATCCATTTCACCTTTACCGGAACATTTATTACATCCATTAAAGTTAGGTTGTATTAACATGTTTTACCACACAACCCATTTTCTTAACATGTTCCTTATTCCCTTTATCTTATCTCAAAATTATTATTTACCGCATACTTATACGGGCTCCACACCGATGACTATGCGCATCATATGCTCTGGCCAATGATTTAGGACTTTTTATCTACGGGCTTTGGGCCCGTATTAATTATTCTTGGTTGCATCTGAGTCTTTATCAATGTGTTTAACATTTAACTATGTCAACATTATTCCATTTCCTTACCTTTATCCGGTTGAACCGAAAACCCAAACTTGACCATCCGTTTTTCCATTAACACTTCGAAAATGGTTTCATTTCTTCTTTAACTCCCTTATCCACACACACGTGACTTATACTAAATTCATTCACACTTAGGACTTAATTCATTTTCACACATGTTAGTATAAAGACATTCTTCAAAAATTTTATTCCATAAAAATGTTCCACTTTAAGTAAATTACCAATTTACCCTTTATTCACCAAACTTGCAAATTAGTCCTTTAACAAGTGTTATTTCTCAACAATGGTTGTTAAGTTTCCAACTTTATATTTGAACGTGTTATCCATTTTAACACTTGTTTAATACTACACTTTTGCGAATTTTCTCACTTGTCACTTTAATACTTTTAACACATAAAATAACACCCTTTACACTTAAGCTCCCAAATTTCTGTTTGTATTATTTCATGCTTTAATCCAACAAGACTTTCTTTAAACTGTTTAAAATATTTATTATCAAAATACTACAAGTTTATATGCATAGAAAGTGGACTTTACACACTAAAATCCTACCAAGTGGATTTGAGATACATTTCAAGTAATGAAGACATTTTCTCAATTTCTTTATTCCATAAAATTGCCCATTATTTCTTTTTACACAAAATACCATGTTCTCACATTTTTATTCCGTAAAAATGTCCATTATTTCCTTTTACTAGAATTACACACAAATGATATTTTCTTACATTTTTATTCCATAAAAATATTTATTATTCCTTTTTCACTAGAAATACACCAAATGATATTTTCTTACATTTTTATTCCATAAAAATATTTATTATTTCTTTTTCACTTGAACTACACCAAATGACATCTTCTTACCTTTTTATTCCATAAAAACGTCCAATTTAAGTTTATTAGAAACACACTACAATAATATTTTCTGCATTGTATTCCATAAAAATGTCTCGTTTCAGATTTACTAGAAAAGACACATAAATAATAATTTTTAATATTTTTATTCCATAGAAATGTCCAATTTCAGTTTTATTAGAAAACACACTACAATTATATTTTCTAGCATTTTTAATCCATGAAAATGTCCAGTTTCAGATTTACTAGAAAACACACATATATAATAATTTCTAAAAATTTTACTAGAAAAGACACTACAATAATACTTTTTAGCATTATTATTTCATAAAAATGTCTATTTTCAGATTTACTAGAAAACACACATAAATATTCATTTCTAGCAATTTTTATTCCATAAAAATATTTATTATTAATATTTATAGAAATACATCATCATTTTCAACACGATTGTAAAATATCCACCACATAGAGTATTAAATATAAAGTAGATGATCCCATCTCAAAAAAGCTCAAGTCAATGGAAGGCATGAAAGATCAAGGGAGATGACAATCCCCCCCCCCCCCCCCCCCCCCACCTCCTAAGATGGCCTTAAGAGGAGTTGTCTAGTTCCACCAAGCTTGTGTCCAAGAAACTTCATCAAAACCCTCTTCAAAACTCCATAAATATATTCATATATATGTATTCACCACATCTAAAAGCCTTTGTTTGAAACCTCTCATTTAATACTCAAGCTTAACCTTCTATCCCTACACTAAGGTTTAGAGTTTGCACACAATAGTTGTGTGTTAATGCCTTAAGCCTTGTTACATGTTTGTAACTAAAAGAATAAGTAAAAATAACTTGGAGTGTGCCTCTTTGATAGAGGATTTTTTATTTGGATGGAACTTTTCTACTCTCTCTTGGTCGAAGGTTTATTTGCAAAAATGTATATACTCTAAAATGATCTTACAGGTCCACGTTTTGACAGATTAAAAGTACCCTCCCCACAACTCGCTTACACCCTCATTATTTGCTGGTAAATACTCACGCGGAGGAGATTTATTTCCTGATTGTTTTGTTGTCCTCATATACTCTCATAATTTGTTAACAACCACACACATGCCAAACCGCCTACTATCTTTAACCAATAGACCCACATGTGCTTTTGTTTGCTACTCTTGAAAGTTAACGAACCCATCCTTCATTTGTTATTTAAACTATTTGTCCTCATTAACATCCATTGGAATTTGTCCTATAGCTCCCTCATGTTGTGCTAACGCCATCGTGTGTGTGTGTGTATATATATATATATATATATATATATGTATATGTGTGTGTCTGTATTATTTATTTGCTTCTAAATTGTTTTTTCTTTACTCGGCCCCACTTTTTTTATTATAAGCCACATGCATTTAATAACAAGGGTGATTCCCTCTTGTCTAATTCACAACCACGAAAGTCCTTTTTCGGTAATTTTCCTCGTGTTGATTCGCCCTAACGCGCGAATTATACCATTAATACAACTTGGCACTTATTTAAGGATCCATAACCTGCTAAAATCAACTAGGCACACATAATAGCAATAAATTTTCAAGGTCGTATCCTAAATTATTCTTAACTTAATATACTTTTTAACATTCTCATAACACATTATTTCGCCAACAATGTCAATTAATTCCCATGCGATTACATGCATGCGACATGCAACCCTACGTATGACCTTTAAAACACGTGTAAACTCCAAGTGACCCCTTGTTTGTGCATATTTTACGTAAAATTTTGTGGTTACTCCACCCAAACCACGTAATTATTGTTTCAACTATTTAATCAAAAGTCGGGGTATTACATAAATCGAGTTTTTTAAATACAGAACCTAATTTTCCCTTTGTATCTAAAAAGGGGATAGATTATTTGTGAAGAATCTAAAACTAGCCCTAGATTTGACAAAGTCTAAATTTAACTAAAAATTATAATATTTGTGAAAAATCTAAAAATAGCCCTACAAAGTATCTCTAAATTTGACAACATGTCTAAATGTAACTTAAAATACAGAATATTTGTGAAGAATCTAAAAATAGCCCTAAAAATGCTCCTAGAGGGCATTTGCCTCTGAGCCCCCACCCGCAACTTCTTTGAGAGCCCCACCCAAAAAGAAATCGTGGGCCCACTACTAGAAAGAACATTTATGGGGGTAATGGAAATATGTTTAGTTTCTCATAGGGCTAGACATGGGTATGTTTACTTTGGCTCCTTAGTGAAACATAAATCATAACATATTATTCGATTCATTAAATATCAAAACAATCATGCAACGAAACCAACCCAACCCAACTCACATTAGTTTAGTTTGGGTTACGGTTTAAATATTTTTTAGGTGGCTCAAGATGTTGTTAGAAATGGATATTTCGACAACATAATTTTGAGTAACTTTGGGATCAAATTTAGATGGGACCCACACCATGATATTTGTGGAACCATATACAAACGTGTTCTCCTTCGCAAGGAGATTAATATGGTATATTCACATGTCCAATTCCATTAATTTATGAATAATAAATATGTCTCCAAAGTTACCGGTAAAGAAATGAAAGTTAATGAATTGGGAATGTTTTACTCTTGTCCCACATAGGCAGAATAGTGGAAAGTTGAAGAGTTAATAAGACCCCAAATGTTCACTAAGTCTTGGATGCCTTTTGGGTATCCCAACTCTTTAAAAGGAAGATGGCGTACACTATGCAAGTATTGAGTTTGGGCCAAAAGCTCATACGGGCACCTTCCAGACGACTTGTCTCGATTCCGGTTTGGGCTTAGTGTATCCTCCCGAATTGGACCAAAAATTTCTTAAATTTTTGGGCCAAAATTAATTAATTAAATGTTAAACCGTAATTAAATGTTTGACAGTTAAAAAAATTGTACATTTTATCCACATTATTTAGGTTGTTTGGTTGAGTATAAAATACAAAATTGTGTTCGTTGGGAGTAATCATTGTTGTGCTGCTTGATTAATTCGAAAATTCGTTCTATCTTGGGAGGAAATTATTCAATAATCTTGAAGTACATTGGAGGGAATAAATTTGTCCCAAGGATACTTGATAAGCACCCAAAAGTGAATATTTTATACCCCGAATAGACGTATTTTAGTTTCTAATTCTCGGTAATTTGGGTCTTATGCGCTTTATTGTCTATTTCATAGGTCGAATGCACGTTACGATGTTCAAACGCGTATTTCAAAGCAATTGTGCGGATTATGAAACTAATTACCCTTGTCTCATACCCTAACCTACCCTAAACCTGTCCTGAACCGTGTGTGTTTAATTTGTCCCATTTTATTTTATTTGTGTCATTTTAATTTTAAGGTTTATTTTATTATTTTATTTTATTGAGTCTTATATATATTTTTAGGATTTTTATATTTTAATTTTTAGCGCCTCGTGTATTAGTTTGTATATTTTCTTTTATTTTCTTAGTTTTTGGTTAGTTTATTATTATTTCATTTTTTTTTGTTTTTTTTATTTGTTAGTTTTTATTTTTATAGTTTTATTTTATTCGTGTTTAGTTTTTTTTAGAGTTTGTATAGTGTGTCGTGTCGAGTCGATTTTATTTTTAGTTTTTTTATTTATTTTTAGTTTAGTTTAATTTTTATTTTATTCATTTTATTTATTTTATTTTAGGTTTATTTTAGGTTTATTTTGTTTTTAGCTTTAGTTTATTTTTTTAAGGTCAATAACACACACACAACACCCATACACCTAGACACACCCAACCAACCCCCTAACCCTCACCTAACTTAACCTACACCCCCACTACACACAATCACCTCCAACGATCTTCTTCCCCACCAAATCTTTCTCTCTCTCCTCCATCCTCCATTAACACCATTAAACCCACCTCTCTCTCTCTCTCTCTCTCTCTCTCTCTCACACACACACACATCACCTCCACAATCCATCACCACACCACATCTCTCTCTCTAACAACAGTCGGACCTTAACTCAACCCGTAACAAGATTTCGGCGACCCTACCACTCCGGCGGCCTACCCACCAACCCGTCGACCCCACTTAACTCGGGCAACCCCTGCTTCCAACCGTCGCCGCCCAGTCCAAACTCCGGCGAGACCATGACCCACCCACCAAACCCGAAAACCGGCTACGAAACCCATCTCGGGTATTGCCTGAACCCGAATGCCAACACCCGACCTGCTCGCCCCGTGTTCACCCATG
This sequence comes from Sambucus nigra, assembly GCA_949130495.1. Classification (NCBI taxonomy): domain Eukaryota; kingdom Viridiplantae; phylum Streptophyta; class Magnoliopsida; order Dipsacales; family Adoxaceae; genus Sambucus; species Sambucus nigra. The sequence continues at coordinate 416,751,528 of OX422209.1, read as the reverse complement.
TACTCCCAACCCGAGCTCCTGTCCAAGACCCATTTGAAGACCAAACTCACTTACCATTTGTAAACCCATGAGCCAAATCGTGTACCTGCCAATTTCCAAAACAAAAAACAAAAACCAAACAAACCCAAAGTGCAAAAACCATCCCATATCAGTACCTATACCTGCTCCTACATCTGACACATCAAATCCATTAAAGTCATCACCTAACTTCAGCAAAAATCGACTCTACAGTACCTAGCCCCATGTGATATCTTATATGAGAATCCATCCCCTCTCTTTAAAACAAGGTGGAAGAGATAAAAAAAAATGGACGGGACAGTGTAGAGAGAATAGAGAGACTAGTGTAGTTTTTTTTAGGGCTCCAATTTTTGGAGCCCACTTTTAGTTGTAGATTGTACAAAAAAATTATTTTTCTTTTTTTCTAATTTTTTTTATAGTGACTTGAGTGAGCCGGATTATATTTGTGAGATACAAATTGTGAGTTGAGTGACACTTTGTGTTTTGTAAAATTCAGATTTGTGGATGATATTATTGTGCATGTTTGGGAATTTTTATTGGGTTCAAGGAGACTTGATTCAACATATTTTTTTCTCATTCCATTATATTTTGTATCCCTCTTTTGTATCATTATTACATTTTGTATGTAATAATACCATAATGATAGGCTAAATACCCCATTCAAGAGGTGAGATGGAACCCTTAACTTAATTATTTTTATTTTTGGTTTGTTTATTTATTATGCCCCTTTGAATATTAATATTAAAATTTTACAATTTATATTTACGTCTCGAGAGAGGGTGAATTATTTTTGGGAAAAAATCATAAATTCAAATTATAATATTTATTCATTAATTAAACTAGAGATAGGCAATTTTTGAATAATATTATAGTTTGAATTTCTCCACTCTAAAAATGTATTTTTAATGATTTAAAATACTTTTAATGAATCTTCCCTAACGGGTGATTTATTAGAAAATGTTTAAATCTAATTATGTGAGTATGTGAAATTTAAATATTAATATTCTAAAAGGATTGTATGTAACTTTACATTTGCAACGAGAGTTGATTTGTGAATTTATATATGTTTTGGGGTATTTCAAATAGACAAACTAATTAATAAAAATAAATAGGTTAAGTGGTGAAGTTTAATCCCTTGAATTATCTTATAATTATTTTCTCATCACATTTAGCTCACTTTACCATTTTTCTTTATTTATTAGTGTAGTTTTAATTTTAGTTCATAATTAGTAGTATTAATATCCCTTTAAAAATTATTTTAAAAATCATACTTTGTCTTCACCTTGCTCTTGTCCATATTAAGGACCCGGATTGACCCCTTACTTGCCAATATACATTTTTAGTGTGTTTGTAGGTACTAAAAGGGATTTTTGATTGATCGTCTTTACTCTCAACCAACATATACCGAAAAGGCGTGTTATCAATATTGTTCTAAATAGGGATTAGGTTTATTTTCTGTTTAATATTATTCTTACATTCTGCAAATTCAGTCTACTACAAGTAAGTTTCTGAATTTTATGTATTTCTGCAATTTCTATATTTACTAAATTTAAGAATTCTGTTTTTTATTTCGAATTTATAAAATCAGTATATATAACAATCTTAAGGCAAATTTATAGATTTACTGTCTTATAGATTCTTACAAAAATATTAATTAACTATGTTGTTTATAATCTGTATTCTGTTTCAGGAAATAAAATTTCATTTCTAATTTTTTTTTCGAAATCTGTTTTGTATAGATTTTTGAAAACTCTTTGAATTTTTTTTACTCAAATCTGTTTTGTACACATTTTTTATAACTTCTTTAAAAACAGTTTTACACAGATTTTTTACTTTTTTTTATTAGTAAAAAATTGCATTTAATAGTTTTAGTTTGATTCCATGTTATATAATTCTGAATATTGTTTAGAATTCTTTTTAGAATTCATATAGTGTTAATTAGAATTTGAGAAAACTTGTGTCCATAATTTTTGTATTCAGTTTTGATAAATTCATTACAAATGAATAATATCATTGATAAAGGTTATGTTTTTGTAACAGAAATGGAATAAAAATGAACGAACACAATCCCACCCGCCATGAAAGTGATACACGTGAGTATTGCTACCCTCGTGAACATGCCACATGGGGAGAAACCAAAAAAATTTACGAGAGCCGATTTCAAATGATGGCAAGGATAGATGTAATTCTATATCACAACCTTTCAATTGGCAAGGTTTGTGTATGAGGATTTTTCCCCTTTGCAAGAAGGATATGACACTGAGAAAGTTGTTGTTGTTAAAGCATGGAAACATTCTAACTTTATGTACCAATATTGCATCCTTAAGTATTTGGACAAGACGTTGTACCATGTGTATAGCATAATGAAAATCGCTAAGGAATTGTGGAATTATTTGGAGAAGAAATACAAAATGGAAGATGCGGGTATGAAGAAATTCATAGTAGGACGTTTTCTCGTTTTTTAGACATCACACTACACCAAAACTCGCGAATGGTCACGGACTTTGTCCCTAACCAGGACTGTGGATCGCCATCGAGGGTCCTGGCCATCGAGGGTGTGACCACTTTCGTGGATCACGACCCAAATCCCTCACCAATCGGGGCGTCAAGACCTGAGGGTCACGGTAGCGTGTTCCACGTGGATAAAAGCAAACGATGCAATATTATCCTGTAAAAAATAAGATATAAAAAAAAGATAATATCAGTAACCAAGTAAATTTTAAAAAAAAATCATATTTAAGATGAAAATTGCATATACGAGTTATAATTATCATCATATTCTCAAACCAGGAGTCCCGTGATCACGCGGTCAGTTCCTGCTAGTTACATTGGTCTTGTGTAAGGTGTCCGTTCCTCTCATGGGGCCGTTTGGGGGGCGTTTTGGGTTTTTACCCTCTCACATGTTTTGAATCCGAAGTCTATATATTTTCAAATTATCACCATATTCTAAAACCAGGGATCCTGTGACCATGCAGTCAGTTCCTATGAGTTACAGCGCTATTGTGTGATGTGCCCGTACCTCTCTCGAAGCCTTTTGGATTTTTGCCCTTTAACGACATGTTATGAAGCCAAAGTCTATATTTTTTCAAATTATCGTCATATTATCAAACTTGGAGTCCCAACCACGTGGTTAATTCCTACGAGTTACATTGGTCCCGTGGGAGGTGTTTGTACCTATCACGAGGCAAGTTGGGGAGTGTTTCGAGTTTTCGCCCTCTAAAGGCATGTTTTGAAGCCTAAGTCTAAATATTTTTAAATTATCTTGAAAGGAGTGCGCTTGTGTTCAAATAAAGAAATTATTTAATTAAACTCAGTTTTTATTAATTAAGTCCTAAACATACATCTAGGTGTGATTGAATATGATAAAATCATGCAAGAACATTCAAACACACACATGTGAGAAAAAATCAGCCAAAGGGGAAAAACCTTTTATTTTCACTATAATTTTGTAAGAAACGGTTACACGGATTACAGTAAAAATACAGTGTGACAAAGAAATACTCACAGGCGTCGGTTCTGTAGTCGTTGGCTGGAATCTCCCTCGGGAACTCCAGATGAGCAGCAATGAAGAAGGAAGACGGCTTTTCCACAAAGGTTGAACAAACTCAAGGTTGTGTTCTTGGGTTACAAAAGGATTCACAAAGATTTGGCAAGGATGTGTGAATCAAAACATGAGTCTTGGGACTCAAAAATATGAAGACTAGATGTATTTGGACTCTAAAAAACATCTCTCAAAGTCTTGTGAAATAACTCCCCCGAAGTTGGCTTTAATAGGAATCCGAAAAGAGTTTTAATTTTTTAAAACTCTGCCAGCGTACAGGTACCTCTAACCGGTTTGGGTTTACCACGAACCGGTTCGCTCCTCGAACCAGTTTGGCCTTTCGTTCGTAAAAATTCGCTGGAACTTGGGGCTTAAACACTTAATAATTTTCCAAGGTTTTTTTTTCTCGAAATTTTCTCAATTTTCAAAAGTCCATAACTTCTTCATCGTAGCCCGAATTGAGGTGTCGTTTCTTCCAGTATAATCGTTGCGGAGAGCTCTTCAACTTTATAGTTGACCGGTCCTCCGAATAATGGATGTAAAATTACCAAAATGCCCTTGAACTTCCATATCTTGCCTTCTTTAACTGCTTTGACTTCTCTTGCGTACCACTTGCATTAAGTCCCTAAAATCGTGGAACGTGAAGTCATTGAGGCAGATGTGGGACACATGATGGAGATGTTGAATGCTTGATTCCCAAAATTCGGATTGAGTTCGTCGTGTAAGATCATGTAGAGATGTGCCAAATGTAGCGGCGTACGACATACACAAATGTAAGATAACGGATATAAGAAATATGTCCTTATAAATATACCCCTATGTCTATGCCGGTACATACATAAAAATCCAAATTATAAAATAACAAATTGCCTTTACAAATCTACCCTCCTATGAACCCAAAACTGGGAAGATACAAATGAATAAGACTTCATCGTTTGTTCTTCAAATCTTCAAAACTTTTCTCATCAGGGTGTGCAATTCAGTGATCATCAATGTAGTACCTACACACATGAGATAAAGAAAATACCAAGTGACGTATCGAGTTTTAAATGAGATAAACATAGATACCAGCTTAAAACAAATCTCAATATCTCAAAAACTCCCCCATAATCTGATAATTCGTCTTCCCCTTTTATTATTTCCCCAAATAGACAAATATGAGAAGTAGACATAAATGCCATTAGAGTGTGTCACAAGGTAAAAAAACTTCTATTTTTGAATTTTTCAAATTTTTTCACACAAAATATATAAACAAAGAATCACACCATGAAAGAACACAAAACAACCAAGTCGATGATAGCGTAAATGTATGGGTGTGATCAAATTCGATAGGAAAGTCAATACATCCAAACATGACATATGTGCACGATGAATATGGGATACTCCTAACGAATGAACTCAAAATCTTCCTTTGGTATAAAAAGAAGTAAATATGAAACATTGACTCAATCAAATCAACAAATCAAAGCTCAAAGAGATTTCCACACCAATAATGTCCAAAACAATTTAATGCTTTTTCAGGACTTTCAAAGAAGTGAAAACCCGTTTAAATTCTCCAACCAAACTCCCTCATATTTATATTTTGTATAGAGGTAATCTAAATTCTCAAACTATGGAGAATTGATGGTGAAACCTAATGGCCCATATTTGGCATGAATTGCTTTTTATTTCCTTTAAATTTTTTTGGGGTCTTTTAACCTCTTTGGACCCCGGATAATAAAATTCTTTCATTTTTTAGGTCCAATTTAACGGTGGCTTAGTATTCGCAAAGGCTAAAAGAACCTTTCGCAGCCCTTCCCCATTTTCAAATAAACACACAGTCTCACCAAACGGTTTTAACATGCATTCCAATATTGTCAAGTTTTATCGCATATTGTACGTTGTATAGACAGAATTAAGATGGAAACACTCAATCCAATATGTTATAGACAAGTACAATAATCAAATATAGCCGTGCATGTGTGCAATAAAGGAGATAGGAGTCAAACATGTAGAAAGATATCAATAATCACATCTCAAAGACTTCAACCGATGTAAAGCACATGGATGCAATGATGTAGCGTCTCAAATCACTATCAAACATTCACATGGATAAATGGAATGAAATTTGTGACTCGGCTATCTTAAATGCTCATCCATAAAAGGTGCAAAAAAATACAAAAATCTTTTTGTGCTTTTCTAAAAATTTTATAAAAAAGAAAATCTTTTTTGGATTTTTCTAAAAAAATGTATAAAAAAAAGCAAAAGTAATAATACACATGATACAAACTAGCAATACGAAGCATATGATATGAACATGAAAAATCATCCTATCCTAGACACGGACCAACCGCTCAGTCAACTGTGCAAATTTCCAAAGACTTCCTAATACTATCAAATCTAAGGGCATCTAAAGGTTTCGTGAAAATATTGGCTAACTGACAGTCGGTGGGAACGAAACTCAGGGATACGACTTTCTCCTCAACTAACTGACGTATAAAGTGCTCGCGTATCCTGATGTGCTTTGTGAGCGAATGCTGGACTGGATTACGGGGTATATGTATCGCGCTCATGTTATCACAGGAGATGGTCATGGTGTCCTGTGATATCCCATAATCCTCCAGCGTTTGTTTCATCCACAAGAGTTGCGTGTAACAACTCCTGGCGGCGATGTACTCAACCTCTGTAGTGGACAAAGAGATGGAGTTTTTCTTCTTGATCATCCAGGAGACAAGAGCAGAACCAAAATAGAAACACCCACTAGAAGTGCTCCTACAACCATCTACATCCCCGACCCAATTGGCATCCGAATAGGCGGATAAACGGTCATTGGTATCAAAGGAATACCAAATACCATATGAGAGAGTCCCACTCACGTATTTGATAATACGTTTTAGAGCGAGTAAGTGTAACTCTTCTGGGGACGCCTGATATCGCACACAGACTTCAACACTAAAGGCTATATCAGGACGACTGGCAGTCAAGTAGAGAAGACTACCTATCATACTCTGATACAAGGTTTTCTCTATGTCCTAACCTGAAGTGTCCTTACTAAGCTTGATAGAATTACTCATAGGTGTACGTGCATGCTTAGCGGAGTCTAAACCAAATTTCTTCACTAGATCTCTAGCATACTTGGATTGGGATAATAACATCCCATCCTCTAGCTGACGAACCTGGAGACCAGGGAAGAACGTAAGCTCACCTACCATGCTCATCTCAAACTAACTTTTAATCTCCTCCTCAAAGTGGTGAGCATGATGGGAGCATGTGGATCCAAAGACTATGTCGTCCACATCGACCTGGGAAACCAAAATAGCACCGTCATCTCTCCTGATGAACAACGTCATATCAACTCCCCCTCTTGAAGCCACGGGCTAAAAGATAGGAAGTAAGCCTCTCGTACCAAGCACGGGGTGCTTGCTTCAAACCATACAGGGCTTTCCTCAGATAATAGACATGATCCGGGTGCTTAGGGTCTTCAAACCCTTTTAGTTATTTCATGTAAACCTCCTCCTGAAGAATGCCATTTTGAAAGGCACTCTTGACATCCATCTGATATAACTTGAAGCGCAAAGGACATGCGATGGCGAGTAGTAAGCTTACGGACTCAAGCCTCGCAACAGGAGCATATGTCTCCCCAAAGTCTACACCCTCTATTTTTGTGTAGCCTTGAGTGACCAACCTAGCCTTATTTCGAATTATGGTACCATTTTCATCCATTTTAATTCTTAAAAATCCACTTGGTACCTATCACATTAGTCTCACTAGGTCGGGGGACAAGTTCCCATACATTTTTCTTTTTAAGCTGAAGCAACTCATCTTGCATAGCAGATATCTAATGTTCATCCTTGAGTTCTTCTTTGTGATTTTTGGGCTCGACTTTGGACGTGTAGCAAAAGTGGCTAACGACGTTCTCTAGCTGAGCATGAGTCTTGACCCCAAGAGTGGGATCGCCTACAATGGAGGCCAAGTCATAACTCTTGCGAACCCAAGTAGGTGTGCCCCCTAACACATGAGTAGGGTCTACAGAGTGTGGGTGAGGGACAAGTAAATCACTGCCAGAAAAGTCCTCATCCTCACGCTGAAGGTTAGGATCAATAACCGTCGGAGGTTCATCATCTTTCATGATGACGTTTATTGACTCCATAACCTTAGAGCTCTTCAGGTTAAAGACTCGGTACGCTCTACTATTCGATGAATATCCTAGCAATATTCCCTCATCGCTCCGGGAGTCAAACTTTCCTAATTGCTCTCTATCCCGTAGGATGTAGCATTTACTACAAAAAACATAGAAATATGTAAGGTTGGGTTTCTTGCCAGTCCACAATTCATAAGGCGTCTTAAGTGTGTGTAGACGCAGGTAAACCCTATTCACCGTGTGGCATGCAGTAGACATTGCCTTTGCCCAAAATTGCCTAGCAACTCTACGACCTAGAAGCACAGATCTAGCCATTTCCTGCATCATCCTATTCTTTCTCTCAACAATCCCATTTTGCTGAGGAGTCTTCACAACAGAAAACTCATGTTTGATCCCAAGTCTATCACAGTAAAGATCTACCTTTGCTTCCTTAAATTCTATGTCATTGTCACTACGTATCCTGTTAATAGTGACTCCGTGTTAGTTTTGCAGGACACGAAACTTGGTCGTTAAAAACTCTACAACATCGGATTTCTCTCTCAGAAAACCTACAATCGAATATCTAGAGAAATCATCCACCATCATGAGGATATACCTCTTACCACCCAGAATCTCAGTGCGAGTAGGACCTATAAGATCCATGTGAATTAACTCAAGTACACGGGAGGTGGTAATGGAATGCAACTTCCTATGGGGGTTACGAATTTGCTTTCCCAACTGACAGGGTCCACAAACCGTGGAAGTGGTCTTTCTAAGGAATGGTAAGCCACGTACTAGGTCCTTTTTAGCCAAGCGATTCAAATATCTAACGTTCACACGACCTATACATTGGTGCCACAGATCCATAGGAGTGATCATGGCGTTGTTGCAGATAAGTGAGGACGTGCGATCAGTCCCACGGCAATTATCCTCTGTCCTCACCCCTCGCACTAAAAGTTTACCGGATTGATTATATACATTACACGCGTCCCGGCCAAACTTTACAACAAGGTCAGTGCCGCACAGTTGGCTAATGCTGAGAAGGTTTGCTTTCAAACCTTTGACGTACAAAACATTCTCTAGCTTAGGAAATCCCGGTAACTCTATTGTACCTCGTCCTACAATGCTAGACTTGCTCCCATCTCCAAAGGTGACTCTACCATCCCTATAATCCTCAAGGTAGGAAAAAAATGAGGCATCACCTGTCATATGTCTGGAGCACCCACTATCAAAATACCACTGTGAGGTATTATGTGCTTTGAGAGCGACATGAACAACAAGGGCTTTCTTATCTTTCTTAGGTACCCAAGAAGTGGTAACCTTTTGTTTACCCTTATTGTTGTTGGTTTTAGCCGAGAAGTGAGAAGTATTCATTGACGACAAAGACATCCTTCGAAATTCCTCCATCAAACTCTGTGATGTGGCAGCTAAAAACTCAACACACTCTCTTAGACTGTCAAAATCGTCAGTATGATGTGGTGGAGCAGTAGTACGTCGTGTCCGATCCAAACTATAGCAAAACTCCCTGAGGTGGCCTTTTCTTTTGTAGTAAGTACAGAAGAACGCATTCTTAGGCAGACCTGGGTTTACTTTTCTTAGTCGAACTCTCCTACGTGGTTTTTTACGATGGCCATATGGAGTCGTAGTAAACTCAGGAACTGGTCCAGGTGAAATTTGGGACGTGGAGGCACCATCCTAACCTATTCCCTGCCTATCACCAAAACCAAAAGCGGGGTCGAGGAGAATCTTTCCCATCCTCCCAGATCTATACTCGATTTGCACCTTGGCTTCCCGTTCTCTCTCAAGATCATGAGTAAGTTGGGCTTCAAGTTTCTTCCAAGTATCTAGAGAGGAATGGAGCTCACTCGTAAGACTAGCCACTTGTTCAGTCAAGCCCCCTCTCTCTTTCTCAAAATAAATCTCTCTCTCCAAACAATCTCTCTCTCTCTAAACAAACTCTCTTTCTCAACACAAGTAGACTCTCTCTCTCTCTCTCAAGGTGGTGAAGGTAGAGGACTCTCTCTATCTCGATTTTTCTAAATCTTCCTCTAGAGCGGTGATCCTAAGAACTAACTCTTTGTTACACTTTTTAGTTTTAAATGACTCATTATATAACTCGGCGTAGGTGCGTTGAAGATTACTCTCGCTCTCACTTGCATCATCCTCCCCCTCACTCACATTGCCCTCACTGTCGAGGTGTCCCTGTGAAGTAGAATCCTCATCGTGGTGAGGAGTACTAGAAGTTCTCACATGAATAGCCATGAATGCGATGAAGTTACACTCATGCAATGACTCGTCTCCAGAGTCCACCGACTCGACCTCACTGTCGTCACTAAGAGTAGCATTAAAGACAGCTTTTCCCTTTTCTCTGTTCAGCCTAGTAGTACACTTAAAAGCTCTATGACCCTTACCGTCGCACTCAAAGCATCTCTCACTCTCTTTCTTAGGAGGATCTTTAAAATATTTTTGATTTTTCTTTTCAAACTTCTTTTTATCTTTGAAATTTCCATTTTTCTTAAATTTGAGAATTTTCTTGAATTTTTTAGCAATTAGGGCCAAATCATCTAAATCAAAGTCACACTCAAAATCTGACGTATATATCTCTCATTTTCTAGATGACTCCCTCTCTCTTGCCGACCCCTCACTTTTTCTCTCCTGGGCATTAAGTGCAATTCCCTTATCTTTAGACTTGACAGATTTAGGAAACATATCAATTTCATATGTTTGCTAGTCTCCTACAAGTTCCTCCAATTTAAGCGTATTTAAATTACCCATAGAATTTAACACAATGACTTTAGGGATAAAACGCTTAGGCAGTGATCTAAGAATCTTTTTAACAACTCTAGCATTAGGAATGTGTGCACCAGGATTAAAGCTAGTGTTTACAATATCAGACAGTCTAGCATAAAATTTATCAAAATATTCAATTTTAAGCATGGTGATGGTTTCAAATTAAGTTGTCAAATTTTGCAGTTTAGACTATTTCACAGCATTAGTTCCTTAATGGGTAAGTTTTAAAACATCCCATGCCTCTTTTGACGTGGTGCACGCCATTATCCGTTTGAACTCATCAGGTGTGACAAATCCAGAAATAGCACTGAAACCCTTAGAATTAAAAGATGACCATTTAAATTCTTCTTCAGTCCATGTAGTGTCAGGTTTTAAACTAGTCACGTTATTAAAAGTGACGGAGGGAGGTGTCCACCCTCTTTCAACCAAAATCCAGACACGTTCATCAATGGCTTTAATGCAGATCTCATGTGGGCTTTCCAGTATGCATAGTTTGTCCCGTCAAAAACTGGCATTTTATTATATAACTTCTCCATTATGAACACGTTCTATTTCGAAAATCAATTTTTCAGAAAATTGATATCTTAGAAAAATTTTGCGGAAAATTACACGGTATAATTGTGTAATTGGCTCTGATACCAATTTGAAAGGAGTGCGCTTGTGTTCAAATAAAGAAATTATTTAATTAAACTCAGTTTTTATTAATTAAGTCCTAAACATACATCTAGGTGTGATTGAATATGATAAAATCATGCAAGAACATTCAAACACACATATGTGAGGAAAAATCCCCCAAAGGGCAAAACCTTTTATTTTACTATAATTTTGTAAGAAACAATTACACGGATTACAGTAAAAATACAGTGTGACATAGAAATACCCGCAAGTGTCGGTTCTGTAGTCGGTGGCTGGAATCTCCCTCGGGAACTCCAGATGAGCATCAATGAAGAAGGAAGACGGCTTCTCCACAAAGGTTGAACAAACTCAAAGTTATGTTCTTGTGTTACAAAAGGATTCACAAATATTTTGGCAAGGATGTGTGAATTAAAACATGAGTCTTGGGACTCAAAAATATGAAGACTAGATGTATTTGGACTCTAAAAAATGTCTCTCAAAGTCCTATGAAATAACTCCCCTGAAGTTGGCTTTTATAGGAATCCAAAAAGTGTTTTAATTTTTTGAAACTCTGCCAGCGTACAGGTACCTCGAACTGATTTGGGTGTACCGCGAACCAGTTCGCCCCCCGAACTGGTTTGGCCTTCGGTTCGCAAAAATTCGCTGGAACTTGGGGCTTAAACATTAGCATTTTTCCAAGGTTTTTTTTTCTCAGAATTTTCTCTATTTTCAAAGGGTCATAACTTCTTCACCGTAGCTCGAATTGAGGTGCTGTTTCTTCCAGTATCTTCGTTGCAGCGAGCTCTTCAAATTTCCAGTTGATCGTTCCTCTAAATGGTGGTTGTAAAATTACCAAAATTCCCTTGAACTTCCATATCTTGCCTTCTTTCACTGTTTTGACTTCTCTTGCGTACCACTTGCATTAAGTCCCTAAAATCGTGGAATGTGAAGTGGCTGAGGCAGATGTGGGACACAAGATGGAGATGTTAAATGAGGCCGTTGTGTGAGATCGTGTAGAGACGTGTCAAATGTAGCGGCGCACGACATACACAAATGTAAGATAACGGACATGATAAATATGTCCTTACATATCGTCATATTTTTAACCAAGAATTCCGTGATCACGTAGTCAGTTCCTGCCAGTTATATTGGTCCCGTGCGAGGTGTCCGTGCCTCTCAAGAGGCCATTTTTTTTTTGTTTTCTCCCTCTAACCGCATATTTTTAAACCAAAGTCTAGATATTTTCAAATTATCATCATATTCTCAAATCGGGGGTCCTGTGACCATGCGGTCAGTTCCTACGACTTACATTGGTCCCGTGTGAGGTGTTCGTGCCTCTCACGGGGCCATTTAGGGAGTGTTTGGGGTTTTCACCCTCTAACGGCATGTTTATAAGCCTAAGTACAGATATCTTCAATTTATCATCGTATTCTCAAATAGGGAGTCCCTTGACCACGCATTCAGTTCTTGCTAATTATATTGGTCCCATTCAATGTGTTAGTGCCCCTCACATAGTCGTTTGGGGGTATTTTTGATTTTTTCTCTCTAACGGCATGTTTTTAAGCCTAAGTCTAGATATATTTAAATTATCATCATTTTCTCAAATCAGGAGTCCCATGACCACGCAGTCAGTCCCTACGAGTTACATTAGTCCCGTGTGAGGTGTTCATGCCTCTCACGGGGCCGTTTGGGGGGTGTTTTCGGTATTCTCCCTCTAATGGTATGTTTTGAAGCCAAAGTCTAGATATCTTCAATTTATCATCATATTCTCAAACCGGAAGTCCCATGACCATGCAGGGAATCCCTACGAGTTACATGGGTCCCGTGTGAGGTGTTCGTGCCTCTTATGGGGTCGTTTGGGGGTGTTTTTGGTATTCGCCCTCTAACGGCATGTTTTGAAGCCTAAGTCTAGATATTTTCAAATTATCATCATATTCTCAAATCGTGCATCCCTTGACCACGTGGCCAGTTCCTGCTAGTTACATTGGTCTCGTGTGAGGTGTTCATGCCTCTCACGAGGCCATTTGGTGGTGTTTTGGGTTTTCGACCTCTAACGGCATGTTTTATAGACAAAGTCTAAATATTTTCAATTTATTGACATATTCTTAGACCGAGGGTTTGGTGACCACACGATCAACTCCTGCAAGTTACATTGGTCCCGTGCCAGGTGTTCATGCATTTCATGGGGCCGTTTGGGGGTATTTTGGGTTTTCTCCCTCTAATAACATGTTTTTAAGCCTAAGTTTTGATATTTTCAAATTATCATCATATTCTCAAAGAAGGAATTCCGTGACCACGCAGTCACTTCCTGCTAGTTACATTAGTCCCATGTGAGTATGAGGGCCTCTAACGGGGCCGTTTGGGGGATGTTTTCGGTTATCTCCCTCTAACGATATGTTTTGAAGTCTAAGTCTAGATTCTTTCAAATTATCATCACATTCTCCAACCAGGAGTGTCGTGACCATGCAGTCAGTTCCTGCTAGTTGCATTTGTCCCGTGCGAGGTGTTCGTGCCTCTCACGGGGCATTTTGTGGGGTTTTTTTTTATTTTCTCCCACTAATGACATGTTTTGAAGCCTAAGTCTATATATTTTTAAATTATCGTCATATTCCCTAACCGAGAGTCCTGGACCACATAGTCGTTGCGAGCTGCATTGGTCTCGTGCGAGGTGTTCGTGCCTCTCGCGGGGCCGTTGGGGATGTTTTTGGTTTTTTCCCTCTAACGGTATATTTTTAAGCATAAGTTTAGATATTTTAAAATTATCATCATATTCTCAAATTGGGAGTCCCGTAAGCACACGGTCAGTTCGTGCTAGTTACATTGGTCCCGTGTGAGCTATTCGTCCCTATCATGCGATCGTTTGGGAGGTGTTTTGAGTTTTTGCCCTCTAACAGTATATTTTTAAGGCTAAGTCTAAGTATGTTCAGATAATCATCATATTCTCAAACCGAGAGTCCCATGACCATACGGTTCGATCTTGCTAGTTACATTAGTCTCGTGCGAGGTATTCGTGTCTCTCACGGTTGGGGGGTGTTTTGGATTTTCTCCCTCTAACAAATTGTCTCGAAGCTTAAGTCCAGATATTTTCAAATTATCGTCATATTCCCAAATCGTGAGTCTTGTAACCATGTAGTCAGTTCTTGCTAGTTATATTGGTCTCGTGCGGGGTTTTCTTACCTCTCACGAGGTCGTTTGTGGGGTGTGTTGGTTTTCTCCCTCTAACGGCATGTTTTTAAGCCTAAGTCTAGATATTTTCAAATTATCATCATATTATCGAACCAGGAGTCTCGTGACTATGTGGTCAGTTCCTTGTAGTTACATGGGTCCCGTGCATGGTGTCTTTGCCTCTCACGGGGACATTTGGGGACTGTTTTAGGTTTTCGTCGTTTTAAAGCCTGAGTCAAGATATTTTCAAATTATCATCATATTCTCAAACCGAGAGTCCCGTGGCCATGCGGTCAGTCCCTACGAGTTACATTGTCCCATACGAGGTGTTTTTGCCTCTCACTGGGCCATTTGGTGGGTGTTTTGGGTTGTCTCTAACGGCATGTTTTGAAGCCTAAGTCTAGATATCATCAATTTATCATCAAATTATCAAATAAGGAGTCCCTTGACCACATGGTCATTTCCTTCAAGTTACATTGATCCCGTGTGAGGTGTATGTGCCTCTCAAAGGGTCGTTTAGGAGGTGTTTTGGGTTTTCAATCTCTAACGACATGTTTTTAAACCTAAGTCTAGATATTCATAATTTATCATTATACTCTCAAATCGAGAGTCTCGTGACCACACGGTCAGTTCCTTCAAGTTACATTGGTCCCCTGTGAGGTGTTCGTGCCTTTCACGTGGCCGTTTGGGGTGTGTTTTGGGTTTTCACCCTCTAACGGTATATTTTTAAGCGTAAGTCAAACCCTACGAATTACATTGGTCCCGTAAAAGTGTTCGTGCCTCTCACGGGGCCGTTTGGGAAATGTTTTGGATATTCGCCTTATAACGGCATGTTTTGGAGCCTAAGTCTAGATATTTTCAAATTATCATTATATTCTAAAAACGAGAATCCCGTGACCACACAATCAGTGTTGATACGAGAAATTGAACACATGTTGTTCTCACACTAAGTCAAATATAAAATAGATATAAAGCAAGTAAAGAGACAAAACACAAGTTATATAGTGGTTTGGCTATTAAAATGAGCCTACGTCCACTTTATTACCCCACTCTCATTATATACACATTGTAGTACAAGTTACATGGGCATAAATGGCGTACAAGAGAGATAAGAGATAAGAATACATGTTTGTAGAGATTTTGGGAAAGTCGTGGAGATGACTACGATGAAGGTGAGTATCCCCCCGAGCTGTATTAGGGTTGTGTAGAGAGTTTGGGAGGGCTTTGCCAAGAGTCATTGTCTCGGGGTCCCCCTATCTCGAGGTTTGGACCTCTATGTATAGGAGGTCTATAAGTTGTGTCACACGCCCTAAGCACGTTACATGTAAACAAGTTTAAAGAGTAATCACTCTAAAGGGGCAGTACTTGTGAATAGGGATTGCGGCCTATTAGGCAGACATCCTGAGGTATCCGCATCCTGTATAGTACAAGGTAGCGGCCTTTAAATGGGGAGCAAGATAGACATACAGTCATGGCCTCCTATCTCTTGGTATCGACCTTCCATCAGTAGGGTCCGCAATAGGAGACCGTATTGGTCATATCAATAAGCCCCCAAGTTGGAGTGCCAAGGGGTGATTTGATGATGCGGCTTAATGTGATGCCATGGCAACCGCGGTGTGTAATCTTGGTAGAGAAGATACTTTTAAAGCGATGTTTTATCTTTTCGTTCCCTCTTATATAAATGGGTCTGATCGTGGCCTTCATTAATTTTTCCGAACCCTTGAGAAAAATCTTTTCCCTTTCTTTCTCTGAGCTTCCCGACGGGCTTTTGGTGGCGATTTGTGGCTGTTGGAGGCTGAGAAACCATCTTCTTATGATTTCTAGGTAATTTTCAAATCAACTCTTGAATTCTCTTTCATGTTTTCTAGCATTCATGTTTAGATAAATGCTTCTGATTCTCACGCTTGGACCCATGGTGAATGAATTTTATGAATCCATAATAAACAACTTATATGAATCCATAAATTATCTGAATCGATAACAAACAACTTATCTGAATCCATGAATTCATTTTCTTCTTGAACTAAGTGTGTAGTTATTTGGATAGGATTTGGGTTTAATAATCTAGTATGTATATTTAGATTTGGGTTTTTAGGTTTCTGTGTTTTTGTAGTGGTTAGAAACTTCACTTTCGTAGGTTGAAACCATATCGTTTGTTGGTTTTGTCCTTAATGCTCTTCGTGTTCTTGGCCAAAATCTTTGAATTCTAATTTTCAATCTTTAGGCTTGATAAATTCCAACGTTTACCTGTTTATGTATCTAGCCGCAGCTAGTAGTACGACTTGTACTTCTTCGATGCGATAATGTGTCAATACTTGCAAGTATAGTTCAATTGACTGCAATGTTTGGTTAAATTGATTAGCTGCAATCCTTCATTCTTGAACTGAAGAGCTGCTGCATGTATAATTGTACTAGTTGTTCTCTCTTCCCAATTAAATTGTCTGCCGCAGCGTGCGGCGCCTGTAACCTGGAGTTAAATACTTAATGGCCCATGGTTTTGACTTAGTAGTAGTAATTTTATTTGGTTGCAAACTTTAGGCTAGGGATGAAACTTAGAGTATTTGGTCGCAACCTTTGAGAGTCATTTGAAGTTTCAATTTTTTGCACTTCTATATATATATATATATATATATATATATATTTCGTATGCATCACGACCTCTATTTGAGAATTTTCTAACTATAGTGGTTGCGGCACCCTAACAGCGGAGACTTTATGTTTTTTTGGACCTGCTGCGGCCCTATGAGTCGGAACCCCAAGAGTTTTTGAAAGACTTCTGAAAAACTCACTTCGGCATATCTCCTCCTGAAATTTCTTCCATTAGGCCTTTGAGAACTGTGGGGCCCTGCTTTCTTAAAGACTGCCCCAATTGTGTTATTTTTTACTCTGATTTTGCGGACTCTACTAGTTGTATGGAAACAACTGAGATTGAGGTCATGGAGGAAGATACCAATTCTAACAATCATCCTGTTGAAGTAGAGGTTGCATCAGTTAGTCCTTTTGAGGCTAGAGATGCACCAGCTAGCCCATCTGACAGAGTTGAAAGAGCTCCCGCAGCCTTGAATGTTCACTCCATAATGACTGAGGAGTGGGTTAATCAAGTGGCCGTGGAGTTTGAATTTCTTAATGAGGTAATATTTTCAGCCCCTTCTACGGAGCAGAGGCCGTTTTTTGTGATCCGAATTTGCTTCCCTCTTGATGCTTTCATTTATGGGCTACGGTTACCTGTGTCTGTCCCCATTAGGAGGACTTTTAGTTCCATGAAGTTGGCCCCATCCCAAATGAATCCAAACGGATGGTAAGATATTCTTGCCTCATTGGAGCTTTGGAAAGATAAGTTTAATAGAGATATCACTCCTACAGATTTCTTCTATTTCTACCGGCCAAAGGAGAAATCTGTTAAGTTTGCGTGGTACTACTATTTTTCCCTTCAAAATAATAATGAGGTTTTGTATACTGGGAGGCCTTCCAGTATAAAGAACTGGAAGGGAAAATATTTCTAAATTTCTAGAGAGGGATGCGAAAGCCATCCAAAAGAGTCTGAGAGAGAGAACACATAAAATGTCGTGGCAGTGGGGATGACCCTCCAAGCTAGGTGATTACATGCCGCAACCTTTACACTGTGCTGGATAATTTTTCCTGTTTCCTGTACTTTCTTTATTTTCCTCCTTTTGATATTTTCTACGGCATATACTGATATTGAGATTTGTGTAGCCCTTGATAATCTACTCCTTAACAGTAGGCAAGAGAGAAAAGTTGGGAAGGCCACGGCCTTTAGTGGTAAGGAAAAGAACTTCAGCACATTGGTCACTTCCACATCTATCATTGACCAGGGCTACTTCCTCAATAAAAAATTTCCAAAAAGAATGGTTGCGAAAGGTAACAATCAATACCTCCTTAAATTTTCCTCGAAAGGTAATATTATATGATCCTTACTTTGTATTTTTTTCAGGAGAGGAGATAGACAGAGAACTCTTGGTTGCCCAGTTGGCAAAAATGGATGAGTATGTCATTGTCCTCAACAACACTGCCAAAAAAGGGAAGTAGAGGAAGAGAACCCAAAAGGGGAAACAGGCTACGGCTGAGAAAATTGCTAAATCTGTTGATAGTGATACTACGGAATTTCACACAAATGATGCAGCTAGGGGGGACGTTCCCTCTACAAGTGATGTATCGCACATTGATGATGCCGCAGCCACTGAGAGAGAGATCCAATTTGATGATGACATTGGTGATCATTTGGACACGGAAGGCTTGTTACCATCTGAGTCTGAGCTCTAAGCTGGTCGCGGTCCTTAAAATATTATTTATTCCAACTCTCCACCTTCACAAACTATCATGGCTGTGAATGCCAGCTTTCCACCTCCCCAAAGTAGCCAAACTGTTAGTTCTGATGGACGTCTATGGACTCAGTTGAGGACTCCAAACCCTCAGTCTTCCTGGGATACAACTTCCAGGGCTGTCTATAGGATGCAAAGGATACGAAATAATATTAACTTGAATCTTCTTGTGGATGAAGGCCACGAACACTTGGAGGAGTATGCCCTCAACAGCCTACTACGGGTAAATACTATTTCCTTCTCTCACTTCATTTGTCTGCAGTATATTTTTTCTAATATTTATAATTTTTTTACAAGCCACGAACGTTGTCGTATCCTAGAGGCTGAAGTATGAAGGTCTATATAAGCTGAAGGAGGCCGCATAGAGAGTTCATATAGCCGGCTTGGAGATTGCCAGAATCACTTCTTTTGAGGTGGGAAAATAATCATCTATCGCGGCAGTGTAAGATGCACATATAGATTTGGAGGTTTCTATAAAGTCAAAGGATGCAGTCGAACAGAACTTTACCATGGCTACATCATCTCTTCAAGCATCTAAAGCTAAGGCTACAAATGCTACTAAATAGGCTTCTAACTTTGAGAGCCAGCTATGACAACTTCAGCAAAAGTATGACTAATTAGAGCAAAGCAATAACTCTGTGCTCTAATAAAAGGAAAGTGAACATACCGCAATCGTTAATTAGATGGAGGAGTCTCATGCTGCGGCCTTAACTCAAGCTGCAGATGCTGTCGTGGATGCATATAAGAAATCCAAGGATTTTTATTTGACGAATATCTCCCTAGCTTTTAAGAGCTCAGGCAGAGAGTGGTCAAGAATTTCCCCAACTCCAAGGAGATCATCATGTCTTGGAAGTTGGGATATGATGAGCATAATGCCTGCGTTGAGCAGATAAAGGATATGGCTGAGGCAAGGGTAAAGCAACAGATAAAGGAGGTCGCGACATAGGATGATGAAACTGAGACTGTCACTGATGGTAAAGAAGGAAACGAAGATGATGATGCAGCCTAATTGGCTTGTTATTTTTTGTACTTATGATTTTTGATATAATGTATATAGGGCTGCATCCCTTTGAAATTTTGAACGCCTTAGGAAAGGTTACGGCCTCTTTTGTAAAACTTGTGATGATGAATATTCATTTTTGTTTACATGCTTCTTTTACCGTTGAGTATTGAACACTTGAATGCTTGAATGGATGTTTTCCTTTGCTTTATCTATATATATTTTGACTACTTGAATGCACAACTATTTTTTCCAAAAATAAGACTTAAATATATTTTTAACGATGAATGTATGGAATAAGGGTCCGCGATAACTTCTTTTAAAAGAAATTCTTGAACAGGGCTACGGCCATATGCCTTTGCCTTCTCATGATTATTCATTACACACACACGAACTCTCTTGTTAGCTTAATTTTTCTCCACTTATGAATCTTCCAAGTCTTGGTACCATTGGAAATTTTTGGGGTTGCAGCTCCTTTTCATGCCTGCCATTGCATCTAAGTTGATATTGGCTTTATGTTGGGTTGCGGCCTCATATCACTTGTAGCTTTAATATGATTCGTGATGCCATTACCATAGCATCCTTTATTTTCTTTAACTATCACGAAGCCACTTTCGCAGCTTGTCTCTAGTCTCTTTAAATGGGTTTTTATCAGGCCTCCCTAGGCTACGTATTATAAAGCTTCCCCAAGCTATAATTGGATATGTAGGATTATTCACAGACAACTAAGTCTTTGGCCCCTTTGGGTAGTTATCAGGCCTCCCCAGGCTAGGTATTATGAACCTTCCCTAATCCATAATTGGATATATATCAAGCCATCCCTGGATAATTGGAACATTTTGGACCCGAATGAGGGGCATGGTAAGCCCTCGTGGCTACTTGGGTCATCCGAAAGCAAATAATGAGAATTAGTATCCCCGTGGCTAAATGGCGCATCCCAACACTAGGTATAGGCATTATAAGCCCTTGTGGATAAATAATTCTTACTGAAAGCTAAAAGGGGGCACTCTCAACCCTTGAAGTTGATAGAAGTATGCTGAAAAGATGGTCGACCTTATGAACATAAGCATTCCCCGCTTTACCATGAGTGGCATTTTAGGACAAATAAGGCTATTATCTCATGTTCTCCATAGACTTCTTCTGAGAATAATGACCTTCCGAGTTGATTTGTTATTCATCCCTTGAAATATGTTTAAAATGAAGGTCTTTTGTGAGATTAGAAATAAGAAAAATCATTAAGCAAAGTATGACTAAATCTGTCATTCTTGTATTTATATATAATTTTTCAGTGGAAATACAAAAACATGTAAGAAAGATAAGCATATTTTTTCTTGCAATAGAAACAAAAACAAAAATATTCTAAAGCAAGATTAGGGATGCACCATGATTAGTTAAAGATTGCGCTCTTTGTGAATCACTGGAGCATCCCTTGCCTCACAAGCCTTTTAGTTTCGTCCCTCAAGCTGTGGCAACTGTTCGTTCCATGGCCATGATCATTGTGGAAACTGCACCATTTGGCTTAGTCCCTCTTATGGCAAGGAGACTTCATCTTCTCAGGCCACATGAGCAATTTTCCTTCTTTAATAGACTAAAAAATATCTTCAATTTGACAAGTCAATGGGGTGTATGCCTCAAAGATTTTCTCCGCCTTATTTTCCATCTTCCTCTTTTGGTTCTTGTCTGCGGCCTCTGAGGTTGTGGCCATGATGGTTGGAACAACAACCTTGGGTGCTACAGCCTCCAACATAAGAACTCTTTAGGTCAGAATGTTGACCTGAGTCTGGAGTGAGGCATGGTTGTCATACAGATGGTTAAGATGGTTCTACACTAAGCAATCTCATCTTTAATTTATGCACTTTGGCTAGACTCTCCTTCCATTTATGCTTTATTAGACTTTAAAGAATATATATTCTGAGACAAAACTAGAAAAAGTGAATGATGAAAGAAATGTAGAGGAAATAACCATATAGTAACAAGGATGTAGTCTTTGGCAATTTGCCAATCTATACGGCTGAACCCGTAGGAGTTCATCAGAGTTAAGTCCGAGGATAGTTTTACCATGTCTTCTCCCAGGTGATGAAATGAAGCGATGCAGCATCCTCAATTAAAAGGGATGCGACACTCAAGTAATTTACTTGCCAGGCCGCATCATGCCTGCTGCAGCATGGTGTGATTTTAAGGACTCACAAGTTGGGTTTAATCCATCTAGTAATACGAAAAAGAAGCCTACTAGGGGTCTACCAAGGACAAAATAGTCTTGAAGTGCACCCAAAATGGCACAATTATGGTAGAAAATCCTAGATCATAGGCTAAGAAAGCAGGAAAAGTTGATAAAATTTATCCCTAGCTACCTATCTTTATAAGGCCATAGCCTTTTTGTGATTTTCAACACTTTCAAGGTAAGGTAACTTCATTAGGGGTAAAAAGATGAGATCTAAAGTCATAAAAAGGAGACCAATGAGTAGATCTAAAAATATGCAATACCTAGCTAAGGGTGTATGTGCAAAATACGAGCTCAATAACCAAACTATATATGTGGGATGATGACCCAGGGGCCCCCATGAGTGAAATAAGGCGCTAAGAACCCAAAATATAGAGAAATAAGATAGAAATACCTCGTTCCCATAGATGGTGCCAGATTATTGATACGAGAAATAGGACACATGTCGTTGTCACACCAGAAAGTCAAATATAGAATAGATATAAAGAAAGTAAAGAGACAAAATAAAAGATATAGACTGGTTCAGCGATTAAAATGAGACTACATCCACTTTGTTAACCTACTCTCATTATATAAACGTTGTAGTACAAGTTACATGGACATAAATGGCGTACAAGAGAGATAAGAGAGAAGAATACGTATTTGTAGCAGTTCCGGGCAAGTCGGGGGGATGACTACGAGGTAGTTGAGTAGCCCCCAAGTTGTATTGGGGCTGTGCAGAGAGTTTGCAGGGCTTTACCAACAGTCATATCGGGATCCCCCTATCTCGAGGCATGGACCTCTATTTATAGGAGGTATATAAGTTGTATCACGTGCCCTGAACACGTGACATGTAAACAAGTCTAAAGAGTAATCCCTCTAATGGGGCAGCAGCTGTGAATGGGGGTTGTGGCCTGTTAGGCAGACATCCTGAGGTATCCGCGACCTATATAGTACAAGGCGGCGACCTATAAATGGGGAGCTAGATAAACATACGGCCACGGCCTCCCAGCTCTGGGGCATCGGCCTTTCGTCAATAGGGTCCGCGGCAGGAGACCATATTAGCCATATCAGTTAGTTTTTTCTAGTTACATTGGTCCCTGTGTGATGTGTTTGTGCCTCTCATGAGCCTGTTTGGGGGTGTTTTGGGTTTTCCCCCACTAAGGGCATGTTTTAAAGACAAAGTCTAGATATTTTCCAATAATTAACATAATTCTCAAATCGGGGGTCCAGTGACTATGAGATTATCTCCTGCGAGTTACATTGGTCCCGTGCGAGGTGTTCATGCATCTCACGGGATCATTTAGGGGGGGGGGGAGTTTGGGTTTTCTCCCTCTAATGACATGTTTTTAAGAATAAGTCTAGATATTATTATCGTCATATTCTCAAAGCGGGAATCATGTCACCACATGGTCAGTTTCTGCTGGTTACATTTGTCCCATGTAAGTGCCTCTCATGGGGATGTTTTGTGTTTTTGTCCACTAATAACATGTTTTTAAGCCTAAGTCAAGATACTTTCAAATTATCATCACATTCTCCAACCAGGAGTCCCACGACCATGCGATCAGTTCCTGCTAGTAACATTGGTCTTGTGCGAGGTGTTCGTGCCTCTCACGGGGCCATTTGTGGGGTGTTTTGTATTTTCGCTCTCTAACTGCATGTTTTGAAGCCAAAGTCTAGATATTTTTAAATTATCATCATATTATTAAATAGGGAGTCTTGTGACCACGCAATCAGTAACTGCGAGTTACATTGGTCTCGGGCCATTCGTGCCTCTCGTGGGGCCATTGGGGGTTATTTTTTATTTTCGCGCTTTATCGGCATGTTTTTAAGCCTAATTTTAGATATTTTCAAATTATCATCATATTCTGAAACCTCAAATCCTGTGACCACACGATCATTTCCTTCTAGTTGCATTGGTCTCGTGCGAGTTGTTCGTGCCTCTCACGGGGCCGCTCGGGGGGTGTTTTGAGTTTTCGCCATCTAACGGTTTATTTTTTAGGCTCAGTCTAAAAATTTTCAAATTATCATCATATTCTCACACCGAGAGTCCCGTGACGATACAGTTCATTCTTGCTAGTTACATTGGTCTCATGCGAGGTGTTCATGCCTCTCACGGTTGGGGGTATTTTGGATTTTCTTATTCTAATGGCTTGTTTTGAAGCCTCGGTCTAGATATTTTAAAATTATTATCATATTCTCAAATCGTGAGTCTTTTAACATGCTATCAGTTCTTTCTAGTTACTTTGGTCCCGTGCGAGGTGTGTGTACCTCTCAAGGGGAAGTTTGTGAGGTGTTTTGGGTTTTCTCCCTCTAACGGCATATTTTTAAGATTAAGTCTGGATATTTATAAATTTAGCATCATATTCTTGAATCGTGAGTCCCGTGACCACTCGGTCTATTCTTGCGAGTTAAGTAGTCTCGTGCCCGGTGTTTGTCCCTCTCATAGGGCCGTTTAGGGTTTTTATGGGGTTTTGCCCTCTAACTGCATGTTTTGAAGCCTAAGTCTAGATATTTTCAAATTATCATTATATTCTCAGATCGGGAGTCCCGTGGCCATGCAATTAGTCCCTACGACTTGCATTGGTCCCGTGCGAGGTGTTCGTGCCTCTCACGGGGCTATTTGGTGGGTGTTTTGGGTTTTCAGCCTCTAACGGCATGTTTTGAAGCCTAAGTCTAGATATCTTTAATTTATCACCATATTCTCAAAACGGGAATCCCGTTACCATGGGGTCAGTTCTTGTGAGTTACAGTGGTCCTGTGCGAGGTGTTCGTGCCTCTCACGGGGCCATTTAGGGAGTGATTTGGGTTTTGAAGCCTAAGTTTAGATATTTTCAAATTGTCATCGTATTCTCAAACTGGGAGTCCCTCGACCGTGTGGAAGTTCCTGCGAGTAACTATCATCCCGTGATTATCATCAAATCGGGAGTCCCGTGACCACACAGTTCATTCCTGCTAGTTACATTGATTCCGTGCGAGGTGTTCGTGCCTTTCACGGGGCCATTTGGGAGGTGTTTTGGGTTTTCTCCCTCTAATGGCAAGTTTTTATTCCCAAGTCTAGATATTTTTAAATTATTATCATATTCTCAAATCGGGGGACCTGTGGCCATGCAGTTTATTCCTACGGGTTACATTGGTCCACTGCCAGGTGGTCGTGCCTCTCACAGGGCCGTTTGTGGGGTGTTTAAGGATTTTTCCCTCTAACGATATGTTTTGAAGCCTAAGGCTAGATATTTTCAAATTATCATCATATTCTAGACCCAGGAGTCACGTAACCACGGGATCAGTTTCTGCTAGTTACATTAGTTCCGTGTGAGGTGTCCGTGCCTCTCACGAGGTTGTTTGGGGGTGTTTTGGTTTTCTCCCTCTAACGACATATTTTAAAGCCAAAGTCTAGGTATTTCCAAATTATCGACATAATTCTCAAACCAGGGGTCCTGTGACCACGCGATGAGCTCTTGCGAGTTACATTGGCCTCGTGCGAGGTGTTCGTGCATTTCACGGGGCCATTTGAGTGTGTTTTGGGTTTTTGCCCTCTACCGACAGCAGGAATCCTGTGACCACGCTGTCAGTTTCTGCTAATTGCATTGGTCCCGTGTGAGTATGCCTCTCACGGGGCTGTTTGGGGGGTGTTTTGGATTTTCGCACTCTAACGATATGTTTTGAAGCCTAAGTCTAGATACTTTCAAATTACCTTCACATTATCCAACCAAAAGTCTGGTGACCACGCGATCAGTTCTTGCTAGTTACATTGGTCCCGTTCGAGGTATTCCTGCCTCTCACAGGGTCGTTTGGGGGGTGTTTTGGGTATTCTCCCTATAACGGTGTAAGATGTGGGTACTTGGAATATAACTAATATCAAGTGAGGCGTAACCCCTTATCAAGATCGGGATTAACACTACATACATAATCAAATAATGACAAGGAACACAGGTGAACAAGAGGCAATGGGATTCAATATTCAGACTTATATTAAATGATATATTTGCATCATATATACACAACAGGTATAATAAATAGATAGGACCGGCAGGAAACTTTGTCGGAGGGAGAAAGAGCCAGCATTCTTGGCACAATAAAGGCAAGGCAAAAACTTCAAGCTTAGTTAATGCTCAATGATATAAGTATTAAATGGGTGTGGGAATAATTTCCTCACAGGAGATCTTGTGTATGAAGGAATTTTGGCAACAGTTATAGGTTCAGAATGCTTCTCTTTTGTAAACTATTTAGTTGGTCTATTTATACGAAGGCAAGATTACTCGAGTAACCTTGCTCATGTTTAATGTGATTGACCACCTTTAGTGCACAAGTACCCCCTCATTACACTACAAGAAAACAATTTTTTCCGGCACTTTTTTCTCGGTATTATTTAAAAATACTGAGAATTCTCTTTTTACCAGCATTTATATTGATGTGCCGCATAAATAGAGCATTTTTTTAATTAATGCTGGAATAAATGTGGTATTTTGTAGGCATTTCATAATAAATGCCACTAAAATTAGAGAAAAAAACGCCACTTTTTAGTTTTTGGCAGGTGTTTGTATTTTGTTAAAAAAAAAACACCCACGTTCCAAGCTAAAACCTCACACAATCTCTCCCATCATGCCTCTTCCTCCGGACGACTCTTCACCAATTCTAATCCTTCTCAAAACTCTCTCCCCTCAATTAGTTTGACCTAATAATCCTCAATCCTTCCCAAAAATACCCACGTTCTAAGTTAAAACCTTGTTCTTTGAAGACTCGGACCTGTTCTGGTAGGTAAGTTGCGTTTTTCTTGTTTTTCGGTATATTTTTTTGTTTCGGTATATCAAAGACCTGACTCGGACCTGTTCTTGTTAGGTTAGCTGCGTTTTTTTCTTTTTTCGGTATATTTTTTGTATAGGTATATCAAAACCCATCTTGGATCTGTCGGACCTGTTCTTGGATCATTGTTGTTCTTTTTTTTTTTAATCTATTTTGGTCACTACAATTGGTTTTGATTATAGTGTTATTTTTTATTATTTAAACATTAAACTGTGTTGATACCAGATATATATACCATGAATCCAAAACACAAATTAATTGATATGTGTGTGAGCTTGAGATTTTTTTATACACAATTATTTAATTGATATGTGTGTGAGCTAGAGATTTTTTTTGTGAGTTTTCTATTGATTTTTTGTTTAGTTTGTAAAGAATTGCATTTGGGTAGTTTCAAATCAATCTATATATCTCATATGCTTAGATATAATCTCCTGATAAATAATTGCTATTGTTTGAATGTATTTGTGTTTGAACTAGGGGTGGCAATTCAAAAACGGGTCGTGTTTTGGGCCGACACGTCAAGGTTTTTTCGGACACGAACACGACACGACACGACACGAATTCGTGTTTTTTTTAGTTGACACTAACACGACCCGAATAAAAAATAACACGGCACGACACGACACGACAACCATAATTTCTTAAATTTCACGCCTATATAACACGATAACACGACATGACACAAATCATAATTAAGACACGAACACGACACTACACGACTTCGGGTAAAAAAACACGACTCGAACACGAAACATCGTATCAATTTCGGGGCGTTTTGTGTCGTTTCTAAAATTTCCACCCCTAGTTTGAACCTTTGGTGGCTTATTTTAGATTTGTTTTTGGGTAAATGGCTTGAATATCATTCAATCCGTTTTTTTAATTTTTTTGTTATCAATCAAAATTAGACAATTCACTACTGTTTTGGTTCAAGTTTGGTGAAATTTGTACTTATTTTTAATAACCACTTTTATGGAATTTTTGTATTTTTTTTATCAAATATCTGGAATTGTTTCTTTGAATCTTGAGAATGTCAAAGTACAAAATTTGTAGGAAAATTGAATTCATTGTTATATTAATATTATTGTTTACAGTGGTCTTGTTTCTTAGTCGTTACTGTCTTTTTGCTTCTATTTATATAATTAAATGAAGTATATAAAAGATATGATTTATCCACGACCTAGCATATTTAGTTGTTCATCTGTTTTTGGTAACTACCAATTTTTTTCACTCTTTCATTTATTTCAATTGGTTAAAAAAGTCCAGTTAAACGTAAATCTAAATCACTCCCTATGATATCATCTTTGTGGAACTCTTACACCCTTGTTTTAATTGATTAGTATTATTTTAATCATCTAAATCGATGCGGTCCTGTACAATAGGGGGTTATATACATCTAAATTTCTTCATTTTATATCACTAAATATTGGTAGTTTTCATATTAGGCCATATCCAAATGGTGTTATAATTAAAGTCTTACTATTTGTAAATTTACATAGTTTTGAAGGAGTATATTAATGATTTATGGTTTAACATTTTGTTGATTTATTGTATTTTTTTAATGAATTTTTCCTAATGAAACTAACAACAATTTTATGATAGTGTGAGGTAATCAACAATCTTTACAAATGGATAGCGATAAGAGTTGGATGGAATTGTCAAGAGCTTCTCAGCCTTATATTAAAGGAGTTAATGGGTTTCTTGATTTTGCATTTGCCAATAAATACCCCGAGCTAGTGATCAAGTGCCCGTGTAAGAAATGTCGAAATACCATTAGCCATAAAAGAGAAGCTGTTTATGAGCATCTCATCATACATGGGTTTGTTAAGAATTACACTCGGTGGATTTATCACGTAAAAGGTGATCCATACACAATAGGAACTAGTGGAGCGAATGAAGTGCATGCCTCGAATACAAGAGATGATATGTGTGGACTACTACATGATATATTCGGAAATCGAAGTGAAGAGGGTATGCGATGTAACGACCCGTATGAAAACCAGGATGGGATGGATGAAAATGCATCAACATTTTTCAAGTTGTTAAAAGATGGGGAGCGTGAGTTGTACCCTGGTTGCAAATCTTTCTCGTCACTTTCATTTATTGTTCGTCTCTTTCATATGAAAACACTTTATAAGTGGAGCCACACGTCGTTTACAGCATTGCTTCAATTCTTAAAAGAGGCACTTCCGGAGGGTGTGAAACTGCCAGGTTCATACTCTCAAGTAAGAAAGATAGTTAATGATCTAGGGTTTGATTATCAAAAAATCCATGCATGTTCGAATGATTGTATGTTGTATTGGAAATAGAACAAAGATCATGAGGATTGCATAGTATGTCATACATCAAGATGGAAGCAATTTTCGGGTGAGTCTGATGATGAAGAAGCTAGGGGTCGAAAAATTCCCGCAAAGGTTGTTAAGTACTTTCCACTGAAACCAAGGCTTCAAAGATTATTTATGTCATTGAAAACATCCTCCCTAATGATATGGCATGCAGAGGAACGTGATGACGACGGCATATTAAGGCACCCCGCTGATTCTAAAGCATGGAAAACCTTCGATCAACAAAATCCAAATTTTTCCAATGACTCGTGCAATATTAGGCTCGGACTAGCAGCCGATGGCTTCAATCCTTTTAAAATAATGAGCATTTCTCATAACACGTGGCCCATTGTTTTGATGATATACAACTTGCCTCCGTGGCTGTGTATGAAACAACCTTATCTTATACTGTCTACATTGATTGATGGTCCACACAGTCCAGGAAATAAAATTAATGTTTATTTGCAGCCTCTCATCGACGAGTTGAAGGAATTGTGGAATGATGGAATACTTACTTATGATGCATCGACTGAAAAAATGTTTTGTATGCGTGCAACATTAATGTGGACAATTAATGACTTTCCTGCGTATGCAAACTTGTCAGGTTGGAGTACAAAAGGGAGATTGGCTTGTCCTTGTTACAACAAGAACACTCGTTCACAGTGGTTAAAGAATGGGAAGAAATTTTGCTATATGGGCCATCGTCGGTGGTTGGATCACAACCATAAATTCAGAAATGATACCGTTGCTTTTGATGGGAAAGTTGAAAGAGAAGTGAAACCAACTCAAGTATCCGGGGATGATATCTTGGAGCAATTAGAGGCAATGGAAAGAAATAATGAGAAGAGTCACTCATCGGCGACGAAGAAGAGAAAAACGAGTATCGATGGTGAAGGGAATTATGATAGTTCTCTAAATTGGAAGAAAAAAAGCATATTCTTTCAGTTGCCTTACTGGAAGGATCACTTGATTCGTCACAATCTTGATGTTATGCATGTAGAGAAAAATGTGTGCGATAACATACTTTGGACATTGTTAAATGTTGATGGAAAATCAAAAGATAATATAAAGGCTCGTCGAGACCTTGAGAACATGGGTATTCGAAAAGCATTGCACCCTAAAAGCTTGTCAGATAGCAAAGTATATTTACCACCAGCATGCTTCACAATGAGTAAAAGTGATAAAGACATATTTTGTAAGGTTTTAAAGAATATCAAAGTCCCAGATGGTTATGCATCTAATATTTCGCGGCGTGTAAACATTAAAGACCGAAATATTTCTGGACTTAAGAGCCACGATAATCATATCATAATGCAACAACTACTCCCGCTAGCAGTACGAAAATCATTGCCTACGAATGTAGCAAGGCCTTTGATTGAATTATGTAATTTCTATCGGCAGCTCTGTTCAAAGACAATGACCTTCAAAGACTATGAATATTTGCAAGATTGTGTTGCTCTTACACTCTGTCATCTTGAGAAAATCTTCCCCCCAACGTTTTTCGATGTTATGGAGCATTTGACAATATATTTAGCCGAGGAGGCAATGATTGCAGGACCAGTACAGTTTTGATGGATGTATCCCATCGAGAGGTACGTTTCGTGCATATATTATGTTTGTGTCACCCAAATTAATGCATATGAATGCTAATTTAATTTTTTTACAATGACGAACAGGTTTTTATTCTATGGAGTTATGCTCTGCAAATTCCTCCCAACTGTTATGTAGCCAAACATCACCAGTTGAAGTTGTCAATTCCATTAAAAGGTGGAATTGACAACTTCAACTGCTGATTTTTGGCTACACAACGATTGGAAGGAATTTGCAGCGCATAACTCCATAGGATTATGGCATTTCTTAGTGTTTAGATATGAAGAGAATTATATTTGACACGATTGCTCGGGGTACATTAGTTGGAAGGAGGTGCCATATGAGCTCAAGTTAGTTGTTTGGGTGACACTACAGGTAATGTATTTATATTTATATGTCAATTTCAATTTCGATTTCAATTTCGATTTATATTTATCTATATTTGCGGGGCGGATACTAATTTTACTTTATTTCAATTCAGGGGACAGAGAGTGGCCCTGAGGGTAGGCCACATATGCTCGATAGTTATGTGGCTATTCGAACGAGAAGGGAAGGATAAGGTGTCCCCGAGCGACGCGGTACAAAATCTCTTTTCAAGCTAAATAGTTTATAGATTTGAGATAATTGATGGTGATGTTGTTTCTTCTTAAATAGTTTCTATTTTAAATATATATTTGCATTATCTTTAGTTTGTTTGGATATATGATATTTGAACAGGTACAACGTTGCTATAACAGGTACAAATATACTGTTGGGCAGTGGCAGTGGCCATACTGCCCAGCAGATTTTTTTTGAATTCTGCCCAGAATTGTCACAGTCATTGACCGTGACAAGTCCGTGACAAATATTGTCACGAACTTGTCACGGTCAATGACCGAGACAATTTTTTAAAATATTATCACGGGTTTGTCACGGTTAATAACTGTGAATAAACTTATCACGGTCCATGACCTTGACACGACCGTGACAATTCTAACGGACTTGTAAAGGTCAATGACCGTGATAAAAAAAATTGTCTCTCCCCGAATTGTCACGGTCATTGACCTTGACAAGTCCAACTTGTCAAGGTCAATGACCATGACAATAGTGCATATTTGGTGTAGTGTGTATTGTATCATTTCTTGGGCTAATAATATGTTATCTTGGATACTCCTACCCTTGACAAAAGCACTCTGGTTAGGGCAAATTATACTGGAAAGGACTAAATAAATCCTATCACTTAATATTTTAAATATGATTTTATTTGAGAAGTTGCAAAGACTAATTGGCCTATATTGAGAGCAATGAAAAGGATTGGAAATCTTTGAAATCAATGCTATATTAATTGATGTCAAACTTTTAGGGATGTTTCATCCTCCAAAGAATGGATGAATAGCTTGAGTAAGATATTCTTTAATTATATCCCAAAATTTTGAGTAGAAATGACCCCCATATACATCAGGACCAGGTGAACTAGAGGGATCTAAACTGAGAATAGCTTTAAGAATTTCTTTTTCTGATGGGAAATCAGATATTGTCTGATTCCTCTATTCTGTAATTAATTTATCAATACCTGACAGGAATACGTTATTGATAATTTTATATTATGTTGTCCATAAACTTTTAAAGTGAGATATGAATATATTTTCAATTTCTTGCGAAGTGTTTTCCCATATGTTATTGTTGTTTTTAATTCTTTGTATACGCATTTATTTTGTTGTCATTTTTGACAGGAGAATGAAAGAACTTTGTGTTAAGATCCCCTTCTTTTAACCATTTTATATGTTTTTTTTGTTTCCAATAGCATTCTTCTCTTTGAAGAGCTATATTTAAGTTTGCTTTGGCTTCATCCATTTCTTTTCTTGTAATTTCTGTTTAGGAGATTTCAAATAAGTTTTCTTTGATGATAACTCTATCTTCTAAATCATTTATTATTTGAAAGATATTTTAAAATGTTCTTTATTCCATGTTCTCAGTTTGGATTTAAGAAGCTTTAATTTGATTCCAAATTTAGCCCCGGGGGGGGGGGGGGGGGGGGGGGGTTGTTATACGACTAGACCAAACATCCTCAATAATGTCTTTTACATTAGATTTTATACACCACATAGATTGAAATTTAAAAGGTTTTGGTACTTTGTCCTAATCACTTTTAATTAATAGAAGGAGAGGACTGTGGCCTGAGCAATTTTTATGAAGATGAGATATAGATGAATTGGGAAATTGAATAAGCCAATGACTATTAATTAGATCTCTATCTAGTCTACAAAAGATTGTACCATTGACTCTATTGTTACACCGTGTAAATCTAGATCCTGAATAGCCAAAATCCATTAGAGAACAATGAAATCATATCATTGAAATCTTGAATAGAATGAAAGTCAATTTGATTACCCCCAGTTTTTCTACTTCTGTAGCTACTACATTGAAATCTCCAGTTATCAACCAAGGAAAATTGGAGAAATTTCCTATTATGTGCTCTAAATCTAACCACAAACCTTTTCTTTCATTGACTGTGCATTTAGCATAGACAATTACAAGGTAGATGGTGATTTTTAAATGCTCTATGATAATTTGAAGACATGACATTTGTTCTGAATTGAAAACTTCATTTATAATGAATTCTTGATTCCATAAGAATCAAATTTTGTTTGAAATGTTTGATATACTGTTATGGAATTGCCATTTCATTTGAAATTTAGTAATTGATTCACCTCCAAATTTAGGTTCTAATAATGCTAATGCTATAAGTTTATGATCTTTAATAAGTTTTTTAATTCTTCTGCTTGTTGATTTATTTTCTACCCCCTAATATTCCAACAAATGAAATTTATCATCTATGATTTGTTAATTGGAAATTTAGTGATATACTTTCCTGAGGACCTAGTAAACTTTCTTAATAGAGGGTCATAAAGAGTAGGTTTAGTAGGTTTACCTATTTAAAAAGGCTTTTCTGTAATACCAGGGTCTTTGCATTTCTTCTCCTGAGCTTCTTTTAGGTCTTGAATGTTCTTCCATTTAACATCAAACCAAAATGCAAAATTCTAAAGTTCTTCTACCATTGGAATTCAAATGTATGATTCTCCAACATCTGAGGGAATATCTTTTTCATAATTTTGGTGTTTTTCTTTAGCTGCAATATTGGACCCTTTTGGGGATAGGTTATACTGATCCACAACTATAGTATCTTCAGAGGAATATTTTCTGAATTGATGCTTGTCTATCAAAGGGTTGCTTGTTTTATTCTTGATGGATACTGTTAGAAGTAACTCTAAATCAATTTGAAAAATATCATTTTCTTTAATATCATCTTCTGACTCTGAATGGCCATTTTTTAAGACCTCAAATCTGTTTGCCTGATTAATTGGATTCACAGCTACTAGTTGACCTTCATGTTGCTGCTCTTCTCTTTCTTGATGTTGCACCTACACTTCTTGGTTGATTTTATTGGTTTTCTCTGGATTTCAAATATTTCCTGATTGACAACATGAGTCTTTTTTATAGGTTTTTGGATGTTAGGACTCTTGATCATGCACTTTGATTCTCAGTGACCCTTTTTCATATAAAACTCATGAAAGGAAGGAATATTCTCATAAGCAATTTTTTGCCAAAAACCTTTATTACCGGTACCTATACATATGCGATGGATTCTTTCTTTGAGAAGATTGATTTCCACACACACTCTTCCAATTATAGGGCGTGTAATTGATGCAGTTAATGCATCCATTTTGAGAGGTTTGCCTACTAGTTGTGCAATAGAGTATGGGGATGATTTGGCATAGAAATGAATTGGAAGATTTGGTAAATATATCCAAATAGGAACTATAGGACTTTCTTCATCGGCCTTGAACTCTACTGTCCATTTAAATGTTCTCATGGGGTATTTACCTATATACCATTGTCCTCTTAGCCATAGTCTAACATAATCCACTTCACAATTTAGCCTTATTAAAATGTGCTTTGAGTCCAAAAGGACAATTGAGAAAGAAAATTTTAGATAAAAAGTTTGAAAAGTTTTTGAATGGAGTCAATGAGGTCTACCATGAGAGAATTTCCTAATAATAGAGTGTTTGAAAGGCTCTACAAGATAAGAAATGTCCTTTTCAAAAAAAAATCACTGCTGGTTCAGCCTTGAATGTAGATGGAGGCTTTAGTTGAGGTTCTTTTGTATTGTTATTAATTAGGATGCTTGCAAAAGACTTGTTCCAAATGTTTGTGAGATCAAAGGTTTTTTGAGGGATCAGTGTCTCAATTAGGGTGTTTTCCATATTAGCTGTCTAAGAACAATAAAAGAGATGTAAGACTTGGAAGATGGAGAGATCTCCCTAGGTTCTTGGAAAGTTCTTGAAGAGAGAGTTTGTCATTCTGAAGAAGGCAATCTATTAGAAAAACTAGTCAAAGTTTTACCTGCTTCGAAGGAAGATGCGTAAAAGGAGATATCTACCCTTATAGCTTCGTAGGTAACCTCAATTTTCCCCTAGGTTCAGTTATTTCTGTTACTTCAACTGAATCCAGTAGTGGCTATTCGCCTGACCCTGCTTTTTTGCGCGAGTAGCCTGGTCTTTAGGCAGGTTCTCCTGATGCAAGTATTGTTATATTTGTACATAAGTCCCCCGCTCCTATTGTTCCATCATCCATAGTAAGCTTTTCCTCTTGTTGTTATAAGATCCTTGTACTTTTATCTTGATATTCTAACTTACTCTCCGATGTGCTTCGCAGGTATCTTTACCCGAACCCATTGTTCTGTTAGTCCCCACCTCCTCCTATGACCAGGTTCTTGTTACACTTTTTGGGCCCTCATTTTATAATCAGGAGCGTGTTGAAGCTGCTGTTGTGGGCCAGGGAGAAGGGGCGAAAGGAAGTTACTGAAGTAGGAGGCGGTATGGTTACCCTCCTAGAATAATGTCCTTAGGTAACACCTGATTTGCGTGAGGAAGAAGATGTGGTACAGATGGCTACCCGACAGTCTTTCAGTGATTAGCAGCCAGAGGTATGATTTTCTTCTATGTATCTCCTGCATTTAAACCTTGTTAGTTTTGCCAAGTCATATTGGTCTTAAAATCTCCCATAACCGATAGTAAGGCGGGCCAAGTCATTTTGGACTTAAAATTTCCCATAATCGAGGGTCAGGCGGGCCAAGTCATATTGGTCTTAGAATCTCCCATAATCGAGGGTCAGGAGGGTCAAGTCATATTGTTCTTAAAATCTCCCATAACCGAGGGTCAGGCGGGCCAAGTCATATTGGTCTTAGAATCTCCCATAACCGAGGGTCAGGCGGGCCAAGTCATATTGGTCTTAAATTCTCCCACAACTGAGGGTCGGGCAGACCAAGTCATATTAGTCTTAAAATCTCCCATAATCGAGGGTCTGGTGGGCCAAGTCATATTGGTCTTAAAATCTCCCATAACCGAGGGACAGACGGACCAAGTCATATTGGTCTTAGAATCTATGCTTGCAAGTCAATTTGCATATTTTTTTCCTGACTTGGCATGTTTTTGTATTTTAGGCAGTAGTCGAGCAACATGCAGTGCGTGACCCAGGAGTTGATCCTATCGCTCATGCAATTGCACCGGCAAGGACTTTGGCTGAATTCGCATCTCTGGGCGGGGCCCCTATCATGCAAGTTTAAGGAATGGTGCCTAGTGTTGGTGAGGTGCATGAGGTGGTTGCTTCTAGAGCCCAAGAAAGTGACAGTGCTTCGCATACCATACTCCCCTCTACGAGTGATAGCATTTTTAGTGCACACCCTCCTAAGGTAGCCCCCGAAGTGGTTGTAAGACAGACCTTGATCAATTCCCCCTATATACTGATTGAGGGACCGTATGCATTGATTGAGCAACTCTTAGCTCGATTTCCTTCAACTTTCACCCTCACAGTCTTCAACATGTACCTGAGATGATGGCCTGCAACCTGCTCAGGATCACTATTATTTTGGAGGAGATCGTCAATACCCCTTTGGAGTCTCTCAGTTTTGATATAATTAAATCATTATTGGGTAAGGTGAACGTGCTTATCAATAATGGGTTCTCACTGGCTTGGTTACTAAAGTTGTTGTGTGACTTCAAGAAAGTCGACCTACCTGCTCTCTACCATCGGTTGCAGAGTTCTCATCGCTCACAGGTATCTATCTCGAAGGAGCTTGTAAGTATTGACACCCAACTATTTATATACAATCAGGAACTGCTGGAGGCTTGTGAAGCTCTTGCTCGGGTAGAGGCTGAACTTCTCAAGAAGGAGAAAAATTTAGAGAATGTTCAGCGAATGATGGAACTCCGTCAAAAGGATTTTTCCGATCTAATCTCTGACCAAAGTAACCATGAGCAAATCCTTCCTCAGCATCACCATCGGTTGTTTGTCTCTACCAACCTTCATTTTTACTATGGATAGCCCCTAGCAATCTTTGTTTAATTTCCCTTTTTGGATGTCCCCCAGATTGTTGTTTTTGACTTCTTTGCCATGTAATCGCATAAATTCTCTATTTAAATAAAATTTATGGCATTTGGTGTTTCTTCTTTTCTATATTGTTTGAATATCGGTTGATTTATTACATTAATGTAAGTCACATCATGCACAATAAGGAAAATATCTAACACAAAAGAATAGTGAGTTAATATTTTTAACATTTACTTCACACTATGTTAAACGAGGGACACCCTCCCGAGCAAGTATTAGCAAGACACAATGCAATAGACTGAAGTATTGGCAAAACATACATTTAAATATGATAGATTTTCTGCCACTTGTTGTTTAGTTTGAAAGTAACATCATCTTCCACTTTGGATATCTCGCAGTGACTCGAATCAGGAGGTGTTCGAATGATGTAGGACCCTCCTATTTAGCTTCAAACTTGGGCAATGACAAACCCCTAATGTGCCTCGTGCATGCTTTTAGAACCAGATCCCCTTCTTTGAACTTCCTTTGCCTCACCATTTGGTCATAGGATCTGGACCACTGTTTCCTATACATATCAAAATATCTCGCAGCATTGTCCCTATGTTGTTCCAGTGCTTCTAGTTATACGTGTCAACTATAAGGGAGCATGACACTTCATAAGTTGTAATGGGCGAAAAGTACCTCGAGCTCAACTGGAAAAATAGCTTCTGCCCCAAAGACTAAGGAAAATGGAGTATACCCCATCGATTTCCTCTTTTTTTTATATGCCCATAGTACTTTGGGGATTTTATCATCCCATGTCCCCGAGAAATCCTCCACTATTTTTGCTACAATATTCACCAAAGTCTTGTTAGTGGCTTTTGCCTGCCCGTTGCACTTTGGGTATGCTACTGTTGACTTGTGGTGAATGATGGAGTACTTATATGTTATCATGCTTACATCACTATTCACTAAATGGGTGCCATTATCTAATAGAAACACCTTCGAGATGCCTAATAGATAGATGATGTACTCTTTCATGAATCGAGTCACTACCCCTACTGTGGCCCGCTTGAGTGGTATGGATTCTGCCCACTTTGTGAAACATTTAGTGGAAACCAGTATCCAAATATTTCCTCTGGAAGAAGGTTTTATTACCCCTACTAGATCGAACACCCATGTGTGAAATGAAAAAGGTGTAGAGAGAGAACACAAAACTACCCTCTTGCACTGGGGAGAGGCCTCTTCTTTAAAGGGGCGCTTCCGGTAATTATCGTCTAACTCTCTCGCAGCATGCCTACTGAGAATGCTCTGAGTCTGGACTTGGTGTTCAATTAGATTAATGTGCAGAGTCATCTGATCCCGAAGATGCCTCGATAGACTAGGGGGCCTTGCTACATCTAAATCACGCTCTTGTTCGTAGGCCACCACTGTTCGAGCGGGCGCTCGCACTCTCTCTTGGGTGGTCGGGACCTAGTATACCTCGATACCATCGTGTCTTATTTTGTCATATTTGTGTAAAAGGCAGCATCCACCATATGAGTTTCCTCCTTTATAAAAGGTTACTTGGAAGCTCGAATCACCACCTGCTTGCCTTTTATATTCTCCTTAGCACACTGATGATAGGTGGAGAGTAACAACCCATGGTTGTGCATCCATTCCCTACCAACTAGAAATTGGTACGATGGCTCACAGTTTATGATATGAAATTTTATGTAGGAGGTGATATTCCCCATTGTGATTCCTACACTAACATACCCCACAGATTTGGACGATTGATTGTCATACCCTCGAATCTCCAACGAATGTAGAACTATCCTTGTCTCTGATAGGCCAGTGGCATAAAAGGACCCAATAGGAATTATGTTCATGAACGCTCCCCCATCTAACAGGACATGAGAGAAAACACAATCATTCATAGACATCGTAACATACAAAGGTCTGTTGTAGGGGTACCTAATCAATCTGTCAACTTCTGAAAACGTGACTTCGGAGAGGTACCTTCTTACGAGCTTGCCCATAGGCCCTTTCCATTTTAGGTTTGTATCCATATTCTTCTTTATAATTTCCAAGATGGCTCGTGTAACCTCCAGTCATGAGTGCTTGGGGAACCCAACCTGATCAAAGAACAAATCAAACTTCGACGAGCGAGTAATCATCGCGTATTAGATCCATGGGTCTATTTGTTCCTCCTCTAGCTCATAGACTTCTTCTATGTCTCTATATGAAGCCTCATCTTAGGCTATCACTGCATTTACTGCCTTCAGAGAGCGGGCACCTGTCTGCCTACTTAGTCCCTCGATGGGGCCATATTCTTATCCTTCTTGTTTATCTTCTTTCTCTGTCTCATCCTCCAATTGGAGATGAGCTAGCTCGAAAGTTCATTCCTCTAGAGATTCTTCAAAGTCATTCTCTCCGAACCACTGCTCTCTCATCAGTTGTTCAGCCTCTTTCTTAAAATCGCATGCCATATGGACCCCATGAGGTGGTAAAGGATTATTATTCACATTATCTTGGGGTAGTTGGATGTCTCCATTCTTCACGTAATAGTCAATCAACCTTCTTAGTGAAAAATAAACCTTGGTTGGGTGGTTCACTCTATTGTGAAGTTCACAATAGTCAGGTTTCTTCCTATCCTCTCGGGGGAGTTGCGTCGTGCTGACGTTGACCATTCTACAGACCTTGTCACGAACTATGAGATCATATAGGTTTAGGGCTTGCTCCACTGTGCAAGGTAGCTCGGGGGGATCTTCCTAACCTTCAAATCTTCTCTTGTTGCCTTTACTTCTTCTTCCTCCTTGGCCACCATTGCTTTCTCCCTTACCCCCATCGCCTGCATAATTTACCCTCGAGGGTACTCCCCTCCCCGAGGCAACTGATGGCTTTAACAGTAAACTTGACAAGGCAAGTGAGGGCAATGCGGGCTTAACCACCAAGGCAATGTTCCATGTTGCTTTCAAAAACACTGCGAACGTACCCTCTCGTGTTTCATTTATCAAGTGACAAATATATTTGGGCAACAACCCTTCTGCACAAACTTGCAAAAGTTTATCCTCTTGTGTTTCCTCTCTTACGTCTAAAGAGCGCTCGCAAAGCCTCATAATATAGGCCACAACATCTTCCCACAGCTTCTCCTTCTCACGTGATAGCTACATGAGTGTAAACTAATCCTCATCTAAAAAAGACTTTTGTACGAACAAAACATGCAATTCCTCCCAAGAGGCCACGTTGCTTGGGGGCAGGTGGGAATACCACGTGTATGCTTTCTCTGTCAAGGACTTTAAAAATTCCCTCAACCTTAGCTTTTTGTCATTGCAATGGGCACCAAGTCTTTCAATAAACCTCTTCACATGCTCTTTAGGATTTTCACCTTTCCCTATGTACTTCTTGAAGATTGGCGGAATATACCCTACTGGGTAGGGTTCGTTGTCATGTGCCTCTAGATATGGAGTATGAAAGTC
This sequence comes from Sambucus nigra, assembly GCA_949130495.1. NCBI lineage: Eukaryota > Viridiplantae > Streptophyta > Magnoliopsida > Dipsacales > Adoxaceae > Sambucus > Sambucus nigra. The sequence goes on along the minus strand of OX422209.1, from coordinate 416,711,237 downwards.
ATCATATACCGAAGAGTTATTTCCTGCTTTAGACACTGCTTTGAACTTCAACAACTCCTTCTTCATTTACTTTAGGATGTTCATGGTCGGTGGAGAGCTGGTTGGTTGCGCTGTCACCACCATTGGCATCGCCGGAGTGGGTGGTGTGTTTTTCCCCATGCCACCATTCACATCCTGAGTTACCGAAGTCATTCCCCAATCTTGTGCCGCTAGTCCCATCGTCACGGGCAAGACCGTAGAAGTTGGCATGCTGCCAAAGGTTGGTCGTACAGTGTGAAGAACACCACTAAAAGCGGGCATAGTAGCGCCTCCTGTAACAGTAGGAGCATGTATTCCTGCTGGTGGTGTCATGAAAGATATCACTCCCCCAGGGACTCCCAACATCGCTTGGGTTGCTGGAGTCTTGATTAACTCTGCAAACAAACCCATGATCCCCCTCATTTGCACTGGGCCCATTCATGTTTCTACGTCGGTCATTTATGTCACGCCAGTAATGGACGCGCTAGGATCCGTTCATGTTATTCTCACCCCATCAGGCAACACGGAGAGGTTATCCTCCTCCTCATGCTGTATGGCGTCAAAGTCAATATTCCTGGCGGTTTTATCCTCTGGCATCTTCTCAAAAGTGAATACCTCCCCAGAAAAGTCGCTAAATGTAAGATGTTGGTTCTTGGAATATAATTAATATCAAGTGAGGCGTAACCCCTTATCAAGATTGGGATTAACACTCCGTACAGTATTAAATAATGACAATGAACACGGGTGAACAAGAGACAATGGGATTCAGTATACATACTTATATTAAATTATATATTTTCACCAAAAATACACAATAGGTATAATAGATAGATGGGACCAGCATGTAGCATGGTTAGAGGGAGAACGAGAAAGCATTCTGGGCACAATAAAGGCAAGGCGGGAACTTCAAGCTCAGTTAATGCTCAATGATATGGGTATTAAATGGGTGTGGGAATAATGTACTCCCAGGAGATCTCTTGTATGAAGAAAGTTGGGCAGAAGTTCTAGGTTCAGAATTCTTATCTTTTATAAACTATTTAGTTGTTCTATTTATACGAAGGCAAGGTTACTCGGGTAACCTTGCTAGTGTTTAATGTGACTGTCCACCTTTACCGCCCAAGTACCCCCCCCCCCCATTAATGTAGGAGATATTGCAATAAATGCATGGGATCTCATAATTTGGAGGGAAACTACTTTAACAATTGGAAGCATGGTGGGCATTAATAAGGGACATGACGTGGTAGCTTAGGGGTTAATCTTAGAACGGCTAAGGGGTTGGATTTGGTAGACTAGGATTGCCATCCTAAGGATAAAACCACTTAAGTGATGTAATTTCGAGTCCTTAAATGCCATACGTTATGACGTCAGAAAGTGAGTGAACAGTGACCCCACTAGGTGTGTGGTCACATAAGAAAGACGAGATGGTACTTGGTTTGAGGTTGCTCAGTTGATAGGTAGCTCAAGTATTTAGACTTCTATTTGTTGGTTAATAAATACATTTGAGCCAAGGTTGCAAGATTGAGGTACCTCGAGGAGGTTCCCTCGAATGAGTAGAAGTTATGGTAGCTCGGTAATAGGGCATAAATATTGTATATTTATCCCCTTAATTTTGGTACCTTTGTGAACCCGAGTAGTTCAATTGATATGGATTTATCTCGTAATCATGTTACTAACCTTCGTTGGCAAGTATTTCATATTTTGTGTTTCTCTTATGTGTTTTACAGGTAAAGTATGCAAGCGGTGCGAACGAGAAATCGAAACAATGAAATAAAGGATAGGAAGGTAAGTTCAAGGGCATTTTTGTAATTTTACAGCCCGATCCAGGTGTTGGGGCCTACTGAAAAGTTGAAGATCTTGGAACGGCGAGAATATTGGAAGAAACGGTACCCAAATCCGAGCTACGGTGATGGAGTTATGACCCCTTGAAGTTGAAGAAAAATCATAGAAGAAAGGAAGAGAAGTTAGAAAATATTACAAGTGTTGAAAAAGGCCCAAAACCAGCGAATTCCCTTAAACCACACTGTGAACCGATTCGGGGTACCTACAAACCGGCTTGAGGTGCCTGATGCGCAAATTTTCCACTTAATGTAGATTGGTCCAAAGAATCCTATTATGTTACAACTCCTTCTAAAACGTACATGTATCATGGTATTGACTTAGAAAACATAGTTTTGATCAGTTTTTTTATGGAGAGAAGAGTAGGAGAATACCCTAGGAACATATCTTTGATTTAGTCATTCAAGATTGATTATTTCCGGGTTTGATTTCAAGTTTTAATTCAAGTTTCATTCTCTCTATTATTGTTCTTGCATGTTATTCTTCTTGCATTATTCAGACAAATTCTACGTTTAGAAGAATTCTTTGCATGTTTCAATATACTTCTATCATGATTTCTCTCACGTGCAACGTAGTTAATTCATACATAGTTAGGTTCAATATGTCTAGCTAAATTCTTTATGGTTAGGATGCATGAACTCAACCCAGTGTGATAGTTGCATCTGTATAAAATTAATCCTCTAAATTTAAGGATTTATTATGACCGTATTGCATAGCGAACATAACTTTTGTAGATATTTGGATCTCGTTTGCTCTAGGGTAACTGAGATGCTTTAGAATGCAATGCGAGTGTCGCTATCGTGTTACCGCTTTACTCGTCCTCTGATTACATATGGTGCGGGCTTGAACCTCATATACGTAATGCTTGGGAGTACTAAAGTCTGGGTTTGATAAATCACTTAAATTTACGATTAGTTTTATACCAGCAATACTCTAGGGTTGAGGGATTGTATTCCCGACCTATTTTTCTCATCATATAATTCAAGTTTTAGTTTAATCATCATCAATCATCTAGGTAATTTTGAGTAAATTGCATTTAGTTGTAGTTGTTTCACCATTCAAATCACCTTTTCCTTCTTCTTAGAGTTGAATTTAGGTTAACCGTCTGTCCTTCCGTCGTTACGATTCTCTCGTCCTATTTCCCTATGGAAATGATCCCGACTTACCGGGGTTATTACTAACGCGACAGGCTTGCACTCGAGCCTAGAGAGAACGCACTTTAGAGACACATTCTTAGTCGCGTCAAGTTTTCGGCGCCGTTGTCGGGCATTTAGGTAGACGTAGGTTAGAATCCATTAATCTAAAATTTTGACCAAAAATAATAAATAAATAAATAAAAATTCAAAAAGCACAAAAAGATACTTCGTCTCTCAAAAGCCTGTTAATTCAAAATTATGAACTCACTCTAACTCCCCAAAATACTCCAACCAGCATTCACAAAAACCCGATAGTTGAGTACGACCCCGATAGCCCTCACACTCCAAACGTTCCACAATTCTGGGTTCCACCTCCCACACCTTCACACTCAATTGCAAGTAAAACTCCGACATCCCTCTTAGGACACACCATAGTGCACGCTCTGAGCATTCCAAGTGAGGATACAGAGTCATCAAGTGAGAGATCCATGTCACAACACGGTAGTGTAGCCGCATGTGAGGAAGAGGTCTTGTATCGTCCTTTGAGAGAAATCTTATATCCCGAGCAAACTGTCACTCCGGGATGCATTTTACTCTCATATAATGCAGGGCAATTTCTCTTTACGAATGGGATGATTCAGATACTACCCAACTACCATGGAATGGAGTCAGAAAAGCCATATCTCCACATCCGGGAATTTGATAAGGCGTGTGAGTTCCTCAGTGACCAAACTTGCACAAAAGATGTGATCCGCCTCAAACTCTTCTCGTTCTTGCTAAAGGACAAGGCTAAGACCTGGCTATGGTCCCAAACTCGATTGCATCATGGAATGACTTGCAATCCAAATTTCTTAAGAAATTCTTTCCTCCACATTGAATAAACTCCATCAAGGCTCAAATTCAAACATTCCGACAATCAGAAAATGAGTCGTTTAATCGATGTTACGAGCATTTTAATGAGTTAATCACTTCGTGCCCTCATCATGGATTTGACAAATTGCAAATCATTTCCTTCCTTCATAATGGGCTGAATATAAATTCCAAATAACTCGTTGAAACCATATGTGATGGTCCCTTTGTCGACCTAGACGCCAACGATGATAAGCTTCATCTTAGGTATGTCGCCGAGACTACCCAAGCATGGGATACATCTAACCCTAGTGCTCATAATCGAACTCGCCAAACGACCACCACTCCATCGATTTTTGTCCTATTTCACATAGAGAAGGATACTATAATGGACAGTCAGCTCGATCTACTAGAGAAAGGAATGCGAGAAGTAATTAAGATATACGCAAGAGGACCAACTGGTTTCATCCCAAATCCCATTGAGAAGGTGTGTGCTATTTTTGAGGAGGTACATTCAACAGAGGAATGCCCGACAATACCCGCCTACAAAGTTATGCTTCAAGAGCAAGCGAATGGTGTAGGAGGATTTAAGGGTAATTTTGGTGCACCGCACGGGAATTCCTACAACCCTTCATGGAAAAACCACCCTAGTTTTAGCTATGGGCAATAAAATGTTACAATTAATTTTAATTCACATGTTTCCCCTCCCCCACCATCACACTTTCAACAAGCACCTCATATGCAAGGACATGTGCAAGCACCGCTACCTCCAGGGCCATATATCACTCCACCGCGGAGAAGTCTCGAGGATACGATAAACCAATTTATCACTACCCAGAATGCAACCACTGCTAGACATGAACGCATGATCAATGACATAAATGCGAATATTTTAAAGATGCAATCATCGTTGAGTATCCAGGAGAAGGGCAAGTTTCCTGCCCAGGGTTAAAGACCTCTCCAAGGTTAAACTAGTGTTAGCTCTACACCCCATGACCATCCTGAGCAATGTAGCGCAATCACCACTATACTTAGTGGGAGAGTAGTTGACTTGTCACCTCCCCCACAATACGTATCTAAAAATAAGGAGGTTTCGCCCGGCACGAAAGAGGCCGAAGATGCCCCTGACGAACCTAATGTCATAGTGAAACCCCCCACCGCTATCCCATACCCTCAACGATTGGTCCCGCACTCCAAAGAGACTTCTCGGGATGATGTTTTGGACGTCCTCAAGAAATTAAAGATTAATTTACCTTTTCTCGAGACTATACAGAAAATTCCCGCATACGCTAAGTTCATTAAGGACTTACTCACGGTGAAACGCAAGCTAAAGGTAAATAAGAATGTCTTTTTAGCCCAGAATGTCAGTTCGGTTTTATTGAGTGACCTTCCATTAAGTTATAAAGATCTAGGTGCACCCACCATCTCGTGCACCATGGGGAAGAATCGAATCAAAAGGGCGCTAATAGATTTAGGGGAGAGTGTTAACATTCTACCCTATTCCATCTATAAGAAACAATATTTGGGAGCCCTTAAACCCACAAATATGACTCTCCAACTCGCGAATCGTTCTGTGAAAAAGCCTAGGGGAATCGTTGAGGATGTGATTGTCCAAATAGACACTTTCTACTTACCGTTGGATTTTGTCATTTGGGACAAGGATCCCTCCATTCTCCCGAGCAATCATGTTCTCCTTAACCTTGGTCACCCATTCTTAGTTATGGATAATGCACTCATCAATATTTGGAGTGAGCAAATGCAATTAACATTTGGGAACATGACCCTCGAGACAAATATTTTTAATAATATCAAGAACGAGGGTGATGAAGGAGAACCACGAGAGACGGATCGTTTATAGGCAGCACAAGAGTATGGGAGGACCCACACGCGAGAGCCGATAGGGGTATACCTTGTTACATCAAGTGAGAGATACGATTGCAACATGGAGCAACGGGTAGGGGGTATGCATAGTAACTAAAATACAGAGCGTGAGTGAGCCCTTGAGTGTGAGAGAGAGACAATTTATAGGGCATCGGGAGAGGTTTGTATAAGTGTTTAGAGGAGAGCGAATGGCGAGACACGATAGATACTTTTCTCCTCGATTGCTACCCACCCACACCACCTAATAATTTTGAGATGGAGCGAGGAAGGAAGGATGTGGAAACAAAGCAAGAAAGAGATCTAGAGGACTTAAGCCTAGTGGAATTTGAGAGAGAATTCGAGCAAGTGGATAAAAGCCTTAACGACGAAGTTCAATCTCTATTGAACTCATAGAGTCATTTAGGAGAGAGCAAGTGGAAAGATAAAATTGATGAGTTTCTTCGCAATGACCATCCACCCATGCAACTTGAGTCCTCGGAGTTAATTCAAGATAAGACTCAAGTCTCGTCTGACTTAGAGCCCAACCCACGTAGTACGCATCACGAGGATCCTTTTTTGATTAATTACGATGAGTCTCCTAGTCTTTCCTTTATTTATGGGCAAGGGCCCAATTTATTCTGATTATTGGTGTATGACAGGCATAGGGGAGAGACTAGGAGAGTAACGGATCCCGTGTAAGGGGTTGGGTGATTTGTGGAGAAAAATGAGAGGTCGTCGCACCTCCGACGCGTATGGGGTGATCTTTGTTGTATTTTTGAGTCATGTATGAGTGTCATATAGTGTCTTTGTGCATTTTGATAACTTGCTTGTTTTATTTGTCGCACTTATTCTTTTTCTTCTTTAGATTTTATTCCTTTTGATTGAGGACAATGCGAAAGTCTAAGTTAGGGGGGGTCACAAGTGCATCTTTCTAAAACTTCACAAATTTTCAAAAATGCCCAAAAATTTCCAAATAAAAATCATCAAATTCGAAAAATATTTTTCTTCAAAATAAATAAAAATTGGAATTTAAATTTTTCAAAAATATCACCTTTATTCTATTTGAAGTCTCAAATTGACAAATCTCTATTGCACTAAGCCGAAATTGACCAAAGATAGAAATTATGCGAAAATTGACGACTTAACGAATAAGTGTGGAGACTAACAAAACCCGATGAGATTTCGAGTCTAACGATCTTTTTAAGTTTTGAAATCAATCCAAGTTAATGGTTAACTCATAGTTCTAATTCAGGGTTTTAAATAAGTCGTTGATGATCTCAATTCTTTGGTTTGATCGATTATGGGAAATGGAATGTTGTCTTGAAAGAAATGTGCGCTATAAATCTCTAAATTAAATTAATCTCGAGACGCATATGGTAAATTAATAAGTAATTTGGACAATGAAGTAGGCCATGGTTTGTTACCCAAAAACAGTAGCCATTAAAAAATGTGAAAAATTACCCTTTTTGCAACCCAATTTGAGCCGAATAAGTTTTCCCTTTCGTTTGGTAACCCGAAAAAACCCAAGTAGCCCGAAATTGTGAAAATTGGTAATGTCATCAAATGAAATTCGAAAAGTGCATGAAAAGGAGCAAGAAAAAAAATAGTAGAAAAATGCTCAACAGAAATAGAAAAGAGAAAAAAAGAAGAGAAAATGAGCAAATGCTCGAAAAAAAAAGCACCAACGGACATCATAAGAAAAAAAATTTGATTCCGAAGTTCCCAACGATTCCCATATTACCTAATACACCTTTAACCCGAAAAATTCCTACCGAGTTCGAATTTCTAAATTGATTACCATGTGGAGAGCTAAGATACAAAAAGATAATATGAGAGATTAAATAGTGTGAATTTGAGGCGATGTTTCCCGTTTTCCAATTACCTTAATACGATGAGGAGATCATTTCACTAAATAATTCCGCCTTTCATAATTGTGTGCGTGAACTTGCGTTCCATTACATTTACTCTTATAAATCACGCATACTGAGAGAATAGCCACAATTTCGAGTGATTCTTCTGTGAGTGCATTCAGTGAGATTTTGAAATCAAAGCGAATTTTCAGAAAGTAACGTAATGATCAATCGGTGAAAATTAACGGTTCGATTTTTGGCTTTGCAAACACACACGACAACTTGAGACTCTTTTGAATATGAATTTATGGTGACTATTTTCCAGAAAGTTTGAATTGTACAATTTTTAAGTATTTTGATTTTCCTTTGAGTCAATAACGAATTTTATGGGTATATTCACTGCAAACCCTCACGAGACAACACTCGTCCTACTAGGGTAACCTAGGGGTTTAACGGCTTGTTGCATACGCTAAATGCAATCTCATGCTCGCGAGAAAGGTATTCTATCCCAATAAAGAGTTTAGAAGAGTTGTTACGTTATTCTTTTTCTTTTACATTGCTCCCGACGCCCAAAGTTCTAAGTTATGGGGGGTTTGATAGGGCATAAATATTGTATATTTATCCCCTTAATTTCGGTACCTTTGTGAACCCAAGTAGTGCAATTGATATGGATTTAACTCATAATAATGTTACTAACCTTTGTTGGCAAGTATTTCGTGTTTTGTGCTTCTCTCATGTGTTTTATAGGTAAAGTATGCAAGCGGTACGAAAGAGAAATCGAAAAAATGAAAGAAAGGCTAGGAAGGCAAGTTCAAGGGAATTTTCAAAGGCTAGGAACAGCGAGAATACTGGAAGAAATGGTGCCTAAATCCGAGCTACGGTGAAGGAGTTATGACCCCTTGAAATTGAAGAAAAATCATAGAAGAAAGAAAGAGAAGTTGGAAAATATTCTAAGTGTTGAAAAAGGCCTAAAACCAGCAAATTCCCCCAAACCACACTATGAACCAGCTCGGGGGAGAACCGGTTTGGGGTATTTGTGAATCGGTTTGAGGTGCCTGATGCGCGAATTTGCCACTTAATGCAGATTGGTCCAAAGAATCCTATTACGCTATAACTCCTTCTAAAATGTACATGTATCATTGTATTGACTTAGAAAACATAGTTTTGGTCAGTTTTTGATGGAAAGAAGAGTAGGAGAATACCCTAGGAACATAGCTTTGATTTGGTGATTCAAGATTGATTATTTTCGGGTTTGATTTCAAGTTTTAATTCAAGTTTCATTCTCTCTATTATTGTTCTTGCATGTTATTCTTCTTGCATGATTCAGACAAATTCTAGGTTTAAAATAATTCTTTTCATGTTTCAATATACTTCTATTATGATTTCTTTCACGTGCAACGTAGTTAATTCATGTATAGTTAGGTTCAATATGTCTAGCTAAATTCTTTATGGTTGGGATGCATGAACTCAACCCGATGTGATAGTTGCATGTGTATGTAATTAATCCTCTAAATTTAAGGATTTATCATGACCGTATTGCGTAGCGAACACAACCTTTGTAGATCTTTGGATCTCGTTTGCTCCAAGGTAACCGGGATGCTTTAGAATGCAATTAGAGTGTTGCTATAGTGTTACCGCTTTACTCGTCCTCTGATTACATATGGTGCGGCCATGAACCTCATATACGTAATGCTTGGGAGTACTAAAGTCTGGGTCTGATAAATCACTTAAACTTACAATTAGTTTTATACCATCAATACTATAGGGTTGAGGGATTGTATTCCCGACCTATTTTTCTCATCATATAATTTAAGTTTTAGTTTAATCATCATCAATAATCTAGGTAATTTAGAGTAAATTGCATTTAGTTGTAGATGTTTCACCATTCAAATCACCTTTTCCTTCTTCTTAGAGTTGAATTTAGGTTAACCATTTGTCCTTTCGTCATCACGATTTTCTCATCCTATTTTCCCATGGAGACGATCCCGACTTATCGGGTTTATTACTAACGCGACAGGCTTACACTGGATCCTAGAGAGAACGCACTTGAGAGACACATTCTTAGTCGCGTCACTCGGTTGTAGGTAGCTCAAGAAACCACATATACTAGATGAAGTTTTTTGCCCGAGTGTGCCTAGAGGGTTAGTAACTGTATTCCCAATGTTTCCTTGATCCCAATCCTCCGAACCATGTCCCTGCGAAGTTCTCATAAGGAGCTTGTTAGATAGATCATGTTAGCTCTCCCATGCCCTGCCAAGCATGGTCCCTCGTCGCTAACAAACAACCTCGCTCAACATATAACATAAGATAAGATGCATGATATAATTCCTTCTATTTTATATTACAAACTATCGTTATTTGATTGACCTTGATCTACGAGTTGGATCCTTCGAGCAGCATTCGTGGAGAATCTTCGAGGTCGATCCTTTGAGTTACGTCTTTGGAGAATCTTCGAGGGAGATCCTTCGAGCCACGTCCGTGGAGGATCTTCGAGACAACTAGATCGGGTGATCTTCATCTTCCTTCTTTGTCTACCAAGTATCAGATTAACTACGTTAATCACTCCTTGGTGGGGACTCCCCTATAAATGGCATGTTTTAAACCCTAAGTCTAGATATTTTCAAATTATCATCATATGCTCAAATCGGGAGTCCCGTGACCACGAGGTTAGTTCCTGTTATTTACATTGGTCCTGTGTGAGGTGTTCATGTCTCTCACGAGGTTTTTTGGGGATGTTTTGGGTTTTTTCCCTTTAACAGTAAGTTTTTAACCCAAAGTCTAGATATTTTCAAATTATCACCATAATTCTCAAATCAGGGTTCGATGACCACGCGATCAGCTCCTACGAGTTACATTGGTCCCATGTGACGTGTTCGTGCATCTCATGGGCCCGTTTGAGGGGTGTTTTGGGTTTTCACCCTCTAACAGCAAGTTATTAAGTCGAAGTCTAGATATTTTCAAATTATCTTCATATTCTCATTGTGGGAATCCCGTGACCACGCGGCTAGTTTCTGCTAGTTACATTGGGGCCGTGTGAGTGTCTCTTACAGGGCCATTTGGGAGGAGTTTTGGGTTTTTGTCCTCTAACGGCATGTTTTGAAGACTAATTCTAGATACTTTCAAATTATCATCACATTATCCAACCAAGATTCTCGTGACCATGTGGCCAGTCCCTACTAGTTACATTGGTCGTACTTCTCATGAGGCCGTTTGTGGGGGGGTTTTGGATTTTCGCCCTCTAACTGCATGTTTTGAAGCCAAAGTCTAGATATTTTTAAATTATTGTCATATTCTCAAATTTGTAGTCTTTTGACCACACGATTAGTAACTGCGAGTTACATTAATCCCATGGGATTCCTACGTCTCGCGGGGCCTAAGTTTAGATATGTTTTTGGTTTTCGCCTTCTAACGGGGGTGTTTTTGGTTTTCGCCTTCTAACGGTATGTTTTTAAGCCTAAGTTTAGATATCTTCATATTGTCGTCATATTATCCAAACTTAAGTCTCTTGATCACATGATCATTTCTTGCTAGTTACATTGGTCCCGTGCGAGTTATCTATGCCTCTCACAAGGCCGTTTGGGGAGTGTTTTGAGTTTTCGTCCTCTAATGACATTTTTTTTAGGCTCAGTCTAGATATTTTCAATTTATCATCATATTCTCAAATTCAGAGTCTAGTGACCATACAGTTCATTCTTGCTAATTATATTGGTCCCGTGAGAGGTGTTCGTGCCTCTTACGGTTGGGGGTGTTTTGAAGTTTTGCCCTCTAATGGCTTGTTTTGAAGCTTAAGTCTAGATATTTTAAAATTACCATCATATTCTTAAATCATGAGTCCTGTGACCATGCGATCAGTTCTTTCTAGTTACATTGGTCCCATGTGAGGTGTTCGTACCTCTCACGAGGCCGTTTGGAGGGTGTTTTAGTTTTTCGACCTCTAACGTCATATTTTGAAGTCTAAGTCTAGATATCTTCAATTTATCATCACACTCTCAAACTGTGAGTCCTGTGATCACGCGGTTAGTTCTTACGAGTTACAGCAGTCCCGTGCCATCTGTTCATCCCTCTCATGGGGCCGTTTGGGTAGTGATTTGGGTTTTTGCCTCTAACAACATGTTTTGAAGCCTAAGTCTAGATATTTTCAAATTTTCATCATATTCTCAAACCGGGAGTCCCGCGACCAGACGACAAGTTCCTACGAGTAACATTGGTCCCGTATGAGGTGTTCGTGCCTCTCGTGAGGCCATTTGGGGGTGTTTTCAATTTTTGCCCTCCAACGGCATGTTTTTAAGCCTAAGTCTATATATTTTCAAATTATAATCATATTCTTAAACTGGGAGTCTCATGATCATGCGGCCAGTTTCTGTCAGTTACACTTGTCCAGTGCGAGGTGTTCGTACCTCTCACAGGGCCGTTTGGTGGGTGTCCATGGTTTTCTCCCTCTAACGACATGTTTTTAAGGCTTAATCTACATATTTTCAAATTATCATCATATTCTCAAATCGGGAATCTCGTGACCACACAGTTTGTTCCTGCTAGTTACATTGGTTCCGTGCGACGTGTCCATGCCTCTCATGGGGCCATTTGTTTGGTGTTTTAGGTTTTCACCCTCTAACGACATGCTTTTAGGCCTAAATCTATATATTTTTAAATTATTCTCATATTCTCAAACCAGGGGTCCCGTGGCCATGCGGTCTGTTCCTACGGGTTACATTAGTCTCGTGCCAGGTGGTCATGCCTCTTACGGGGCCGTTTATTGGGTGTTTTTAGTTTTCTCCCACTAACGGCAAGTTTTGAAGCGTAAGGATAGATATTTTCAAAATATCGTAATATTCTAAAACTGGGAGCCCCGTGGTCATGCGGTTCATTCCTGTTAGTTATATTGGTCCTGTACGAGGTGTTTGTGCCTCTCACGAGGTCTTTGGGGAGTGTTTTTGGCTTTCGCCCTCTAACAGCATGTTTTAGGCCTAAGTCTATATACTTTTAAATTATCATAATATTCTCAAATTGGAGTACCGTGTCCATGCGGTCTGTTCCTGCAGGTTACATTGGTCTTGTGCCAGGTGGTCGTGTCTCTCACAGGACCATTTGTAGGGTGCTTGGGGTTTTTGCCCTCTAACGGCATGTTTTGAAGCATAAGGCTAGATATTTTTAAATTATCCTCATATTCTCGATCCAGTAGCCTAGGGACCACACGATCAGTTCCTGTTAGTTACATTGGTCTCGTGTGAGGTGTTCGTGCCGCTCACGAGTCCGTTTGGGAGTGTTTTGGGTTTTCGCCCTCTAATGGCATTTTTTAAAGACAAAGTCTAGATATTGTCACATTATCGACATAATTCTCAAACCAGGGGTCCGGTGACCATGTGATCAGCTCCTGCGAGTTACATTTGCCCCGTGCGAGGTGTTCGTGCATCTCACGAGGACGTTTGGGGGGTGATTTGGGTTGTCGCCCTCTAACGGCATATTTTTAAGCCTAAGTCTAGATATTTTAAAATTATCTACATATTCTCACAGCTGGAATTTTGTTACTATGTAGTGAGTTTATGCTAATTACATTGGTCCCGTGTGAGTGTGAGTGCCTTTTATGGGTCGTTTGGGGTATGTTTTGGGTTTTCGCCCTCTAACAACATGTTTTGAAGCCTAAGTCTAGATACTTTCAAATTATCTTAACATTATCTAATAAAATGTCCCGTGATGGTGCGGTCAATTCGTCTACTTACATTGGTCCCGTGCAAGGTGTTCGTGCCTCTCACAAGGCCGTTTATGGGGTATTTTGGATTTTCACCCTCAAACTGCAGTTTTTGAAGCCAAAGTCTAGTTATTTTTAAATTATCATCATATTCTCAAACCAGGAGTCACATGACCACACGGTGATGAAAATCTGTTACTAAAGCCATTTAATATAAAATTAAACTATTTAAGTAACTCCGAATAGTTTTTTGAAGAAACTCTTTTCTTAAAAACCAAAACTAATTGAACACAAGATGTGTTTAACAAAAGTATGTACGAGATTTGTTCAAGATTTGATTAACAGGTTTAATAAAATAATTTAAAAAACTTTAAACCCAGCACAACTAAGAATAAGATGAGGAGATGTAGAAAGATTACGAACAAGGATTTTTTACGTTGTAAAACCTCACCCAACTGAGGAAACATCCACGACTCCCTCTACGGAGTAAACCAAAAAATTCCACTATAAACAAATTTTTACAGTTACAAACTATATAAAAAACATGCATACAACTCAGACCTATATAAGTTTAGGAATGTACCCTCTGGTGTCCTTATAACTTCTCTGCAGTTCGGATTGTTGATGTTGTCCTCCCAGTTTGCTAACTTCCAATTTGTTCAAGTTCTTTACATCGACTCTTATTCTTAAGATCTTATTACCAACACTTTTAGTGTGGTAGGGTGATAGTGTTTGTGGAGTATCTCTCTAACACATGCATGCACTCACACGCACACTTATTATGTACAACCAGTCCTAACAAATTACATATAAGGGTTATATGCTGTGATTTTTCTTTTTCTCTCTTCTCACAAAACTTAACCTTATTTGACCTTTACAATAATCCCAGAATCCACGGCTATCTTGCTCAGAAGACGTATCAATATCTTAATCAATCTCAGTTTTGAAAAGATTTTTGAGATTGAAAATCACCAAGTGCGATTCCAAACTAGGTCAAAGGTTTTGTTTCAAGAGAACTAGAAACAGAAAACATTATTGTTGATTTCAAGGTTAAAACATTTGTAGAAAAGAATCAACAATATATTTCTCAAGCTAAGAAACGAAATGTGTAAATCTAAGTTAAATGTAACATGAAGTACTTAGATCTGAAATTTCTATAAAGCAGAAACTTAGATTAAAGAAAAATATTTAAGTTGGACACAAGATCTAAGAACAAAGAGGTTACGGCAAAAAACCAAATAAACAAATCAACTCTCAATCACTCAAACACTCAAGGTTATGTTTGTTATATACAGGACTTGGAAAGAGGTTTAGGTTTGAAAAGATTTTGACGATTTAGGGTTAGGGTTAGGGTTTCTAACTCTTTCTCTCTCTTTCTAGTTTCTCTCTTTCTCTCTCTTTTCTCTCTTCTCTCTACTCTCTCTTTTCTCTCCAAAGGATGAAATGGAAAAAGTCTCAGAAGGCTGAGTGAAGGGGTCCTTTTATAGGAGGCTGAGAAGATTCGAGAATAAGGTTCAAAATCAATGGTTCAGATTGAGTCAAGGTTGATTGACTTTGATTCAAGGGTTCACGATATGCGGTGATTAAAACTCTCCTGATTGGTTCATATGTGGTTCACAGGGATTATGAAAGAGCACATGCAGATCGTTGATAAAAACGATCCAAGGGTTGTAAACAATCGCTGGATTACTCTCTATAAAGAAACACGCACTCCATCAATCAGAAGACAACAAATGTTGGGCAATTATAAGAGATCAAACGCGCGTCTAAAATTAATTACAAACACACCCTGAAGTCTTGCCGCTTTTGGATTCTACCCAAGGTAACTTATAGCCAATATAACCATTAAACCTTAATTGCAGATTGACCCCAAAAACTTTTAAAAACAAATTTTAATTAAAAAAACTTATTTTAAATGTTTATAAAATCCCAAAAAAAATATTAAAAATCAATTTTAGGGATTTAAACACACTCAACACATGTACACACAATAATATGCAATATAAAATGTATGAGATCAATTCTATTGTGTGTAAGTGTTGGTAATATGGTTTAGATCAATCAATCAAGAAGGATGAAATAGCAAACCAAGCTCTGGGGATCTTTGGATTCTAGGATAAACACAATTTTGTCAAAATTTCCAAACTAGATGAACACTTATACAATATAGACTCAAGTGAGTCAAAAGTATAAGGTGCTTCAATCTCCCCCTTTGTAAATATGAGACAAAATCTCCTTTGAGTCATCTAAGGACTCGTAGGGCAACAAGAATAAGGAAACCTATTCCTAAAAAAATCTATCTACCCAATTCCTAGAAAGCAAAAGTACATAACACAACATTTACAATTGAATACCCTATTACAACTGTTGAGAATAACTGTACAGAATCCTACAATGAATCACTAAGATCAAGCTATTTAGCATATGTGAAATTCATTAGACTAAAATTTCTCCCCCATTTTGTCTCAAATAGACAAAGGGAAAAAATTGAGAGATCAAAAAAATTAATCAGCACACACCATACCAATGGATTTACGCAAAGAAATAAATCGATTGTAATCTAAAGGTTTGGTAAACATATCTGCGAGTTGCAAATCAAGATGAAGATAATTGATTTCTAATTCCTTAGTTTCAACCAATTCGCATATAAAGTGATGTCTTATTTTTATGTGTTTTGTTCGCGAGGGTTGAACAGGATTTTTAGAGATATTGATCGCGCTTTGATTATCACAATAGAGATGCAATTGTTTTTCTTGAATACCATAATCACTTAGCATTTGTTTAAGCCAAAGTAATTGAGCACAACAGCTTCCAGCGGCTATGTATTCAGATTCAGTTGTTGAGAGTGATGTGCAGTTTTGTTTCTTACTACTCCATCCTACCAAATTATTACCTATATAATAACATGCTCCTGATGTGCTTTTACTATCATCAGTACACCCAGCCCAGTCAGCATCAGTGTATCCAATTATAGTGCTTGGTGTGTCACTAGTGTACCAAAGTCCTAAGTTCAGAGTGCCTTTTACATATTTAATGATTCTTTTAACAAAAGATATATGGCTCTCTTTAGGGTTATTTTGATAATGAGCACAAACGCATACATCATACATTATATCAGGACGCGAGGCAGTAAGGTATAGCAAGGTTTCAATCATACTACGATATAGAGTAGGATCTACAGATTTACCAGTTTCGTCTTTAAATAGTTTTATCGTAGTATTCATGGGTGTTTTAGCATCTTTAGCACTCTCAAGGCCAAATTTCTTTACTATCTCTAAAGCGTGATTAGATTGCGAGACAAATAATCCTTCTGAATTTTGTTTGACTTGAAGACCTAAGAAAAATTGCAACTCCCCCATAAGAGACATTTGAAACTCTTTATGCATAATTTCAGAGAAGGATTTTACTTCTGAGGGAGAAGTTGATCCAAAGATAATATCGTCAACATAAACTTGAGCAATAATGATGTGTTTGCCAAAATGTTTGACAAATAGGGTTTGATCATTTCCACCTCCCTTAAAACCTTTAACTAAGAGGAAACTGGAAAGACGCTCATACCAGGCTCTTGGCGCTTATTTAAGGCCATACAAAGCCTTTTTAAGACGAAATACATGATTTGGATATTGAGGGTAAATGAACCCTTTAGGCTGTTCTACATAGGTCTCTTCGGTCAATATTCCATTAAGGAATGCAGATTTGACATCCATTTGGTAGAGTGTAAAATGCAAGTGGCAAACTATAGCAAAGAGAAGACGAACAGATTCTAAACGAGTAACGGGAGCAAAAGTTTCGTTAAAATCTACTCCTTCAATTTGAGAGTATCCTTGAGCAACTAATCTAGCTTTATTTCTAATGATTATCCCACTTTCATCAGACTTATTTTTAAAAATCCAACGTGTGCCAATAACCTTTTTGTGATCAGGCCTAGGTACAAGATACCAAACATCATGAATGACAAATTGAAGAAGTTCTTCCTGCATAGAAGAAATCCAGTGAGAGTCATTCAATGCTCATTTACATTCTTTGGTTCCACTAGGGAAACAAAATATACATAATGTGCATAATTTCTTAATTGAGATCTTGTACGCACAGGTTCACTAGGATCACCAACAATGTTATTTATGGGATGGTCTTTAGAAACCCAGTTAGGTACTTCAGGTATCCCAATTGGTAATGAGTCATCTATTTCTGGAGAGTCACTTTCTAAAATATTGGTAGGCTCTTCCTCAATAGTTGATTCACCAGTCTTACTCTCTACAGTAGTGTCACTTACAATTACATTTATGGATTCCATCAAGGTTTTAGTGCGAAGATTATAAACATGTAGGCTCTACTATTCGGTGAGTAACCTAGAAAAATAGCTTTATCTCCCCGTCTCTCAAATTTGGACAAGTGTTCCCTATCTTTGCATGCATAACAAGTACTACCAAAGGTTATTAGGTACTTAAGATTGGGTTTTTTCTTATACCAAAGTTCGTAAGGGGTTTGTTTGGAATTCTTTCTAAGATAGACCCTATTAATAATGTGACACGCAGTACGAATAGTTCTACCCAAAAATATTTAGGCAAATTCTTGGCATGTAACATAACACGTGCCATCTCTTGAAGGGTACGATTATTTCTCTCGGCGATTCCATTTTGTTGAGGAGTCTTAGGAGCACTAAACTCGTGTTTGTAACCATTATAGTCGCAGTACTCTATTATACTAGTGTCTTTGAATTCTCCACCTCTATCACTACGAATTCTATTTACTTGAGTGTCCTTCTCATTTTCAATCCGAAGAAGTATTTTTAAGAAAGTTTGAAAAGTGTCAGACTTATGTTTTAAGAAGGCTACCCACATAAATCTAGTGAAGTCATCAACCATAACTAGAATGTAATGTGTCCACAGAGACTAACAGTTTGAGAGGGACCCATTAGGTCTATATGGATGAGCTCCAAAGGATTAGAGGTAAGGACATATTTAACTTTCTTATGAGGTGCCTTAACAATTTTACCTTCCTGACAGGAACCACAGACAATGTTAGAAATGGGTTTGATTTTTGGAACACCTCTAACTATTTCTTGAGAAGTCAATCTACTGAGATTATCGTAAATTATGTGACCCATCCTGTTATGCCATATCTCATTGTCATCCATTCTGGCAACATTACAGATTTCAGAATTATTCATGATAGTATAACAATTGTCAGGGGTCCTGAATCCTGTAATTATGCATTCACCTTTTTCATTTAAAATTTTGCAATTGTTCTTTGAAAAGGTAACAGTATGATCTGAGTCACAGAATTGCGAGATACTAAGTATATTGACCTTAAGACCTTTAACTAGAAGAACATTTTCAAAAACAGGAAGTCCATCTTCTTGGAGAGTTCCTTTGCCTATGATCTGAGATGATACCCCATCACCAAAAATAAATTTTCCTCTAGGAAAGCTAGTTTTGTTCAAGAGTTTTGTATCATCCCCAGTCATGTGCTTAGAACATCCAGAGTCTAAATACCAACCAGACGATGTGTGTTTAGCTTTTAAAGCAGTAATAACTATGTTACACTTCACCTGGGGTAATAGATCATCTTTTCTAACCCAAATTACTCTAGTTTTTATTTTGCGCATATTAGCTCTCAATTGATAAAATTTGCGAGCATTCGATTTTTGTTGAAAAATGTTTTGCGCATGATTTTGAGTTTTATGAAAGACATGAGCATTAGGTTTAGGAAAGTTTATAGGAATCCTTCTAGGGAATGTTCTTTTAGGTTTGGTCTTTCTCTTCCTATAGTTAGAATTTTTGTCTGGTTGTCTAGGGAGTACATAATTGTTACGGCTTCTCCTAAAATAGTTAAAATTCTGATAGATATGAGGATTACAGACAGGTTTAACTAGTCTTCTAGAATAGCAACCATCAAAAGAGTGACCGTATATATCGCAGTAGGAGCAATAAAGATTGCTCAAGGTTGGGTTTCCTTAGGAAAGTCTCTAAAGATAGGTTTCAAGGGATTTTGAGGTTGAACTCTATTCCTAGATAGAACAGTTTTGAATGTAGATTCACTCTTCCTAATAGAGGGGCAGACGTATTTAGCCTTAGGTGAACTTTCATGTTTAGAGCAACTTGATTCCCCAATGTTAAAATTTTGATGTTTTGAGTCAAACTCAGGTTTTAGAGAATGAAAATCTGGGCAGGTTTCAATAGGTATTTTACCTCCTGACACAAACTTGATAGGTTAAAAAGATTTTGTTTGTCTTAAAATTGGGGCAAAATCCTATTCCAGTTCGATCATCAGAATTGGTTTTTGATTCAGCAACAAATCCATCAAAACAGTTTGAGTTATTTTTAAATTTTTGTAATTTTTTTGAAAACAGTTGCTGTCTTTTCTTTAGTTTGTTCCAATTCTAACAATGTCCCTTTGTATTTTTTCTCCAGAGTTTCATTTGTTTCACTTTCATGAGTTAGACATTGGGTAGTATACTCTTCAGCATTAAGTTTGACCATCAAGCTTAGATCTTCTAACTTCTTGGTGAGATCTTTCACAACCTTCTCTAGTCTAGTGCTTTTCTTGAGAGTTTTAGCATAAAGTGTGTGAATGTCTGGGAGATCTTCATTGTCCGAGTCACTAAGTGTAGTGTGTGAAGTGACCCCTAAGGCTTCATTTCTTGGACTCACACACCCATTGACATCGTCATTATCGCTTTCCCTTTGACTCACACACCCCGAGGCAGAAATAAAATTATTCTCAGTAATTAAAGCGTCTAAACCAGTAACAGCATGATTCAAAACATCAAAAGTAGAATTACTAGATTCATCCTCACTAACAAACACAGTCATATCATTATTATAGATAATCTTGGCAAAGAAAGACATGCAAGGGTCAAAAACATCAGATGACTCAGGTTCCTCATTTTCAGAGTCACTTGAATAATCCCATGTCTTGCAAATGTTGGCTCTAGCGTGTTTGTTTTGAGTGTTCAAGTTAACTCTTTAGTCTTGTGCAATGTGTCCTAGTTTACCACATCTAAAGCATTCAGTCTTCTTAAGATCTTTGTTAGGTCTGGTGTGAGATTCCTTGTGATGTTTGTCATAACTTTTCTCATGAGGTTTTTTATTAAAGGGAGTTGGATAATTGGACTTGCCTTATTTGTTTGCCATGTTGTTTCTAAATTTAATGATTCTTAAACTGTCTTGCATTAAGGCAATATGATTGTCCAAACTCTCTATATCGCATTCCTCATCAGAGTCATCATTGGGAATGTTAAACTCACGTTTAATCATCTTAGAAGAAAAGCTCAGATTGGAACTAGTCTGTTTCCTACGGGACTGGGTCAATTGTTTCTTAAATTCTAGTTCCATTTCCACAGTTCTTAATTTACTACTGAGTAATTCAGGAGTGAGATTTATATCACACATTTTCTGAATAGCATATCTTTCGTTGTCAAATTTCTGTGGTAATGATCACAGAATTTTAGATACAATTTCTTGTTTGTCATATGTTATCCCATTAGCATGCAGTTTTGTCACAATATCAGTCAAGTTCATATAGAAGTCATCAAATGACTCAGATTCAGACATAATTAAAGAGTTATACTGTTGAATGAGCATTTGTGTTTTAGCAGCCTTAACTCTAGTGTCACCTTCATGAGCAGTAACCAAGGTGTCCCAAGCTTCCTTAGAAGTGGTACAGGATGAGATTCTTTTGAACTCATGTTCATTTATAGACATAAATATGGCATTCTTTCCTTTGTTATTGTTGCGAGAAACTTGTTTCTCTTCTTGTGTGAACTCACTTAATACTTTCTTAACCCTCTCATTACTTCCTTCAGTGGATGATTTAGTAGGAAAAATGTAACCATTTTCAACAATGTCCCAGACATCATCTCCCAAAGTTCCTTGAATGAAAGCAATCATCCTTACTTTCCAGTAAGCAAAATTGGTTCCATCAAAGATAGGAGGTCTGGTCAAGTTACCAAATCTTTCATTTTTCTTGTCCATGTTTGATTTTCTAGAAAATAATTTCAGAAACACATGATCACTTTAAAAGGAGTTTACAAAGCTCTGATACCAATTTAAAATCTATTACTAAAGCCCTTTAATATAAAATTAAACTATTTAAGTAACTCTGAACAGTTTTTTGAAGAAACTCTTTTCTTAAAAACCAAAACTAATTGAACACAAGATGTGTTTAACAAAAGTATGTACGAGATCTGTTCAAGATTTGATTAACAGGTTTAATAAAATAGTTTAAAAAACTTTAAACCCCTCACAACCAAGAGTGAGATGAGGAGATGTAGAAAGATTAAGAACAAGGATTTTTTACGTGGTAAAACCTCACCCAATTGAGGAAACATCCACGACTCCCTCTACGGAGTAAACCAAAAATTCCACTATAAACAAATTTTAACAGTTACAAACTACATAACAAACATGCATACAACTCAGACCTATATAAGTTAGGAATGTACCATATGGTGTCCTTATAACTTCTCTGCAGTTCTGATTGTTGATGTTATCCTCCCAGTTTGCTAACTTCCAATTTGTTCAAGTTCTTTACGTCGACTCTTGTTCTTAAGATCTTATTACCAACACTTTTAGTGTGGTAGGGTGATAGTGTTTGTGAAGGTGCTCTCTAATACATGCATGCACACACACACACACACTTATTATGTACAACCAGTCCTAACAAATTACATATAAGGGCTATATGCTGTGATTTTTCTTTTTCTCTCTTCTCACAAAACTTAACCTTATTTGACCTTTACAATAATCCCAGAATCCACGGCTATCTTGCTCAGAAGACGTATTAAGATCTTAATCAATCTCAGTTTTGAAAAGATTTTTGAGATTGAAAATCACCAAGTGCGATTCCAAACTAGGTCAAAGGTTTTGTTTCAAGAGAACTAGAAACATAAAACATTATTGTTGATTTCGAGGTTAAAAACATTTGTAGAAAAGAATCAACAATATATTTCTCAAAATGAGAAACGAAATGTGTAAATCAAAGTGAAATGTAACATGAAGTACTTAGATCTGAAATTTCTATAAAGCAAAAACTTAGATCAACGAAAAATGTTTAAGTTGGACACAAGATCTAAGAACAAAGAGGTTACAGCAACAAACCAAATAAACAAACCAACTCTCAATCACTCAAACACTCAAGGTTATGTTTGGTATATACAGGACTTGGAAAAAGGTTTAGGTTTGAAAAGATTTTGACGATTTAGGGTTAGGGTTAGGGTTAGGGTTTCTAACTCTTTCTCTCTCTTTCTGGTTTCTCTCTTTCTCTCTCTTTTCTCTCTACTCTCTCTACTCTCTCTTTTCTCTCCAAAGGAAGAAATGGCAAAACTCTCAGAAGGCTGAGTGAAGGGGTCCTTTTATAGGAGGCTGAGAAGATTCGAGAATAAGGTTCAAAATCAATGGTTCAGATTGAGTCAAGGTTGATTGACTTTGATCCAAGGGTTCACGATATGCGGTGATTAAAACTCTCCTGATTGGTTCATTTGTGGTTCACAGGGATTATGAAAGAGCGCATGCAGATCGTTGATAAAAACGATCCAAGGGTTGTAAACAATCGCTGAATTACTCTCTATAAAGAAACACACTCCACCAATCAGAAGACAACATACAAACACACCCTGAAGTCTCTGCCTCTTTCGGACTCCACCCAAGGTAACTTATAGCCAATGTAACCATTAAACCTTAATTGTAGATTGACCCCAAAAACTTTTAAAAACAAATTTTAATTAAAAAAAACTTATTTTAAATGTTTATAAAATCCCAAAAAAAATATTAAAAATCAATTTTAGGGATTTAAACACACTCAACATATGTACACACAATAATATGCAATATGAAATGTATGAGATCAATTCTACTGTTTGTAAGTGTTGGTAATATGGTCTAGATCAATCAATCAAGAAGGATGAAATAGCAAACCAAGCTCTGGGGTTCTTTGGATTCTAGGATAAACACAATTTTGTCACAATTTCCAAACTAGATGAACACTTATACAATATAGACTCAAGTGAGTCAGGAGTATAAGGTGCTTCAGGTGAGTCCCTACAAGTTACATTGGTACCGTGCAAGGTGTCCGTACCTCTCACGGGGCCGTTTCGGGGTGTTTTGGATATTCACCCAATAACGACATGTTTTAAAGCCTAAGTCTTGATATTTTTGAATTATCATTATATTCTCAAACCGAGAGTCATGTGACCATGAAGTGAGTTCTTGCTAATTACATTGGTCAACTGTGGGGTGTTCGCGCCTCTTACGAGGTCGTTTGTGGGTGTTTTGGGTTTTTGCCCGCTAACGAAATGTTTTAAAGCAAAAGTCTAGATATTTTCATATTATTGACATAATTATCAAATCGGGGGGTCCGATGTTCACGCGATCAGTTCTGCGAGTTACATTGGTCCCATACGAGGTTTTCGTGCATCTCCCGGGGCTGTTTGGGCGGTGTTTTGGGTTTTCGCCCTCTAACGGATTATTTTTAAGACTAAGTCTAGATGTTTTTAAATTTTCATCATATTCTCAAAGTGAGAATCCTGTGACCATGCGGTCATTTTCTGCTAGTTACATTGGTCCCATGTGAGTGTGAGTGCCTCTCACGGGACCGTTTGGTGGGCATTTTGGGTTTTTACCCTCTAATTGCATGTTTTGAAGCCTAAGTATAAATGCTTTAAAATTATGATCACATTATCCAACCAAGAGTCTCGTGACCATATGGTACATTTATCTTAGTGACATTGTTCCCGTGCGAGGTGTTTGTGCCTCTGATGGGGCCGTTTGGGGGGGCTTTGGATTCTTGCTCTTAAACTGCATGTTTTGAAGCCAAAGTCTAGATACTTTTAAATTATCATCATATTCTCAAACCAGGAGTCTTATGACCACTGCGGTAAGTAATTGTGAGTTACATTGGTCTCATGTTATTCATGCCTTTCTCGGGGCCGTTGGGGGTGTTTTTATTTTCGCCCTCTCATGGTTTTTAAGTCTAAGTTTAGATATCTTCAAATTTTCATCATATTCTCAAACTGGGAGTCCCATGAGCACGCGGTCAGTTCGTGCTAGGTACATTAGTCTCGTGACCACACGATCATTTCCTACTAGTTACATTGGTTCCGTGCGAGCTATTCGTGCCTCTCACGGGGCCGTTTGGGGGGTGTTTTGAGTTTTCGCCCTCTATCGGCATGTTTTTTAGGCTCGGTCTAGATATTTTCAAATTATCATCATATTCTCAAATCGGGAGTCCCACAACGATATGGTTCGTTCTTCTAGTTACATTGGTCCCATGCGAGGTGTCCGTGCTTCTCACAATTGGGGGTGTTTTTAATTTTCACCATCTAATGGCTTATTTTGAAGCCTAAGTCTAGATATTTTCAAATTACCGTCATATTCTTAAATCGTGAGTCCTGTGACCATGAGGTCAGTTCTTTCTAGTTACATTGGTCCCGTACGAGGTTTTCGTACCTCTCACGGGGTGTTTTGGATTTTCTCCCTCTAACAGCATATTTTAAGCCTAATTCTAAATATTTTCAAATTATCATCATATTTTCGAACCAGGAGTCTTGTGATCATGCGGTTAGAACCTGCAAGTTACATTGGTCCCGTGCGAGGTGTTTGTGCCTCTCATGATTGGGGGGTGTTTTGAATTTTGTCCCTCTAATAGCTTATTTTGAAGCCTAAGTCTAGATATTTTCAACTTACCATCACATTCTTAAATCGTGAGTCTTGTGACCATGCGGCCAGTTCTTTCTAGTTACATTGGTCCCGTGCGAGGTGTTCATACCTCTCATGAGGCAGTTTGTGGGGTGTTTTGGGTTTTCTCCCTCTAACGGCATGTTTTTAAGCCTAAGTCTTGATAATTTAGAATTATCATCATATTCTCGAACCAAAATTCCCATGACCATGCGGTCATTTCCTGTAAGTAACATTGGTCCCATGCGAGATGTTTGTGCTTCTCGCCGGGCCGTTTGATTTTTTTTTGGGGTTTTCGCAATCTAAGAGCATGTTTTTAAGCCTAAGTCGAGATATTTTTAAATTATCATCATATTCTCAAATCGGGAGTCTCGTAGCCACGCGGTCAGTCCCTACGAGTTGCATTGGTCCCGTGCGAGGTGTTTGTGCGTCTCACGGGCCGTTTGGTGGGTGTTTTGGGTTCTCAACCTCTATCGTCATGTTTTGAATCCTAAGTCTAGATATCATCAATTAATCATCATTATATCAAACCGTGAGTCCCGTGACCACGTGGTCAGTTCTTACTAGTTACAGTAGTCCTGTGCCCGGTATTCGTCCCTCTCACAGGGCCGTTTGGGGAATGATTTGGGTTTTCGCCTCTAACGGCATATTTTGAAGCCTAAGTCTAGATATTTTCAAATTGTCATCATATTATCAAACCAGGAGTCCCGCGACCACGCGGCAAGTTCCTGCGAGTAACATTAGTCCCGTGCGAGGTGTTTGTGCCTCTCGCGGGGCCATTTGGGGGGTGTTTTGAGTTTTTGCCCTCCAACAGCATGTTTTTAAGCATAAGTCAAGATATTTTCAAATCAGCGTCATATCCTCAAACTAGGAGTCTCATGATCACGCAGACAGTTCTTACTAGTTACATTTGTCCCGTGTGAGGTGTTCGTGCCACTCACACCATCGTTTGGTGGGTGTTCATGGTTTTCTCCCTCTAAATGCATGTTTTTAAGGCTATCTATATATATTTTCAAATTATCATCATATTCTAAAATCGGGAGTCCTGTGACCACACAGTTCGTTCTTGCTAGTAACATTCGTCCCGTGCGAGGTGTTCGTACCTCGCACGAGGCCATTTGTGAGGTGTTATGGGTTTTCGCCCTCTAACGGCACGTTTTTAAGCCCGAGTCTAGATATTTTTAAAATATCATCATATTCTCAAACCGGGGGTCCCGTGGCCATGCGGTCTGTTCCTGTGGGTTTCATTTGTCCCATGTCAAGTGGTCGTACCTCTCACGGGGCCGTTTATGGGGTATTTTGAGTTTTCATCCTATCACGGGGCCATTTGAAGCCCAAGGCTAGATATTTCAAAATATTGCCATATTCTCAAACCAGGGGCCCCGTGAACACGCGGTCAGTTCCTGCTAGTTTTATTGGTCTCGTGCGAGGATTTTGTGCCTCTCACGGGGTCTTTGGGAGATGTTTTGGGTTTTTGCCCTTTAACGACATATTTTTAAGCCTAAGTCTAAATATTTTTAAATTATCATCATATTCTCAAATCAGGAGTCTCGTGGCCATGCGATCAGTCCCTACGAGTTACATTGGTCCCCTGCGAGGTGTTCATGCCTCTAATGGGGCTGTTTGGTGGGTGTTTTTGGTTTTCATCCTCCAAAGGCTTGTTTTGAAGCCTAAGTCTATATGTTTTAAATTTATCATCCTATTCTCAAATCGAGAGTCCCATGAACACGCGGTCAGTTCCTACTAGTTGCATTGATCCTTTGGAAGGTGTTCGTGCCTCTCATGGGTCTCTTTAAGGGGTGTTTTGGGTTTTCGCCATCTAAATACCTGTTTTAAAGCCAATGTCTTGATATTATCAAATTATCCTCATATTCTCAAATCGGGGGTCCAGTGACCATTTGATCAGTTCCTGTGAGTTACATTGTTCTCGTGACAGGTGTTCGTGCATCTCATGAGGCCTTTTGGGGGGTGTTTTAGGTTTTCACCTCTAATGGCATGTTTTGAATCTCAAGTTTTGATGTTTTCAAATTATCATCACATTCTCAAACCGGAAGTTCCGTGACCATGCGGTCAGTTCCTGCTAGTTACATTAGTCCCGTATGAGTATTCGTGCCTCTCACAGGGCCGTTAGGAGGGTGTTTTGGGTTTTCTCCCTCTAACGTCATATTTTTAAGCCTTAGTACAAAAAATTTCAAATTATGGTCATATTCTCAAACTGGAGTCCCATGACCACGAGATCAATTCCTGCTAGTTATGTTGATCCCGTGCGAGCTGTTCGTGGATCTCACGGGGCCATTTGATGTGTGTTTTGGGTTCTCACCCTCTAACGGCATGTTTTGAAGCATAAGTCAAGATATTTTTAAATTATCATTATATTCTCAAACTGGCAGTCCCGTGACCATAGGGTCAGTTCCTACGAGTTACATTGATCCCGTGCGAGGTGTTCATGCCTCTCACGGATCCGTTTGGGGGATGTCTTTGGTTTTCGCCCTCTAACGGCATGTTTATAACGCTAATTCTAGATATTTTCAAATTATCATTATATTCTCAAACTGGGGGTCCCGTGACCACACAGTTTATTCCTGCAAGTTACATTAGTCCCATGCGAGGTGTATGTGCCCCTCACGGGGCTGTTTGGCGGGTGTTTGGGGTTTTTGCCCTCTAACGGCATGTTTTTAATCCTACGTCTAAATATTTTTATATTATCATCATATTCTCAAACCATTAGTCATGTTTGCATGCGATCAGTCCGTACGAGTTACATTGGTCCCTTGCGAAGTGTTCGAGCCTCTCACGGGGCACTTTAGCTGGTGTTTTTTTATTTTCGGCCTCTAACATAATGTTTTGAAGCCTAAGTCTAGATATTTTTAATTTATCATCATATTCTCAAATTGGGAATCCCGTGACCGCGCAGTAAGCTCCTACTAGTTACATATGTCCCGTGTGAGGTGTTCGTGCCTCTCACGGGGCCGTTTAAGGGGTATTTTGGGTTTTCGCACTCTAACGACCTGTTTTTAAGCCTAAGTCTAGATATTATCACATTCTCGTTATATTCTCAAACCGGGGGTTTCGTGACCACGTTGTCTATTCTTGCTAGTTACATTTGTCCCTTGCAAGGTGTTCGTTCCTCTCACGAATCAATTTAGGGGATGTTTTTGGTTTTCACCGTTTAACGACATGTTTTTATGGCTAAGTATAGGTATTTTCAAATTATCATCGTATTCTCAAATCGGGAGTCCCTTGACCACACGGTTTGTTCCTGCTAGTTACATTGGTCCCGTGCGAGGTGTATGTGCCTCTCACGATGCCGTTTGGGGAGTGTTTTGGGTTTTCGTCCTCTAATAACATGTTTTTAAGCCTATGTCTAGATATTTTTAAATTAGCATCATATTCTCAAATCGGGAGTCCCGTAGCCATGTTGTCAGTCCCTACGAGTTACATTAGTTCCATGTGAGGTATTCGTGCCTCTCATAGGGCAGTTTGATGGGTGTTTTTGGTTTTCGGCCTCTAACGGCATGTTTTCAAGCCTAAGTATAGATATTTTCAATTTATCGTCATATTCTCAAATCGGGAGTCCCGTGACCATGCGATCAATTTTTGATAGTTACATTGGTCCGTGTGAGGTGTTGGCTCCTCTCACAAGGTTGTTTTAGGGGTGTTTTGGGTTTTTGCCCTGTAACGGCATATTTTTAAGCCAAAGTCTATATATTTTCAAATTCTCGTCATATTTTTAAAACAGGGGTCCGATGATCACGCAGTTAGTTCCTGCGAGTTATATTATTCTCGTGCGATGTGTCCGTGCCTCTTACGGGGCCGTTTGGGGGGTATTTTAGGTTTTCGCCTCGAACGGCATGTTTTGAAGCCTAAGTCAATATATTTTCAAATTATCGTCATATTCTCAAATCGAGAGTCTCGTGACCACTCGACCACTTTCGGCTTCTCAATAATCTCGTACGAGTGGTTGTGCCTCTCACGGGGCCATTTAAGGGGTGTTGGGTTTTCACTCTCTAACGGCATATTTTTAAGCCTAAGTGTAGATATTTTCAATTTTTATTATCATATTCTCAAATCAAGAGTGCCTTGACTCCGCGGCCAGTTCCTTCTAGTTATATTGATCTCGTGTGAGGTGTTTGTGCCTCTCATGGGGCCGTTTGGAGGGTGTTTTGGGTTTTCGCCCTCAAACGTCATGTTTTGAAGCCTAAGTCTAAATATTTTTAAATTATTATCATATTCTCAAATCAGGATTCTCGTGACCACGCGATCAGTTCCGGCGAGTTACATTGGTCTCGTGCAAGGTATTCGTGCCTCTCGCAGGGCCATTTTGGGGGTGTTTATTGTTTTCGTCCTCCAACGGCATGTTTTTAAGCCTAAGTCTAGATATTTTCAAATTATCATCATATTCTCAAACAGGGAGTGTTGTGACCACACGGTCAGTTCCTGCTGGTTACATTTGTCCCATTCGAGGTGTTTGTGCCTCACACGGGGCTATTTGGGGGATGTTTTTGCTTTTTGCCCTCTAACGTCATGTTTTTAAGGCTAAGTCTAGATATTTTCAATTTATCATCATATTCTCAAACTGGGAGTCCCGTGGCCACGCAATCGGTTCCTGGTAGTTACATTACTCCCGCGTGAGGTGTTTGTGCCTCTCGCGGGGCCGTTTAGAGGGTGTTTTGGGTTTTCGCCCTCTAACGGTATGTTTTTAAATCAAAGTCTAGATATTTTCAAATTATCATAATATTCTAAAACCGGAGTTCCAATGACCATTCGGTCAGTTTCTGTGAGTTACATTGGTCTAGTACGAGGTAATCGTTCCTCTTACGGGGCCGTTTAGGGGGTGGATTTTCGACCTATAAGGCCTATAACAACATGTTTTAAAGCCTAAGTCTAGATATTTTCAAATTATCATCATGCTCTTAAATTGAGAGTACTGTGACCACGCGTTCAGCTCCTGTTAATGACATTAATCCCGTGCGAGGTGTATGTGTCCCTCACGGGGCCGTTTGGGGGTGTTTTGGGTTTTCACCCTCTAACGACATATTTTTAAGCCTAAGTCTAGATATTTTTATATTATCATCATATTCTCAAACCATTAGTCATGTGGCCATGCGGTCAGTCTGTATGAGTTACATTGGTCCCGTGCGAGGTGTTCGTTCCTTTTACGGGGTAGTTTAGCGGGTATTTTTTGTTTTCGGCCTCTAAGAGTATGTTTTGAAGACTAAGTCTAAATATTTTTAATTTATCTTTATATTCTCACATCGGGAGTCCCGTGACCACGCGGTCAATTCCTACTAGTTACATATGTCCTGTGTAAGGTGTTCGTGCCTTTCATAGGGTCTTTAAGGGGTGTTTTGGGTCTTGTCCCTCTAACGACCTGTTTTTAAGCCAAAGTCTAGATATTATCAAATTCTCATCATATTCTCAAATCGGGGGTTCCGTGACCACGCTGTCTGTTCCTGCTAATTACATTTGTCCCCTTCAAGGTGTTTGTTCCTCTCACGGGGCCGTTTGGGGGATGTTTTGGGTTTTCACCCTTTAACGATATATTTTTTAGGCTAAGTATAGATATTTTCAAATTATCATAGTATTCTCAAACCTGGAGTCCTGTGACTACACGGTTTGTTCCTTTAGTTACATTGGTCCCGTGCGAGGTGTATGTGCCGCTCACGAAAATATGTGTTTTGTGTTTTCACCCTCTAATAGCATGTTTTTAAGCCTATGTACAGATATTTTAAATTATTGCCATATTCTCAAACCGAGAGTCCCGTAGCCATGTGGTTAGTCTCTATGTGTTATATTGGTTCCGTGTGAGGTGTTTGTACCTCTCACAGGGCAGTTTGATGGGTGTTTTTTATTTTCGACCTCTAACGGCATGTTTTGAAGCCTAAGTCTAGATATTTTCAATTTATCCTCATGTTCTCAAATCGGGAGTCCAGTGACCACGCGGTCAGTTTCTGATAGTTACATTGGTCCTGTGTGAGGTGTTTGTTCCTCTCACAAGGTGTTTAAGGGGTGTTTTGGGTTTTTGCCCTGTAACGACATATTTATAAACCAAAGTCTATATATTTTCAAATTCTCATCTTATTCTCAAAACGGGGGTCTGATGATCACGCAGGTAGTCCCTGCGAGTTACATTGTTCATGTGCAACGTATGCATGCCTCTTACGGGGTCGTTTGGGGGTATTTTGGGTTTTCGCCTCAACTGACATGTTTTGAAGCCTAAGTCAATACATTTTCAAATTATCATCATATTCTCAAATCGGGAGTCTCGTGACCTGGCGATCAATTCTGACTTCTCACAATAATCCCGTACAAGTGGTCGTGCCTTTCACGGGGCCGTTTGAGGGGTGTTTTGATCTTTTGCTCTCTAATGGCATGTTTTTAAGCCTAAGTGTAGATATTTTCAAATTATCGTCATATTCTCAAAGAAACAGTCCCTTAACTCCGCGGTCAGTTCCTTCTAGTTACATTGATCCCGTGCGAGGTGTTCGTGCCTCTCATGGGGCCTTTGGGGAGTGTTTTGGGTTTTCTCCCTCTAACGTCATCTTTTGAAGCCTAAGTCTAAATATTTTTAAATTATCATCATATTCTCAGACTGGGATTCCCGTGACCACATAATCAGTTCCAGTGAGTTACATTGGTCCTGTGCGAGGTGTTCGTGCCTCTCGCTGGGCCGATTTGGGGGGTGTTTATTATTTTTGCCCTCCATTGGCATGTTTTTAAGCCTAAGTCTAAATATTTTTAAATTATCATCATATTCTCAAATTGGGAGTCCTGTGACCATGAGGTTAGCTCCTGCTAATTATATTTGTCCCGTGCGAGGTGTTCGTGCCTCACACAGGACCGTTTGGGGGGGGGGTTGCTTTTTGCCCAATAAACGGCATATTTTTAAGGCTAAATCTAGATATTTTCAATTTATCATCATATTCTCAAACCGAAAGTCCCGTGGCCATGCAATCAGTTCCTGGTAGTTACATTAGTCCCGTGTGAGGTGTTCGTACCTCTCGCGGGGTCGTTTATGGGGTTTATTGGATTTTCGCCCTCTAACGGTATGGTTTTAACCCAAAGTCTAGATATTTTCAAATTATCATCATATTCTGAAACCGGGGTTCCAGTTACCATGCGGTCAGTTCCTGTGAGTTACATTGGTCCGGTACGAGGTATTCGTGCCTCTCACAGGGCCATTTGGGGGATGATTTTCGCCTCTAATGGCATATTTTAAATCCCAAGTCTAGATATTTTCAAATTATCATCATGTTCTCAAACCGAGAGTACTGTGACCACGCAGTCAGTTCCTTCTAGTTACATTAATCCCATGTGAGGGTTAGTGCCTCTCATGGGGCCGTTTGGGGGGTGTTTGGGGTTTTCACCCTCTAATGACATGTTTTTAAGCCTAAGTGTAGATATTTTCAAATTATCATCAAATTCTCGAACTAGGAGTCATGTGAATATGCGACCAGTTCCTGGTAGTTACACTGATCCCGTGCGAGGTGTTCGTACCTCTCACGGGGCCATTTTGGGGGTATTTGGGGTTTTCTCCCTCTAAAGGCATGTTTTGAAGCTTAAGTCTAGATATTTTTAAATTATCATCATACTCTCAAACTGGGAGTCTTGTGACTACCCGATCAGTTCCTGTGAGTTACATTGGTCTCGTGTGAGGTGTTCGTGCCTCTCGTGTGGTCATTTGGAGGTCTTTTGGGTTTTCGCCCTTCAACGACATTCTTTTAAGCCTAAGTCTAGATATTTGAAAATTATCATCATATTCTTAAATTGCTATTATCGTGATCATGTGGTCAGTTCCTACTAGTTACATTTGTCTCGTGGGAGGTGTTCGTGCTGCTCACGGGGCTGTTTTAAAGGTGTTTATGGTTTTCGCCCTCTAACAGCATACTTTTAAGGCTAAGTCTAGATATTTTTGAAATATCATCATATTATCAAACTGGGATCCCCGTGATCACGTGAATAGTTTCTTCATATTACATTGGTCTCGTGCAAGGTGTTCGTGCCTCTCACTGGGCCGTTTGTGAGGAATTTTGGGTTTATACCCTTTAACGGCATGTTTTTAAGCCTAAGTCTAAATATTTTCAAATTACTGCCATATTCTCAAACTAGGAGTTTCGTGACCATGTGGTCAGTTCCTGATAGTTACATTTATTCCGTGCGAGTGTTTGTGCCTCTCACGGGTCCGTTTAGGGGTGTTTTGGGTTTTTGTGCTCTAACGTCATCTTTTGAAGCCTAGTATAGATATTTTGAAATTATCATCATATTCTTAAATCAGGAGTCCTGTGACCACACGGTCAGTTCCTGCGAGTTACATTGGTCCCATGTGAGGTGTTTATGCCTTTTGTGGGGCCGTTTGGTGGGTGTTTTTAGTTTTCTCCCTCCAACGGCATGTTCTTGAGCCTAAGTCTAGATATTTTAAAATTATCATCATATTCTAAAACCGTGAGTCTCGTGATCACGCCGTCAGTTCCTGCTAGTTATATTTCTCTCGTGCGAGATTTTCGAGCCTCTCACAGGGCCGTTTGGGAGGTGTTTATGATTTTCGCCCTCTAACGGCATGTTTTTAAGACTAAGCCTAGATATTTTAAAATTATCATCATATTCTCAAATCGAGAGACCCGTGACCATATTGTTCATTCCTGCTAGTTACATAGGTCTTGTGTGAGGTGTTCCTGCCTCTCCCGGGGCCATTTGGTTGGTGTTTTGTATATTCTCCCTCTAACGACACGTTTTTAAGCCTAGGTCTAGATATTTTTAAATTATCATCATATTCTCAAATTGGGGGTCCCGTGGCCTTGCAATCAGTTCTTGCAATTTACATTGGTCCCTTGCGAGGTGTTCGTGCCTCTTATGGGACCGTTCAGGGGGTGTTTTGAGTTTTCGCCCTCTAACGGTATGTTTTGAAGCCTAAGTCTAATTATTTTCAAAATACGGTCATATTCTCACATTGGGAGCCCCGTGATCACGCGATTAGTTCCTGCTAGTTACATTGTCCCGTGCAAGGTTTTCGTGCCTCTCACGAGGCCGTTTGTGGGGTGTTTTGGGTTTTTTCCTCTAATGGCATGTTTTTAAGCCTAAGTGTAGATTTTTTAAACTATAGGCATATTCTCAAACCAGGAGTCCCGTGACAATGCGACCAGTTGCTACTAGTTACATTGACCCCATGGGAGGTGTTCGTGCCTCTCACCGAGCCATTTGGGGCAAGTTTTGGGTTTTTGCACTCTAACAGCATGTTTTCAAGCCTAACTCTAGATATTTTTAAATTATCATCATATTCACAAATCGGGAGTCTCTTGACCATGCGGTCAATTCCTGTAAGTTACATTGGTCCCGTGCAAGGTGTTTGTGCCTCTCGCAGGGCCGTTGGGGGTGTTTTGAATATTACCCTCCATCGGCATGTTTTTAAGGAGAAGTCTAGATATTTTTAAATTATCGTCATATTCTCAAACCAGGGGTCCCGTGACCACGCAGTCAGTTCCTAGGAGTTACATTGGTCCCTTGCAAGGTGTTAGTGCCTCTTGCGGGGAGTTTGGGTTATGTTTTGAGTTTTCTCCCTCCAACGACATGTTTTTAAGGATAAGTCTAAATATTTTCAAATTATCATTATATTCTCAAATCGGGAGTCTAATGATCACACGATCAATTTTTGCTAGTTATATTTGTCATGTGCGAGGTGTTCGTGCCTCTCATAGGGTCGTTTGGGGGGTGTTTATGGTTTTCTCCCTCTAATAATATGTTATTAAGCCTAAGTCTAGATATTTCTAAATTATCATCATAATTTCAAACCTAGTGTCCTGTGGCCATGCGGTCAGTTCTTGCCAATTACATTGGTCCCGTGCGAGGTATTAGTGCCTCTCACGGAGCCGTTTGGGGGGTGTTTGGGGTTTTCTCTCAGTAACGGCATGTTTTGAAGCCTATGTCTAGATATTTTTAAAATATCATCATATTCTCAAACCGAGAGCCCCGTGATCGTTAAGGGTACTATTGGACCACCATAGTTTAATATTTCACTGTTTGTGTTCGAAGATGCCTCAAATGCTAACAGTTTACCAATCTCCAACACTTGTCTCCTCGAGAACTTTACAACATGACCTCTTCCTCGCCCTTCTCCACCTGGGGCATTGACATCACAGGGAAGGTTACTCTCAAAGCTTTACACAATCATGAATTCATCCTTGTCCCCATTGATTACTTCACCAAATAGGTCAAAGTCGAGCCATATGCCGTGTTGAATTCCAAGAAAATGGTCAAGTTTATCAGAAAGAACATCATCTGTCGAAATGGAGTTCCCTATGATTAAGTGTTAAATAATGGGCTCCACTTTGAAGATGAGGTCACAGAACTAGTCGATGAGTACGGGATTCAGATACATAAATCTTCTCTCTACCGAACCCAAACCAATGGTGTTGTCGAAGCTACTAATAAAAGCATCAAAACCATAATCAGTAAAATGACTAAAAGTTGCAGAGGTTGGTCCGATCGGATCCCTTATGCCCTTTAGAGCTATCGCACTTCAATTAGAATGCCTACTGGGTCTACCCCTAATTCTCTAGTATACGGCGTGGAAATAGTCCTAAATATTGAGCTAAAAATACCTTCCCTTTATGTCCTACACGAAAGAAAAGTTGTTGAAAAAGAATGGCATCAGAGACACTTGGACAAATTATCACTCTTGGATGAAAGGAGGTTGAAGGCTTTAAATCATATATAATGGTACCATCGCTGAATAGCACGATCATTCGATTGAAAAGGCAAGGACAGTGGTGTCCAATAAGCAGACCTTACCCTTAAAGAGATCATAGAACCCATCTGGGACCCTAGAGGGAAACTCAAATCGAATTGGAGAGAACACCTACATCGTGAAGAAAATTCTCTCAGGAGGCGCCGCAATGCTCACAGACCTCGACGGAGAAGAGATGGTCCATTCAGTCAACCTGGATTGTCTAAAAAAACCTTTTCTTTTTAAAATGAAACTCAAGAAATATTTCAAAACATGGGAGGTACGTCGGCATCCCATACACAATACATAGGCACGATCGCTTTCTTTTTCACAAAATGTTATTCTTTTATAACCCCCAATAACGACAGTCCATTTTATCATTTACATTAACAAAAGGATTATGTATGCTTAAGGTATTGGTATAGATAATTCAAATGCAAAAATTATCAAGATGCACAAAAAAATATGATCAAAATTATTTTTATTTCTAAACAAGGAATACAACGTTGTTACATGAAGTATTAGTGAAGGGAGTTTAGCAAACCACCCTCCTTTCCACTTACTAAGCTACCTTTAAACAAACCTAACCCTAACCAAGCTTCATAAAAATTATTCCAAATCGGAAGAAAAACACAAAACATCAAAACTATCCTAGCTTCACAAAAAAATCACCCAAGCTTCACAAAACATTGCCTTCAACTGTCCAACGGCCCCGCTTCATCATTATTTTTAACCCCCGGAGGTCCTCAAGTATACCACTCCTAGTTAACACTCTGTATGCGCTCCATGGAGCGATACGCCCTTACAAGCAAGGAAAATACCACAACACCTTCCTCCATGGTGTCGAAGGTCACAAATCACCTTTGACTGGTCTCTTCCTCCATAATTTTCTCTACTACCCTCTTCCACAACCATTTCAGGTAGTCCTCAAACACATATCAGGCCCTTCCTACAGACTATGATGGATGGGTATATGGATGATGTCACTACCACTAGGAGCCCAACATCATCCTCACTGATTCAGTTAAATCCTCCACTAGGAAGAAGTTCATTACGTGAGGGGGCACAATTTGTTCCCACCCAACTTGGCGCATAAGTTATCGAGGGAAATTGAATGAAGTGTGTCGAAGGATAACCAACCACACATACTGGTACTCTCCAAGCTGCAAAACATGTTGCAAGTATCCCCAATAGAGCACTGACCAATAAAGACATCGAGATTCGTGCTCCATAAACAAATTGACCGAGTTCTCTACCAATGGGTCAAAATTAAAGAAAGGTCGGATAAAGAAATTAATCACACCTACCAAGTCATACTCAGGAGGGGCCTCCAGACAAAACCTATCTGCAATCCACATAAACAACATTACCGACCTCCCCATCATAAAATCAAAACGACCCTCTTTCCAATCATCTAGACCGTTTAAGGTCTCAACCAGCACCATCTCCGTAGGATTATGGCGGTAAGACATCCATGACGTTATCACCACCACTTGGGGATCCGTCGTCAAGTCCCCTATCACCAACAAAAGCCTTATAGTAAGGCCCAAGGCGACAGCTCTAGCAAAGCCAGCATCCTCAAAATCCCTCAAGCGCACTGAATAAATAACCACCTAAAGAGAAATAATCCCTCCACTAACCAACGATCGAATTATCGAAGGAGAAATGTGGAGTAACTTCGCCGAAATTTCCCGAGGGGAATGGGAAAAATTAGGCACAGTCGCCGCCACACTAGGGATGACCCCCCAATATGGCTGAGAATTCTTCATAGGTGGAACAAACCTCGTCTAGGCCAAAACGGAAGACATGATCCTCGGGATACCAAAACTGTACCACCGCTGCTAGCAAATTCCAGTCTATTGCTCGATTATATCATAGAGAAACCCGAAGCGAGTTGAAATCATTGTAGTCCACATTGTATAGGCGCATGGCCTCCAGACCATAAAGGTAAGACGATAATCCTTCATACATGGAAAGAGCCATTTGGAGTATAAGAAATGTAAAGCAAGAAGAGAAATGTGGGTATTGGTGGAGAAAGCACATCCCATACCCCTCCTTTTAGACTCAAAATCCTTGGCAAAAAATAAGAACTCTTGAAACTCAATTAATTCTCAACCCTACATGAGTACACTGATGTGTAGGATAGTGCAATCAAAGTCTCGAGACAATTTAACTTGACCCCATGCTAATAGGCAGGTCATAGGGAATGTCGATCAATACCACCTTATTTTGGAAAATTCCATCTTTCCTCTTTTACCAAAACCAATTTTCAAAATAATCCTCATTCTAAAAAATTACCCTCGGGTTATTCTTTTTAAATTTTACTCATTTTTCGTATTTTTAACAAACGTTCCCCTTAAAAATCATTTTCGTTCTCAAAATAAATTCTTATTCAAAAAATCTTTTTTATTACTTCTACTCCCTTTTTTCTAAAATAGTAATAATAAATATTTTTCCTTCCAATTCCATACTTATCTCTATATTTGCATAAAATAAACAATCTCAGTGGAAAATTAAAAGTGCATGTAGGATAAGTCACTAAATCAAGAAAAATGCCAAAAAAGGGATGCATATTTTTCATATATACTTTGATACACTTGGTTACATATTGCAAATAAAAAAGGAAAAACAAAAAAGTACAAATGGAACCCTCAACTGTCCCTCTCAAGACCTCAACCCCCAAAGAGAATGCACTTTCCCCAGAGACGAGCAGTGGATCCTCCACTCCCAGAACCCGAACCCGAACCCTCATCTGAGGTGGAAGGCGGAACAAAGCAGGAAGGAGGAGAGTTTTTGATATAATC
Source organism: Sambucus nigra (assembly GCA_949130495.1). NCBI lineage: Eukaryota > Viridiplantae > Streptophyta > Magnoliopsida > Dipsacales > Adoxaceae > Sambucus > Sambucus nigra. The sequence continues at coordinate 416,672,803 of OX422209.1, read as the reverse complement.
AGATATAGAGGTCATCTAGTCCTTGATATCCCTCAGCCAGTTAGTCGGCACACGAACATACTGCAAGCAAAGAAGCAACAACAAAAGACAAATTAACTAGTAAAGTGCAAAGAAAAATCAATGGGAGCGCAAAGAGAAAGAGGAAGGATATACCTCAGGCCGGAGGGTCTCATCCATAAGCCCCATTAACCCAGACACCGACGCATTGGGATGGTGCGTCACACTCAGTGACTCCACGCTACTCAGTCGAAAGTTGTAAGAAAGGGGAGTAACCTGAATGACCGAGGCCTCTTTTGGCATCAACGTGCCACCACCTGTGCTATGGGCCGATCCCACCAATGTGCTAGTACCCTTTCCCGAATTCATGGCAGGTGGAGGCATGTTCTCCATATCATAGATACAGGAGGGCATAAACGAGTTCATCTCAAAATCTAGATAAATCATAGCTTGCTATTGTATATGTATAGATCGTATGGGGCTTGCCTATCATCGCCTGGGCATCATCTGACATCTCTCTCACCCGCCTCATGTACATAGGGGGTACCGATGGTGGGACCACCACATCTTCCTATGCAATTTGCCTCACCATCCTCTCTCCTACGTACCAGACATAGCCAAACTCTTGCGCAATCAACCACCGCATCTGCGCATGTTGGCCCGTCAACCCAGTATTCTACAGAGTCACCTCTGAGAGGTAGAAGGTCACTTGCAATCCCCAGCAGAGAATCAAAATCTACTCAAGAAATGAAGATGCCAAAAAGAACTCAGAAAAAAATGGAAGATAACTTGGTCGCCCGTCAGGGCATTCAGAGCCCGTCGCACGTCCGCCAAGGATAAAGACTGATTCAACCAATGGTTAGACTTTCTCCACTAGAACATCTAGTAGAATCTCCCAAGTCCTCATCCTTTAGGGATATTAACCCTACATTATGCACTATAAACTCATAGAACCACATCTTCAAAAGACAGGAATCAACAAAAACAAAACAAAAGAAGAATCCAAGGAAATGCATAAAAAAGGAAAATAAATCCAAAATTACCTCCAAAAGATACGTGGCTCCGTAAAAGTCTGCCGACAGCACCAGTGAAAGCTTACAAAGAAGAATAAAGGGACGCCAAGGTCAGGCTCCCCTAATCATACAGTTGGACGTCCAAAAATTGTTCAAAAATATGGTAAGAACCGAAGATGGACGACACTCGTCGCCAATAAAAAGCCTCCCAAAAAAGTAAAATAACCAAACGGGTCATTTGTCTCACTTGCTACCCATCAGTCACATCCAACCTCCTCCTCAAGAGCATATCCTTCAAAGCAGAATGCGGATAGATTCCCCATATACGATCTTACCCACGTTCCCTAATGCCATCTGCACCGCCTCTGGTGTTAAAACCCCTCGCAATCAACCCATGTCCATTGTTAAATGTCTATGGGAGTAATAGTCATATCCTCGAATACAAGATGAAGAGTATGGGTAGTGTCCCAGCACCTCTCCCATAGAGCACATAATACCGCAATAAAAAGTGGTGTCTCATCCAAATCCTACGCTAAATGGCCAAAATCGACATAAGAAACCATCCAAAGCACCACATTAGAGAGCTTCTCCCTAACCTCCTTTAGCCCCGTCGTCCCCCGAGACTGAATTCTCGGTGGAGCAATGTCAGTGTGTAAAACAAGAAGAATAAGAAAAAAAACTTCATTAGCATAAAGAATGAAGAGAAATAAAATGGAATAGCAAAGGTCACCAACTTATATAGCCAGTAGGGTTGTTCACCCTAGACAAATGGGGGTATGCATGCTCTCATAGTAGAATGCTCATCGGCTACAAGCTCAAACAAATCAAAATCATTCCCATTGCCCAATGCATGGGTCACCCTAGACTGCCACCTAGACCAACCCAGTCATCAACGGCCAGCCACTCAATGTTGTATCCCTCACTTAAAGAACCATCCATTTGAAGTCTTGAATAAAAAAGGACTTGGTAAAGTTTTTTTGGGAGAGAAAGCAACAGATTCAAGCACTTGAAGGTGTGAAAAATGGGGAGGGATCGCCCATTTTTATAGAAGGCTAAGGGGCCTGCCAATCGATAATTCCCTGGCCATACCAATCGGCATACAACTTTTCTTCTTCCCAAGGAAGACCAAGAGTCTGTGCCATTACCGAATGACACCACCCAAGACTGCCTATCGACACCCCTTTTTAAATTTTGTACAAAAAAAATACTATAAATTCCAGAAAAATCCAGAACTAGCCCAGAAAATTCCCAAAAATCCTTAAAAATATGGAACATCATTTAATTCAAGAAAATTATTTTTGGAGCACTGAGCCTCTTACAAACTCTCAAAAACCCAATCAGGATTAATCTTACACTCTTATCCTTTGCATACTACACAGTAGAACCAATGATGTGCCCACATCCAAGTTTACTATAATTTCTAATCGTAATCCTAAATCTAAAACATTCTCTAATAGAGCCTCTAAAAATCACAATCCCCAGCGGAACCATAAGTGTACCTGCACCCCGAAGATAACATAAAAATCCCCAGGATAGCAATTTCACACGCTACAACTTAAGTTCCTCAGAATTAACATCATCCTTTAGAATTGGTCATCATAACTTAAAGTCCTCATAATCGACCTCAACCCTCACAATTGGTCATTACAACTTAAGGTCCTCATAATTGACCTTAGCCCCCAGAATTGGTTGTCACAACTTATGGTCCTCAGAATTGACCTCAACCCTCAGAATTGGTCGTCACAACTTAAGGTTCTCGAAATTAACCTCGGCCCTCATAATTGGTCGTCGCAACTTTAGGTCCTTAGAATTGACCTTGGCCCTCAGAATTGGTCGTTACAACTTAGGGTCCTCAAAACTGACCTCAACCCTCAAAATTGATTATCACAACTTTAGGTCCTCATAATTGACCCCGGCCCCCAGAATTGGTCATCACAACTCGAGATCCTCAGAATTGACCTCAACCCACAGAAACGGTCTTCCCTAACATCACTCTATGTCCACATAATTGACCTAGGCCCGCTAAATTGGTCACCCTAGTCCCTTAAGACCAATATTAACACATCTTTGATGCTCTTAATCAGTCATCCTCATCTCCTTAGGTCCTCAGAATTGACCTCGACCCGTCGAATCGGTAAGCCTCATACTCTAGGTCCGTAAAATTAACCTAAAAATCATCTTCCCCAACATCGATATCGTGTCTATTATTTGATGACCTTCGCTTATTCTAAGTGAAAAACTTGTTAACAAGATTAATAACAAAAAGTTATAAGTTGAGTAAACTCCAAAATAAACTCGTTGAACAAAACTCTTTTCAAAATGAACACTAGATGTCTTAAAACAATTTTTCTGAATATGTTCTCTAGACTTGTTAGTTTGATTACCTTAAGTTTTTTAAACTAAAATGTTCAATTTAAGTCTCAAGTACGATATTGTTCACCAAAGTAATTAAGAAGATTCAATCAAATAGACACGTGATTTTTAACGTGGTAAAACCCTAAAATAAGGAAAACATCCACGGCCCCCTCTACGGAGCAAAACAAAAAATCCACTAGAATCACAACCAAGTTACAACACTAATGATACAACTAAGAACCAAAATTCAAGATCAGAAAACGTACCTACCCGAGTTACTCCACTCTTATAAGCATTCTATCTTGATTTATTTTTCTCCATGCAGCTTCTTGTTTTATCCTTGAATCCCGAATTCCAGCAGCCTCACAAACAACATATATCACCAAGAACCACAACTCCTAAGTGTTCATGTGAGAATGATAGTGTTTGTGTTTTAAACTAGATGCAACAAATATATCTCACGCCTCTCAATCAAATACAAGAAATATCCTATTAATTACAAACCACTTCGATATGAAATGCAATTAAACTCAAATATGCTTTGAATACAAGACTTCAAAAATTTCGGATTTGGAATAAAAAAAATTCAAATCAAATTTTGTTTAAAAATTATTTATGTCCAAATTTATTTCACCAATTTCTAAAATTAATTTTTGAAACCAAAAATATCTTTCTCAAATCTGAATATAAGCCACAACAATAAGTCTTGTGTTTCAAATTTATTTGAAACTATATTCTTGGATTCAACAACAAAAAATTTAATAAAGATCCAAGAAAACAAATAAAGAACCCTAAAAATATTAGTTTGAACTAAATAGTTCTTAGAGAGAATATAATATTTGAAGAGGTCTACAAATATCCAACCAATCAGCAACAACCCAACAACATACCCAACTTTAAAAAATCCCAACAAGTTGTCTTCTAAGCCTCTTGAATTTTTTTAGATTAAATCAACCAACAAAGTGGGTATGGGGTTTTGATAATAAACCATGAAAATGTAAGTCTGACTTGGTTCTTTAAAAATCTGATGAGAATATAATTTTTTCGGCGAGCAATCCCTCTTTCTCTCGGTTTTAGTCGTCATCGGTACCGTCTTATCTCTCTCTCAGTTTTTCTCTCAAGAAATGGAGGAGAAGATATGAAAAGTTCAGAAGACTCTCGCTCTCTCAAAGAATTCAACCCCCCCCCCCCCCTTTTTATTTTTTAACCCCCTTTTCTCTTAACTCGTCTCAAGATAAAAAAAAAACTAAGAGATCTTTTATATGAGGTACTAAAAGGTTGTTACAAATAAAGGGTCTAGATTTAATCTACAAGATCCAAAGGTGTAGAAAGAAAGTGAAATAACTAATTTTATTGGCTAAAAGGTATTCACTAGGATTGAGGCACTAAGAATATGGTTCATTGATAACCACTCAATCTAAGATCACAAATGAGTCTAACAACCAAGACACTAAACAAACACAAAAAGCCTTATTAAAAAAATAACACACGTGTTTTGTAAAGTCTTGGAAAAATTAAGTTTTTTGACTCAAAAGAATATTAACCTATTAAAATTAAACCAATCAAATTTTTATCATAAAAAAATATTCTTATGTTAATCTCAAATATATTTTTAAAATCATATTTCAATTAAATGAAAAATCATTTCAAATGATTAAAAAAATATTCAAATGAATTTCTTTTTCCAAAAAAAACATTTGAAGCAACAACACCACCATAAAAAATATGCACATATAATAAACATGTATATGCAGTGTATGTGTCCTAATTGTGGTTCAAGAGTTGTACTTACCTCTTTGTGTTGCATTGTATTACTTGGACTAGGATTCCTTGGAGACGTTTTGAGATAGAGTAACTCAGAAAAATCTAATCCTATTTTGTCTCGATATCCAAACTAGTTGGAACTCCTATATGGAACAAACTCAAGTAAGTCAACTATATAATGTGTTCTCACCAAGCTCACCCATCGAGGGTCTCTCTGTAGACATCCCATGCTAAGACCCCCCCCTAAGCACCTCCTTAGGTCCCTAGCATCCCCTCATTCACCCTAAACCCTAGGTTATACTCCAAGTAAGGATCTAGAGGCCACCGGGAACTCCCAAGCCCTGTTTGACTCCAGTTAACTACCTCGTCCGAGTAAAATCTCAAGGAATCTTAGAAAGGCTTTGAACACCTTTTCCAACGGGCCATCTCGTGCACGAATCCTCCTTACGCTTTAGACAAATGGTCCGTTTTACTATCTGATCCTGATCTAGAGGCCACTGTATGATTTCGGACCCCATTTGACTCCGGTCAACTTTCTCATATGAGAAGAAGCTCAATGAATCTTTGAAGGGTTCTAAATACCCTTCCAACTATCCACCCCATGCATAAATTTGCCTTATAGTTTGGACAAAAAGTCTACTTTACCCCCAAAAACTGATATGGAGGCCATTGGGTGCTCCCGGGACCCATTTGACTCCAGTCAATTCTTTAGCTCAAATGAAGATAAATGAATCTTTGAAGGGATATAAATACACTTTCCAACGGTCCTCCTCTATGTAAACCAGCCTTATGGTACGGATAAATGACCCATTTTACTCTAAAGGGTCACTTGATGCTTCCGGGCCCCGTTTGACCTGGGTTAACTCTCCGAAACGAATGAAGCTAAATGAAATATCTAAGGTCTCTAAATACCCTTTCCAATAGTCCACCCCGTGCATAAATCGTCCTTTCAGTTCGGACAAAAGATTCATTTTCCTTAGAGAATTTCTTGTCAAGTGACCAACGAGTGCTTCTAGGCCCCGTTTGACCTTAGTCAACTCCCAAATTTAGGAGTGTCTCAATGAATTATTTAAGGACTTAGAATAAACTTTCCAACGGTCCACCCCATGCGTGATTCTAACTTACGATTCGTATTTTATGATCATTTTTTTTAAAACCTGCTTCAGAATGCCAAATGGCACCCCCATGTGCCTGCCTATCAGGAGTGTGTTTAGGGTTCTATGACGATAGGCAGGACAAGGACCCTGTCGATCGTCTCCCCTTGTCCTTATAAATAGAGTCCATAGCCTCACTTTGAAAAGCACCCGTAAACATCCCTCTCAATAATTCAGAGAATATCCTCTTGAATTCAGAGTTGTTCCCCTCTTGAAAATCCCATTTCCCACATTCCTTCCATCCTTTTCATACTCCTCTTAGTAAATTTTCACTCATCTCCTCATACCACCATCATCTCGTCGTGAGATCAACGCATCTACAATCAAGATCCACTTCAAGTCTTCATAAGGAGGTCCGACTCTCCACCCATGTCTTTAAATTCTCTTATTTTATCTTTAGTTAATTTGTTTTGTGAAAAATAGGTTGGGGACTCTATCTCTACATATCACCCCACATCGACGATGGTCGAGCACCCCGAGAAAGGGCGCAATCTAGCCCGTACTTCGAAAGGGAAGGAAAGGGGAGGAGAGGACCCTCCTCAGAGACCCCCGACCCCCTCGGGATAGACACAGTTATTATATAGGTGATCGATGGTTTATTTGGTTCACTCTTATTTATTTTTGAATGGTAACTTATTCATTCAGTTTGATTGTATGGTTTTATTCTCTATTATATAATATTAATGGTCGCGATAGTGATGCTGAGGATGAAACCATATTGGGATTCTTATTTTATTTTAGTAGAGGACTGGCCACCTAGTATTAGAATAAGCGGGTTGTCATAGATTTTCACTATCTACTTATCATTCTGATGCCTCAACGCAAGTAATGACGAATTGTATACCCTAATAACCCTCAAGAACATAAACCTAAAAACTATTACGTCGTTATGTTGTTTCAAATCCCTTTATACACATACTTACACATTATCCATATAACACCATACCTTATATAATAATAAAAACTTATGAATCAAAAATATTAGTGTCATCCATGCCACCAAATCCCTATAACACATATAATCAGCCATAAAATATAACAAATAAACCATGGCTTTTCTGAGTATAAACTCCATTCTCTATCAACACTTATAAACATCCTAAGATATAATGAATCAAACACTTTATTATAGACTTAAATTAAAGACTACATCACTATCCAACTTGTTATCCAAACATGCCACAAACACTCACTTGACCCTTTACACCCACAAATTACATAGAATAAGAGGCACATTATTGGACCATCTAATCATGCAATAGCTATATATATATATATATATATATATATATATACTTATCTCGTCCATGTGCTCACATATCGACTTATGCAATAATATTCACTCATACCCACTTACTATAATCGCATTATTTTCTCGCAAACACTCCCAATCATTAGCCTAAACTATAATATCTAGTTTCCACAAGCCACTTATAAAGAAGACACATAATCTAGTTATAGCACGAGTGATAGGAATTCAAAACTGAGAATGACTTTAATAATCCAAACATATGTTAGATATACTCTCCTTCACACATAGTTATACCTTCTCTTAATAAGGTGAGACACGACCAATAAAATCAAGTGACCCGCATCTACCACTTGAGTGCCAATGGTAATGACACCATCGATGAATTCAAAGACTTTGAATGAACCATCAATAACCCCATCCTATAATGTGCCTATTAAACTCTTAAACAATGTCCTAACTATGTTCCCATTCACCCCACTTACACCAATATTCTCACGCCCCTTGGTTACACCTTCCTCACGGCTCCTCTTGTTGGATCGTAATGTTTATCTATAGTTTCATCCATTGCTACTGACGTGAGTATTCTTGGCTTCTTATGGTGAATACGACCATTGGCCAAATTGTTTCCTTATTTGGAGCTTCCAGAATCTCTTATTCCCTGATATTTCATAAGTGTTTCATTACCCTACGTACGTCTAAAGCATATAAGCAGAATAATCAACAACACTGGCTTACTAAACGATCTCAATCCAACCACAAAACTCTAATATCTTTCTTTTGGTATTCACCACCCTAGGTGAATATATAAATAATTCGGCATATCTCCAGCTCATATTCCACAACCGTGTGGTGACCCTGATATAACACTACGCCAAATATGATATTTTATAAGTGTTTCAAACACTTAAAAATAATTTGTAACGATTTCAAATTGTTATAAAACAGGGGGTTATAATTTATTTGTAACTTTTCAAATCGTTACAAACAAAAATTAGTTATGGTTCAGTTGGTTAATATTTTCAGATGTTTGTGTGATCTAATTAATACATTGTAATCGTTATGAACCGTTACTATTTGATATTTTATAACGGTTTAAAACTGTTACTGTTCGATATCTTATAACGGTTTAAAACCGTTACTGTTGGCCATTTTATAACGGTTTAAAATTGTTATGTTTGGCCATTATATAACGGTTATAAATCGTTACTAATTACCTACATAACATCCTAAATTTTTTATTTTGTAACTATTTAAATTCGTTACAAAGGAGTGCATATAGTAACGGTTTTAAATAGTTACAAATGTCGATGAAAATTTAAAAAAAAAAGAACTTCAATCACAATAGCCTCACAAAAAAAATTAGCACTAAATTAACAAATATTTAGCACCAATAAATCAATCCATATGAAAAATTATCATAGTCATTAGGGATAATCTAAGTCATTTAAAAACTATAAATTGCATGCATATGGAAAATATTCTACAACGCCATAAATATCTGATGTGGTGTATCGGCACTAAATTCTGTTATGCAATGTTTGTATTTATTCCATAATAATTGAATAGCACATTAGAGTAGGGATAATATGTCGACCCGTAAATCTTCTAATAATCAATCTAATGAGGCCAATACTCTAACTCCTAATCTTCCAATTTCCCACCTCACCTTTTCCCCCCTTTTTCTTTTCCTAACTAAAATAAAATATGAAAAACTGTTGCTAAAGACGTTTAATACAAGATTAAACTATTTAAGTAACTCTGAACTGTTTTTTTAAGCAACTCTTTTCTAGAAATCAACTTAGTTTTTAATCACAAAATGTGTTTAAAATTTGCACAAGATCACTTCAAGATTTGCTAACTAGTTTTGAAAAACAAAACCAAAACAGTTTTAAATCAGCACACTTATCAGAATGAGATGACGAGATGTAGAAAGATTATTAACAAGAGATTTTTAACGTGGTAAAACCTCACCCAACGGAGGAAACATCCATGACTCCCTCTACCGAGTAAAAAGAAAAATCCACAAAAACAAAATATAATAGTTACAAACTATATAACACACATGCACACAAATCAGACCTATACAAGTTTAGGAATGTATCCACTGATGTCCTTATAACTTTTCTGCAGTGCTGATTGCTGATGTTGTTCAACCAGTTTGCTAACTTCAACTTTGTTCCAGTCTTTACGTCGACTCTTGTTTCAAGATCTTATTACCAACACTTTCAGTGTTGTAGTGTGTAAGTGTTTGTGATGGTGATATAACACATGCATGCACACACTCACGCTTATTTTTACAAATAGTCCTAGCAAATTACAAATTAGATCTATATGATGAGACTTTCAATTTCTCTCTCTTTAGGAAACTTGAACCTTGTTTGACCTTTAAAATAAACCCATAATCCACGGGTATCTTGCTCAGAAGACGTTTCAAGATCTTAATCAATCTCAGGGTTTTGAAAATATTTTTGAAATTGAAAATTTCCAAGTGTGATTCCAACTAGGTCAAAGGTCTTGTTACAAAGGAACTAGAAACAGAAAATGTTATTGCTGATTTTGAGTATGAAAACATTTACACAAAACAATCAACAACAAATTTCTTATGACGAGAAACAATATATGCAGACCTAGGTGTAATGTAACATAAAATGCTCAGATCTAAAATTTCTATGAAACAGAAACGCAGATCTAGGTTAATGCTTAAGTAAGAAACAATATCTTAAAACGAATAGGTTACAGCACGAAACCACTATCAAACCATTCTCAAAACTCTCAAACACTCAAGGTTGTGTTTGGTATATAACTGGTTTTGATAAAAAAAATAGGGTTTGAAAAAGGTTTGGACGAATTTAGGGTTAGGGTTTCTAACTCTGGTTTCACTCTCTCTCTTCTCTCTTCTCTCTCTTCTCTCTTCTCTCTCTAAAATGACGAAAGTGGCAAAAGTCTTTTAATGGCTGAGGGTTACCCTCCTTATATAGGGGGATGATAAGGATCGGGAAGGTATAGGTAAATAGAGGGCTGAGATTAAGTCAAGCAACCTTGACCTTCATCTAACGGTTAAAGATAAGCGATTCGTTATGAGGCTTGTGATTGGATGAGAGATGTTCGCAATGATTGGGACAAGGATGCATGCAGATTGTCGATAAGATCAATCCAAGGGTTAATAAAACACGTTGGTTTACTCTCTTAGAAGAAACACACATACATCCAATAGGGAAGCATAGGTGTAAGGCAAACACCGGCTATCAAACGCACGTCTAAACTTAATTACATAGACACCCTGACTTCTCTAGCGCTTTCGGTTCCTACCCAAGTGAACTATACAAGGATAAAACCAACAATTAGAAATCATACAATGACCCCAAAACTTCTTAATTGCATTTTTAATTAAGAAAAAATTGTTTTAAAATGTTTTAAAAATTCCCAAAAAATTATAAAAAATATTTTCAAGGGAAATTAACACACACATATAAACAATTTAAACAATAAGGGAACAATGTATGCAGTTCTAAAGTGTGTGAGTGTCAGTGAATATACCTTGATCAATCAAACAAGAGGAATGAATTGAATTGAAGATTCTGAGGCTCTTTGGTATCTAGGATGGGGACTCAATTTTGTCTCTATTTCCAAACTAGATGAGCACTTATACAATATAGACTCAAGTGAGTCAAGAGTATAAGGTGCTTCAATCTACCCCTTTGGAAATATGAGACAAAATCTCCTTTGAGTCAACTTGGACTCGTAAGGAAACAAAAAGGAAAGGAAAACCCTATTCCTATACAAAAATTTTATCTACCCATTTCCTAGAACAGAAAATTACATAACTCAACTAATTACAATTCAGTACCCTATTAAAACTGTTGAGAATAACTGTACAGAATCCTGAAAATGATCACTAAGATCAAGCTCTTTAGAATATGTACAAAATAAATGAATTCTCATAATACTCAAATTTCTCCCCCATTTTGTCTCAAATGGACAAAAGGAAAAATTATGTAAATCTAATAATTTATTCAGCACACACCATTCCAGTTGATTTACGCAAAGAAATGAATCTATTGTAATCCAAAGGTTTGGTGAACATATCTATGAGTTGCAAATCAGTAGGAAGATAATTGATTTCTAATTCCTTAGTCTCAACTAATTAGCGAATAAAGTGATGCCTTATTTTTATGTGTTTTGTTCGCGAGTGTTGAACAGGATTTTTAGAGATAATGATCGCGCTTTTATTATCACAATAGAGATGTAATTGTTCCTCTTTAATACCATAATCACTTAGCATTTGCTTAAGCCAAAGTAATTGAGCACAGCAACTGCCAGCGGCTATGTATTCAGATTTAGCAGTTGATAAAGAAGTGCAGTTTTGTTTCTTACTACTCCAACCTACCAATTTATTACCAATATAGTAACATGCGCCTCATGTGCTCTTACTATCATTAGTACACCATGCCCAATCCGCATCAGTGTATCCTATTATAGTGCTAGGAGTATCATTGGTGTACCATAGTCATAAGTTTAGAGTGCCTTTAATGTATTTTATAATTCTTTTAACACGAGTTAAATGGCTCTCTTTAGGATTGTTTTGATAACGAGCACATACGCAAACAGCATACATAATATCAGGACGCGATGCAGTAAGGTATAGTAAGGTTCCAATCATACTACGATAAAGGGTTGGATCTATGAATTTCCCAGTTTCATCTTTAGACAGTTTGACAGTAGTACTCATGGGAGTTTTAGCATCTTTTGCACTCTCAAGGCCGAATTCTTTAATAATCTCTAATGCGTATTTGGATTGCGAAACGAATAATCCTTCTGAATTTTGTTTGACTTGAAGTCCCAAGAAAAATTGCAACTCCCCCATGAGAGACATTTGAAATTCTTTATGCATAATTTTAGAAAAAGATTTAAATTCATTTGGGGAGGTTAATCCAAAGATGATATCATCAACATATACTTGAACTATAATGATATGTTTGTCAAAATGTTTGACAAAAAGGGTTTGATCATTTCCACCTCTCTTAAAACCTTTGTCTAAGAGAAAGCTGGAAAGGCGCTCATACTAGGCTCTTGGGGATTGTTTTAGGCCATACAAAGCCTTTTTAAGACGAAAGACATGATTTGGATATTTAGGGTCAATGAACCCTTTTGGTTATTCTACATAGGTCTCCTCAGCCAATATTCCATTAAGAAAGGCAGATTTGACATCCATTTGATATAGTGTAAAGTGTAAGTAACAGGCTATGGCAAAGAGAAGACGAACAAACTTTAATCGAGTAACAGGAGCAAAAGTCTCGTAAAAATATATTCCCTCTATTTGAGAGTATCCTTGAGCTACTAATCTGGCTTTGTTTCTAATGACTATCCCATTTTCATCAAATTTATTTTTAAATATCCAACGTGTGCCAATAACCTTTTTGTGATCAGGCCTAGGTACAAGATACCAAACATCATGAATGATGAATTGAAGAAGTTCTTCATGCATTGCAGAAATCTAATGAGGATCATCCAATGCCTCATTAACATTCTTTGGTTCCACAAGAGAAACAAAACATGCATAATGAGCAAAGTTTCTTAATTGAGATCTTGTACGCACAGGTTCACTAGGGTTACCAACAACGTTATCTATGGGATGTTCTTTGGCAACCCAATTAGGTACTTCAGGTGTCTCAATTGGTAAAAAATCATCTATTTCTGAAGAGTCATTTTCTAAAACATTTTTAGACTCTACCACAATAGTTGGTTCTCCAGTCTTACTCTCTACAGTAGTGTCACTTACAATAACGTTTATGGATTCCATTAAGGTCTTAGTGCAAAGATTATAGACATGGTATGCTCTACTGTTAGGAGAGTATCCTAGAAAATTGGCTTTATCTCCACGAGTCTTAAATTTGGATAAGTGTTCTCTGTCTCTGCAGACATAACACGTATTTCCAAAGGTTCTAAGGTACTTAAGATTGGGCATTTTTCCATACCAAATTTCGTAAGGAGTTTGTTTAGAGTTCTTTCTAAGATAGACCCTATTTATAATGTGACACGCAGTATGAGTAGCTTCTACCCAAAAGTACTTAGGTAAGGTTTTTGCATGAATCATAACTCGTGCCATCTCTTGAAGGGTACTATTCTTTCTCTCAGCAATACCGTTCTGTTGAGGAGTCTTAGGAGCACTAAATTCATATTTGTAACCATTATAGTCATAATACTCTATAACACCAGTATCAATGAATTCTCCACCTCTATCACTACGAATCCTATTTACTTGAGTATATTTCTCATTTTCAATCCAAATGTAAGATTTTCAAAAAAGTTTGGAAAGTGTCAGATTTTTGTTTTAAGAAAGCTACCCAAGTAAATCTGGTGAAATCATCAACCATAACAAGAATATAACTCTGTTCACAGAGACTAACAGTTCGAGAAGGACCCATAAGGTCCATATGGATGAGTTCCAAGGGCTTAGAGGTAAGGATATCTTTGACTTTCTTATGAGGAGCCTTAACAAGTTTTCCTTCTTGACAAGAATCGCAGACAATATTAGAAATAGGTTTGATCTTAGGAATACCTCTAAATATTTCTTGAGATGACAGTATACTAAGGTTTTCGTAATTTATGTGACCCATACGATTATGCCATATCTCATTGTCATCCATTCTGGCAATGTTACAGACCTCAGTATTGTTTTGAACAGTACAATAATTGTCCGGAGTCCCGAGTCCTATAATAATGCACTCACCTTTTTCATTTAAAATTTTATAATTATTCTTTGAAAAGGTGACAGTATGATTTGAGTCACAAAATTGCGAGATACTGAGCAGGTTTGCCTTAAGACTAAGTAAAGGTAATCCTTCTTCTTATAGTGTTCCTTTACCAATAATTTGAGATGATACACCATCACCAAAAATAACTTTTCCTCCAGCAAAGCCGGTTTTGTTTAAGAGTTTGGTATCATCCCAGTCATGTGCTTTGAACATCCAGAGTCTAAATACCAACCAGATGGAGTGTGTTCAGCTTTTAAAGCAGTAATAACAATATTACACTTCATCTGGGGTAATAGCTCATCTTTTCTAACCCAAACAACTCTTATTTTCATTTTGCGCTTATTTGCTCTTAATTGATAAAATTTGCGAGCATTAGATTTTTGTTGAAATTTGCGCATGAGGCTGAATTTTATGGAAAGTGAGAACATTTGGTTTAAAAAAGTGTTTAGGAATCCTTCTTGGAAATGATCTTTTAGGTTTGGTCTTTCTCCTTCTATAGTTAGAGTTTTTGTCTGGTTGTCTAGGAAGAACATAATTGTTACAGCTTCTTCTAGAATAGTTAAAGTATTGATACACACGAGACTTATAGATAGGGCTGACTACAAGTCTAGAGTAGCATACTTCAAAGGAATGACCATATAATTCACAGTAAGAGCAGTATAGATTGCTCGAATATGGAATCTCCTTAAGAAAGTCTCTAAACATAGGCTTTATGGAATTTTGAGGTTGAACCTTATTCCAAGGGAGTACAGTTTGAAAGACAGAATCACTCTTCCTTATCGGGGGGCAGATATATTTAGTATTAGGTTGACTTTCACATTTAGGGTAACTTGATTCCCCAATATCAAACTTTGATTGGTTTTTGCCAAACTCATTTTTCAGAGAATGAAAGTCTGGACAAGTTTCTACAGGTCTTTTGCCTCTTGACACAAACTTAATTGGTTCAATGATTTTATTTTCGGTCTTTAAATTGGGACAAAATCCTATTCTAGTTCGATCATCAGAATTAGTTTTGGAATCAGCAACAAATCCATCAAAACAGTTTGAGTTATTTTCAAATTTAGAATTTTTTTTTAAAAGAGTTGCTGTCTTTTCTTTGGATTGTTCCAATTCTATTAATGTCCCTTTATATTTTTTCTCCAGAGTTTCATTTTCTTCAATCAAGTTCTTCAATTTTGATCAAAAGTTTTAACTTCATTTTTATGAGTTAAACATTGGGTAGTATACTCTTCAGCGTTAAGTTTAACCATCAGACTTAGGTCTTCTAATTTCTTAGTGAGATCTTTCACTATCTTTTCTAGTCTAGTGCTTTTCTTGAGGGTTTTTGCATAAAGTGTGTGAATGTCAGAGAGGTATTCCGTGTCTGAGTCACTAAGTGCAATGTGTGAAGTGACCCCTAAGGATTCAATTCTTGAAATCACGTACCCATTGACATCATCATTATCGCATTCCCTTTGACTCACACACCCCGTAGTAGAACTAGCAATATTCTCAGAAATTAAAGCATTTAAACCAGTAGCAGCATGATTCATAACAACAGAAGTAGAGTTACTAGCATCATTCTCATACTCAGGCATAAGCATATCATCATTATATATTATCATGGAAAAGAATTACATGCAAGGATCAAAACCATCAGAAGATTCAGGTTCATCATTATCAGAGTCACTTGAATCATCCCATGTTTTGCAAATGTTGGCCCTAGTATGTTTATTAGCAGTGTTCAGTTTCACTCTACAGTCTTGTGCTATGTATCCTAATTTTCCATATCTAAAACACTAAATGTTCTTGAAGTCTTTGTTGGGTCTCATGTCTTCATAATGTTTATCTTGACCTTTCTTATGAGGTTTGTAGCTAGACTGATTTGGATAATTTGGCTTGCCTTGTCTATTTGCCAATTTATTTCTAAATTTGACAATTTTCTTAAATTATTTTGACATTAAGGCAATTTGATTATCCAAACTATCTATATCACATTCCTCATCAGAATCATCAGTGGGAATAGTAAATTCAGGTTTCTTCAACTTAGAGGAAAAACTTAAGTTTGAACTAGTCTGTTTCCTATGGGACTGAGTCATTTGTTTCTTAAATTCTAATTCCATTTCCACAGTTCGCAGTTTACTACTGAGTAATTCAGGAGTGAGATTTTGATCACACATTTCCTCAATAGCATATCTTTTGTTGTCAAATTTCTATGGTAATGACCTTAGAATTTTAGATACAATTTCATGCCTGTCATAAGTTATCCCATTAGCATGCAATTTGGTCACAATGCCTGTTAATTTCATGTAAAAGTCATCAAAGGTTTCACAACCTAACATAATTAGGGAGTTATACTACTGAATAAGCATTTGAGTTTTAGCAACCTTAACTCTAGTGTCACCTTCATGTGCAGTGATCAGTGTATCCCAAGCTTCCTTAGAAGTGGCACAAGATGAGATCCTTTTGAACTCATGTTCATTTATGGACATAAAGATAGCATTCTTGCCTTTGTTATTGTTTCGAGAAGTTTGTTTCTCTTCTTGTGTGAACTCACTTAATGCTTTCTTAATCCTCTCATTACTTCTTTCAATGGCTGGTTTAGTAGGATAAGTGTAACCATTTTCAACAATATCCCAGACATCATCTCCTAAGGTTCCTTGTATGAAAGCAACCATTCTTACCTTCCAGTAAGCAAAGTTATTTCCATCAAAGAGTGGGGGTCTGGTCAAGTTACCAAATCTTTCATTTTTCTCGTCCATTGTTTTGAATTTAAGAAAACAATTTCAGAAACACAAGATCTTTTTAAAAGATTTCCAAAGCTCTGATACCAATTGAAAAACTATTACTAAAGCCGTTTAATACAAGATTAAACTATTTAAGTAACTCTGAACGATTTTATTAAGAAACCCTTTTCTAGAAATCAAATCATTTTTTAATAACAAGATGTGTTTAAAATTTTCACGAGATCAGTTCAAGATTTGCTAATTAGTTTTAAAAAACAAAACCAAAACAGTTTTAAATCAGCACACTTATCAAAATGAGATGACGAGATGTAGAAAGATTATTAACAAGAGATTTTTAACGTGGTACAACCTCACCCAACTGAGGAAACATCCACGACTCTCTCTACCGAGTAAAAAGAAAAATCCACTAAAACAAAATATAACAGTTACAAACTATATAAGACACATGCACACAAATCAGACCTATACAAGTTTGGAATGTACCCACTGGTGTCCTGATAACTTTTCTGCAATTCTGATTGCTGATGTTGTTCTCCCAGTTTGCTAACTTCAACTTTGTTCTAGTCTTTATGTTGACTCTTATTTCGAGATCTTACTACCAACACTTTCAGTGTTGTAGTGTGTAAGTGTTTGTGATGGTGATCTAACACATGCAAGCACACACTCACGCTTATTTTTACAAACAGTCCTAGCAAATTACAAATCAGATCTATATGTTGTGACTTTCAGTTTCTCTCTCTTTAGGAAACTTGAACCTTATTTGACTTAAAATAAACCCAGATCCACGGCTATCTCTCGTAGAAGAAGTTTCAAGATCTTAATCAATCTCAGGGTTTCGAAAATATTTTTGAAATTGAAAATCGCCAAGTGTGATTCCAACTAGGTAAAAGATCTTGTTTCAAAAGAACTAGAACTAGAAAATGTTATTGTTGATTTTGAGTATGAAAACATTTACAGAAAACAATCAACAACAAATTTCTCAAGACGAGAAATAATATATGCAGATCTAGGTGTAATGTAACATAAAATGCTCAGATCTAAAATTTCTACGAAACAGAAATGCAGATCTAGCTTAATGCTTAAGTTGGAAACAAGATCTTAAAATGAAGAGGTTACAACACGAAATCACTATCAAACCATTCTAAAACACTCAAGGTTGTGTTTGGTATATAACTGGTTTTGATAAAAAAAAATTAGGGTTTGAAAATGGTTTGGACGAATTTAGGGTTAGGGTTTCCAACCCTTGTTTCACTCTGTCTCTTCTCTCTTCTCTCTCTAAAATGACGAAAGTGGCAAAAGTCTTCTAATGGCTGAGGGTTACCCTCCTTATATAGGGGGCTGAGAAGGATCGAGAAGATATAGGTAAATAGTCGTTTGAGATTAAGTCAAACAACCTTGACTTCCATCCAACGGTTAAAGATAAGCGGTTGGTTATGAGGCTTGTGATTGGATGAGAGATGTTCGCAAAGATTGGGACAAGGATGCATGCAGATCGTCGATAAGATCAATCCAAGGGCTAATAAAACACGTTGGTTTACTCTCTTAGAAGAAACACACATACATCTAATAGGGAAGCAACAGGTGTAAGGCAAACACCGTCTATCAAACGCGCGTCTAAACATAATTGCATAGACACCCTTACTTCTATAGTGCTTTCGATTCCTACCCAAGTGAACTTTACAAGGATAAAACCAACAATCATAAATCATACAATGACCCAAAAACTTCTTAATTGCATTTTTAATTAAGAAAAAATTGTTTTAAAATGTTTTACAAATTCCCAAAAAATTATAAAAAATATTTTAAGGGAAATTAACACACACAACACACATATAAACAATTTAAATAATAAGGGAACAATGTATGCAGTTCTAAAGTGTGTGAGTGTCAATGAATATACCTTGATCAATCAAACAAGAGGAATGAATTGAATTGAAGATTCTGAGGCTCTTTGGTATCTAGGATGGGGACTCAATTTTGTCTCTATTTCCAAACTAGATGAGCACTTATACAATATAGACTCAAGTGAGTCAAGAGTATAATGTGCTTCAAAATATATCACTAACCCACACACAACCAAACAGTATATCAATAAAAAATAATTTTTTGTATAATAGCAAATCATGGAAAAAAAATTATTCATATATTGAAATACCTTTAGTCTCCCAAGATCCGTAGTAAAAGAACTGTATAGCACATGAAAGCATGATAAAAAGAATATGAGGATGTGCAATTGATGCAGTCCATCAACCATTATAATTGACACGCGCCCTTGTTATCAAGAGTTAGATTAATTTAGAAAAGAGAAAATTGAAAAATTTCCTTACATCTATAGATCCAGCAACTAAAAATCAAAATGAAATGAGTACATAGATGTTAAATAACCATTAAACCAGAAGAGACACAATCTTTAGATTTTCGAACACTTTGTAAGCTTTGATATAAATGTAAATTACCATTTGTACACGATAGCTGATAAAATATATATTTTCTTTCTTACCATTTCCTTCCTCCTTGGGAGTTGAAGCATAATTATAATTTCAATATAAAAAACATCTTAGATTTTTCAAAAAAATCAAGAAAAAAAATTATAGATTAAAAAGAAAAAATCACATCATTTCAAAATTATTTCAATAAGCAATACTATAAACATGAAATAGTTGGCCATTTGGTGAAAACAAAACATTCCACAAGGTTGAGTTCTTTTAAATGATCTACATGTTGGGTCTTAGAGTTGCACTCTATATATGATGTTGCACCATTTTATACAAAGAGATGATGAAGCCCTTATACATTTAAACAAATAAGATGAAAACTCAATAGAAATACCACCTAGAAGAACATCTACTAGAGGGGATTCCTGGAGATCCATCCTGAAATAACCTCTAGCTGGTATAGGCAGGTCCATAACTGAGTCAAAAATGGTTAAGGAAGAAATTTGAGAACCTTGATATGCAAGTCTATCACGTACAAAATTTGATTCTCTGAACAATAGGAGAACGTTTTTTGGACTTGAGAGTTAATCTCTGAGATTTACTTGATGATTTTGATAAGGGCCCATGGAGGTTTCTTTATCTTTCCATTTAGAACATCAATTAAAAATAGAATCACTCTCCACTATAACTTTTGAGGTGCCTAAAGAGGCACAAAATCTTAAGCCTCTTAAAATAGCCATACGTTCTGCTTGATTATTAGTAAGAGGACCATTAAATACTGAAAAAGCTTTGATAATGCCACCATTGTGGTCTTTAACAATGCCTTTTGATCCTACTTGACTTGAATTGTATGAGGATGAACCATCACTGTTAATTTTGATAAATCCATGAGTTAGTTTTATCCATTTGAGCAAGATAAATGTCTTACGATTCTCTATGGACATTTTAAGGTTGAATACGTTGAGAACCAGGTCACTTTTATAGATTAATGTGGAGATTTTTTTTATTATAGATAACATTATTAATTAGTTGAATTACTTAATTAATGATGTTACTACTAGACATCTTGCCAATCTCATAAGTACTTGAGTTCCTACTAAGCCAAATCTCCCATAAGATAGCACCAGGGATAATACTGAACAAGAACTTGAGATAATCTGTTTTAGGTCTTCTCATCCACTATGACATGAGGATTGAATGAATGGATTGATTTGATAGCTCGAGGCCAAATAGAGCAGAAAAATATTTCCACACTTCAGAGGCAATAGGACCATGAATAAATAGATAGCAACTGTCTTCTTCATCTTGAAGATAACACCTACAAGAAGAGGATAAATGAATACCTAAATCTTGTATATTCTTATCAATAGTGATTATATTAAATTAATACTTCTATAAGAGTACAAAAAATTTCAGAGGCAAAAGATGTTACCAAATAGATTGATAAATATAAAAGGATGGAGCATTGGACCTGATATTCTTCCAAGAAGATTTTGAAGTGAAATTCCCTTCTGGAGAAGGAGTCTAATATGAAGATCCCTCTATTTCTTGAATAATGTTGTTTATATCCTCCATGATCATCTTGACTCTTTTGAATATGGGTTATCCAATTGAACTAGAACAATCCTTGTATTTACCCTAAAAAAAATTGAGAGCAGAGAGATTTGTGAGACTTAAGATTCCACCATATCTTCATTGAGACAATTGTACAGATGTTAGCAAGAATTTTTAAACCAAGGGCACCTTCTTCAACAGGACTACATAGGTTATTCCACTCAATCCAGTGGTGTTTGTTACCAAAATCTTGAGTAAAACCCCATAAAAATTGCTAAAAATGCTTTGAATATGCTTTAAGGTTCTTTTTGGAAGAATAAAGTTGCAATAATATGAATGGGGATGAAGGATAGGGTAGAGAGCATAAGAGTTCTCCTCCCAGAGAAAGAGCAAAATTTGGTTTTGCACCTTGCCAATTTAATTTTAATAGTTGAATTAAGGTCTTCAAAATAGGTATGCTCCTATCTTCGATAAAAATGGGACAACAGAGGTATTTTATTGGAATTTCCTTATGTTTGAGGTTTGAGATTTCAGAGATATCTTTCCTTCTAGCTCTACTGATGGATTTGTGAGTTGTAAAACTTCATTTTAAGTAATTTACAATTTGACCTGATGTTGTCTCAAACTTATTCAGTAGGATATGAGGTTTTAAGGCTTTTGGCTCCCTATTGGAGAACGCAATGAAATCATCAGCAAAGTTGAGATTGTTGATCAATGGACAACCTTAAGGGTTGGATAAAGGTTTGACTTTTCCAGTATATGTCATGTTATGGATGACATTAATCAAAACTTCAGTAATAAGAACAACCAAGCCTAGAGATAAGGTATCACCCTGTTTAAGGCCCTTAAATAATTTAAAGAAACCTGCATTTTGACCATTGAAAAGAATAGAGAACCAATTATTAGACAAGCACTTCCAAACTCTATCTATCCAAGCCTCTGAGAAGCCAAACTTTCTTAGAGTTTTGATGAGAAATAGCCTAGTTACTCTATCATAAGCTTTGGACAAATCTAATTTGGTCACCGCATTAGATCCATGAGTTTTCCTCCCTAACGAGCACATCATTTATTGGTACAAGAGAGTATTATCTGAGATGATTATGCCCTTGATAAAACCTACTTGGGAGCTATCAATAATGGATGGAAGAATAATTTAAAGTCTACTTGGAAGGATTTGGGTGATAATATTAAAGCAATAATCGCAAATGCTTATTGGTCTGAAGCTAGAGCAAGAGTCTGCATTCTTGGTTTTAGGAATGAGGATAATATTAGATTTTATCTAGCTCTTTGGAATTTCCCTTCCATAGAAGAAGTATTTAAGGTCATTAAGTAACTATCCCTTGATGACGTCCCAATATTCTTGTTAGAACCTTCCGTGATAACCATCAGGACCTGAGTTGCTATTTGAGTTCAAATCTTTAATTGCTTGATGCACTTCATCTTCATTGGGTTCATCATCTTATATGTTATTATTGATCTTAGTGACTTTATTTTCTATGACTAGTAATAAATCAGCTTCTCATTTTGTATTAACTAAACTGAACAGATTTTGGTAGTGACTTTAAAGTTCTTTTTTTATGCCTTCTCGATTGTTTATCCAATCCCCATTATTGTTCTTGATCTTATTAGGAGTTTTTGCCTCTTAATTTTGACAGAGGTATGGAACAACTTATTGTTTCAGTCCCCTTCTAACAACCACTTACCTCTCACTTTTTGATGCCAGAACAGTTCTTCATTTCTCAAAGCATTGAGAAGGGAAGCTTTTAACTGACCAAGGATAATTTTATTTTCAACGGAAGGATCATCTTCATAATTTACTTCACTTTCAAGCACCTAGTATTCTAATGAGTTTATCTTATCAAAAACATATTTAAATGTTTCTTTATTCCATTTGAGAAGATCTTATTTATGCCTTTAAAGTTTTATGGAAAAGACTATAAAAGGATTTCCTTGAGCAGGACTGGTCCAAGATTTAATGATGATATCTTTAGTTGTAGGGTGTGAAATCCACATGATTTGGAATCTAAAGGGTTTAGGAGATGAGTATAGTAGCGAAGGTATAGAAAACAGAAGAGGCGAGTGGTTTGAGCAGGTTTTATGAAAGTGGCTTAGATGAAGATTAGGGAAGGTGTTAATCCAATCAGTAGACACAAGGCCTCTATCCAATCTGGGACAAACTTTACCATGCCCCCTAAAGTTGTGCTAGGTGTATATTGATCCAGAAAAACCTACATCAATCAAGCCCGCAATAATAATAAAATTGTTGAAGTGTTCCACAAAACTATACTCAAGTTCATTCCCTCTTAGCTTTTCTTCTCTACAAGTGACAACATTAAATTCTCCCATGATGATCTAGGGAAGACCAACAATGATTGATTTTTGGATGATTAGAGAATCCCAAATATTTCTTCTCTTATTTCTCATGCATTTGGCATAGACTATGGATAAAAACACCTCTGAAGGAAAATGAGAGTGATGAACTTTAAAAATAATGGATTGATCATCATCTTCTAAAATCTCTCATTGAATTTTTATATAAATTCACATATAGTTCCAAGGTAGAAAGTAACCTAAACATCTTACCATTTCACATTAGGATTCTACAAGAAAGTAATTCGAGAATTTAGATATAACATATAACATAGAATATTTTATGGAGAAAGAAGTATGATTTAATGACATATGCATTCCTAAATGATATAGATCGAACAAAGCTAACAACAATTAGATACCAAAACGATGTGTCTTTATTAAAAGAAAATAGAAAGTAAAAATAAGAGACTGAACTTGGGAGCATTCACCTTCAAAAGGGCATTATATCCAACAAAGATAATAACAATTAGATAAATCTTATCAATACTAACTCCCAATATATTCCTTATGGATTATGTTTGGTGAAAATCAGTGAAATAGAACTGTGAACCAAACACCATGGTCGCCACTACCATTATTATGAAATAAAAAAAATTTAACATAAGGGTTTCATATTTTACCACATTTTAACTGAATTTGTATGAAAAAAATATATGTCAAAGTTTAACGAGGGCTAAAATAAGATACTATAGATTGTTTTAGATATTTTTATGATTTGAGAAAATTTTGAATTCATAATTTCTCAATGGTATCCAACTGCGCATCAAGTGTAAAAACTAAATAAGTTTACAGAATCTAAACCTTCAAAATGAGAGATGAAATTGAAATTCCAAAAGAGGTCATTACTAGGATTCAAATATTAAAACATCAAAGCATGATGAATCCAATATGACATAGAACCGTGATGATATCATTTTTGACCAAAGACGAGAAAATAAAGATCAATAATAAATAAGAATGAAAGAAATCTTTGTCATGAAAAATATTAACCAACATCCATACCGTGTCTGAGATGTCTCTTCCACCGCAAAGTAAAAACATAACATCTGAGCGAGCACTAGCTATTGGACACCTAAAGAAAATAAATCACTTAATGGTTAGGAATAAGACAACCTAGAGAAGAACAAAGAGATCAATATTTCTGCAAACAATATTATAAATGTGGACAATTGGGAAGCATTAGCCCATTCAAATTAAGAAGCCAAGTTTTGAAAGAAAATGAACTCACTATATGGTTTTAACCATCATAATGCATTAGTGACTAGTAACTTGGCTACTAATTTCTCACCTAAACGTAATAACTAAACTAGATTTTTATTTCAACAAAGCCTTTTACAATTGGTCTTTTAGAGAACACAGTATCCCTTTTGGAAATTTGTTTTTCCATTTTTTTAATAAGTGAGACCTACCTCATACAACTTTAATTTATATATTTACACAAAATAGTATGGATCGAGCTTCTTACACAACGCAGTGATATGATTCTAAATAATAAAGGAAAAGGGTCTGAAAACTACATTTTATATGCAAATAAACACCAAAAAGGTCAAAAGTGCCAATTACTTCCCATTTATAACAAAATTAAAATACCCCGATGAACGCATGATTTGACAGTTATCAAACACTAACATTCCAATCGGAATACACACTCACATTCTAGCAGATGGTCTATCAACTTATGGATTGAGCATCTTCCATATGTATGGTTCCTATGAAGTATCTAAAGCCCAAGCATCAGACATCACTCGTTTTCCTAGAGAAACTTTCTTATGCGCACCTATTTCAACCCTGAGGTCGTTGAATAAACTAAAAAAGTTGATCAAGAAAAACAATAACAATAAAATACAAAAATAAAATCATAATGTTTTAAGAAGTATGTTTTGAGAAAATTATACATCAGGTTCAAAATTAGAAATAATAATTAAGACTCAAATAAATATATATTAAGTTTAAATAACCAATATATAAAAATTGAACTTAAATCCCCAATGATACCAAATTCAATAAACCCGTATATTAAGACCATAATTAACTGGTCACAACAAGTAACAATTAACAGTCCATACAAATCATATTCTAGTAGAATATGCGAAATGACATTACCGAATCACTCTAATTGAATAATCATTACAAAACAACAAACATTTAAATAGAAATTAACCTTTACCTAAACATGCAAAACTTGAACTACATACACTAAGTTACAAATCTCAACACACATACATTTATTACATTTTGGTGCTTTTAAGTGGACTTGTAGTGAACCAATGCAACATATCTTTATTGATTCTAAACATTGAGTGGAAAAAATTATGGTTGAGACAATTTAACAAACAACTTTTATTAAAAATCGAGGCCTTTCTATGATGGTTTTGTTTGTTTAGTTGGACACCCAATTTTCAATAAGAAGCGCAAATAAAAAGCAAAGCAACACAAGTCACATCAAATAAAATTGGGAAGTATAGTGATTACATTAGGTCAGTGTGAGGGAAAACCGAGTGTGGGATGTGCTGTGAAATAATAATAAATTGCAAGAAAAGTAGCAATTTCAAACATCAAATTGTTCTCTTTAGAATAGTAATTGCTAGAATTATTCTCTTTGACATGGCTAACAATATTGACGGATCACAAACATGATCCTTGACTGATGAAATTCAGCCATAATGTCTAACAAAAATTCCAAATATGATTTCGTAAGAATCTGCACTACTGACCCAAATGATGCTGAAATTAATATCTTCATTTGTCATCAAATGGGCATGTTTAAATTTCAAAAAAGCAACAAGGAAATAAATGATGAGCAATAATAGATTCAAAATAACTGATTCAAAAACACATATTCAAAATAATTAAAAATAAGAAAGGACTTATCAATTGCGTGATAAAAAATTGAGAGTAGGGTTTGAGAGATTGTGTGAGGAGAGAGAGAGAGAGAGAAGTCTTCAATGTGTACTGTATACACGTGGCAAAGTGAGAGAGGAATGGTTTATTTTTTGACGAGGGCAGCACGAAAAATGAAATTGAGGAGCGAAAGGTGATTTTTTTAACACTATAGGGATAGGCAAATGTATACACGAGACATTCACGTATTCTACAGTGTTATATTAATAATTTTGTATTGGTTATGAATACTTACAAATTTTGTAAGTGATCAAAATTGTCATAAAATTTATAAGTATCTCAAACACTTACAAATCATTTTTTAATTAGTTACTAAATAACAAATTTGGTTTAGTGCAAGGTGAAAAAACTCTATCCTCCCTTAGCTACTCAAATCACACAAGAAATTTTTGTCATTGACCTAAGCTCCTCACTAAGCAGAACTCAAAATCACCCTCTTAATGAAACTAGTCTCACTAATCCATCGTACCATATCATCTCTAAGCTGCTAAAATGTAGCCATCCATTGCTTTCACATCTCAGTGCACTCAATCACATGAAGGAGTCTCTCTATCTTCCTTACTACTACAGAGTAACCAAAACACTCATATAACCCAAAAACTCTAGCGGTTTCCTTTCAAAAACATTGGAACCTCTATTTTCTCAAACTTAAAGCAACGTGAGGCACATCCACTACCAACACCCGCGAAAATCTTTGGAATCTAATTATACCTTCAACAACTTCAATTTGCTTAATTATCTTCATGAAGTGTTGAAAACATCATCGTCGAACATCTTGTATTATCTTTGGTTCCTAATTCTACAATGAATTCTCCTCATCTCGATCTTTTTATCCTCCACAACTCGTCGAGTTCACCAGTTTCCTCGAGAAAACATAATTAATGTTGATATATGCATCATTGCGATCTAAGAGTACACAATTCAATGACAAGTTATAGACGTATCAAAGACGACCCAACAAGAAACAAACGGGCTCACACATACCCAATTATCTAGATTATGCTTTGATCTTAACTGTAACACCTTATAAATTCCATATTTAGGGTGATGAGTATTAAATACCCATTTTATGAGAGTAAAATAATTAATAACGTTTTAATCATGTGGAATAACATATGGGTAAAAATGAATATGGATAAACTCAAACCATATGAATATGCCAATAAATAAAAATGTAAATATCCACATGTATACAATATGAAACTGAATAAGAATAAACTAATATAAATCAAATCCCATTATAAGTCCTCTGAACACAACTTGAAAAACCTAATAAAAGGACAATTTTTATAATGAAACTATGCAACTGAATAAATAAAGTATTCAATCACCATATAATTGAAATAGAAAACTCTACGATGCACATACCCTCAATTGAAATCCTTACTAAGGACTCAACAATGCAAAGTAAAATCTCTAGTCCTCATAATAAAATAAAAAATATTAGTCAGCTAAAACGGTTTAAACCCACTATAAGAAATATTCTACTTAACCTAATAGATATAATAATATAGTTGATTAAAACCATGTGATCCTGAAGATTCACATAATACAAGTCTCCAAGTAAATAAGCAATGACATGTATATAATATCTCAATCATTTAAATAGAAAGTAGAATAATTCTAAATTATAAAACATCGATCAAATGGTAACATACAACTTTAAGTTAATCATTAACTGCAAAGCGCCTTTAACCGTACGTAATTATCTTCTTATATACGAAGTACGAGGACTACCACAATCTATCATCATAATCGAACATTAACCACCAATACCCTAATCATCTTTAGGTATCTATCTCAATTAACCACTATTAAAATCCACTTCAAAATTAAGCATCATAGTATCATAATATCACATTATCTCCCAACTCCCAGCCAACGCTAATGTCCAAGAGTGGGGCGTAAAATCCAAATAAGGAACCACCCGAATACATTTATGTCCAGATCGGTTATTCATCGATATTTAATGGTTATTGGACCTCGATCACTAACCTTTAATCATTTCACCCAAAGTACCTCCCTAATCCCAGTTATTTATCACGAGAGACACCAAAAACTAATACAACAATTGATATAAAAGATAGTCAAATCTTAGCTTCATATCCTAATAATAACTAATGGTCATACACCCTCAACTAATGAGAAAGTCTATTAATTACGTACTACATATACTACTCCATTTTAGGGTTTACCCATTCCTAATGTGATACCTCAACTCTCTAGTTATCCAATCTAGGAGTACCAGGAATAACCTCTAAACTATAAGAACTAGGGCATAGATCCTTCTATCCAAATCCTAACAACTCATCAATCATTGTAGTTCACACTGCCCCTTCACAACTATCATAAGACATTCATACCAAACCTTAGTTCATAACATCCCATCTAGATCCCATCACATAATCGACTAAAATGAGAGAGAAGCTAACTCTAGCTACCCATTTCGTATAGCTAATCAACAACCATACAATAAGTTCTCCCTACTTCATATAGTTTCATAAGTCTAGAGAGAGTTTACTACTAGCTACCTAAGAAACTTGATTATGTAATTTATTATTCTAAACATACTCACTACTACATGTTCCCATATTCTAAGGTAAAGCCACCACTAACTGCATAAATTATATAATAACACAATTTCTTACACTATAAGCATGGATTTACTAGCATATTAACAATATTAGTACATATGGCCCATGGCCATAACATATAGATCTCACACACTACCCACCAATAAATCAAAACATATATAACAATCACACGTCCCACCCATATATCAATAACACAACATCTAGGGCACTCATAGTGCGCATAAATAAATATTTCACAAAAGCCTACCCATATACCTTAGGAGATCACTCGGGCCTTTACTAATTAACTAAAGGATGTCCTAACTCCTGAAGTAAGAAAATACATATCATTGGGAAATAACTATTGCATCACACCAATCATGTAATCATATACCAACATTTACATGAAAGGATACTAGTCTCATTATCCCAAATCGGGAGACAATGACTATAATCATCACGTGAGATTGGTATAATAAACATATACATGATTGTCATCATCAGAACGGTTTGTAGTATGCAGCCTAGAACTTATCTCGTTAAATCCCCGACTCAATATATTTTCCATAACCTAAATTCATGCACGTAACATTATATAAGTAAGCACAAATGGCCTAAATTATAAAAGTAGGTCCATATTACCCAAAAGGGTTATACACTATATCATGCAGTGCTACGACTCCTAATCATTAACTAAATTTGTATAAGTAGATTAACACTATAAAATGATCAAATTGTATCCCAAAAACGTGAGAATTAGCCTCGAGACAAAAGGTATAATATATCCTTTCTAAACCTTCATATTGGTCCAAATCATAATTATACATGATCCTAAATTTAATTTCCTAGTCAAACCACTACACGTCGATATATAATCTATACTTAATTTCAAACACAACCCAATAACCCTAACATACAATGGTCCATTCTAACAACATTAAAGAACTCCTGTTGGTCCCAAACAATTGTAAAACATGCCCCTAATTGACCTAAACCTTTATCCACCCATTAATATTTCATCAAAATCATAAAAAAACCTAATTGGTCTCATTGGCTAACCCAAATAAATTTATCCCTAGGACCCTCACTTTCCTACTTTTAGTACTCTCGAGAATTTTCCTTCGAATATCCCCAATTCAGACTCAATCCCTCTCAATTACACTGTTATGATTTACTAACTATTTAGGGTCCAATTGCTCATCAAATTAACATTTAAAACACCATCATATATGAATATTAAATCAACCTCCCCTCAATTATAAGAACAACCTGCATATAAAATCCTAAATTTTAAATTCATCAACTCTTACCCAATTCTCCACATTAGGGTTCAATTATCAGTACATACAAGATAATTAAATTTGAATTCCATAATTAAACTTATCAATTACCAAATTGAATCAATACAAATCCATATTATGCATAATTACTCCAATTTTATCAACAAGGGCTTTATTATCTAATTTACATGAATTCAATTAATAATTCTTTCACCGGTAGTATAAAATAATGATTCTCACAAAGTTAAAATATTAATTCATGATTAACATAAATGATCCTAATTCAAATGAATCCAATGACATAATTAAGACAATACCCTAATTTTAGCATTCAGACTCCAATTGTAATTTCTCAATAATTCAAACATATAATTTTAACTCCAAATTTCAAATCTATTATCTAAATTTTTATCTTCCATTATTGAGTCAATCACAGAATTCTAATATATAATATTCAAATGGGAAGAAATCGAACAATTCTTGCCTAGATTAGTTAGAGATAAAATTCAATTTGATGAAGATATTTTTTAATTATTGCACTTTCTACTCTTGTTCCTTAATTACCCACCTTCTTCTAGTTTCCTCCTAAGCTTGCCTCACCCCTATCTTCCCAAATTAGGTTCAGAGTTCAGTTTAAACATGTGATAAGAGGTTTATGTTAACCTAACCTTATGTATGTAACTTGTTAATCATGTTATTCCCCTTAAACCCTCTTCTAATTTTACCTAATGTCCCCCCAAACCATACACAAATACTTCCAAACTTTTCCAAATGTGTTTTCCAACCATATGCCCGATTCCCCATTTTCAAACATCAGTTGGGCTTCCAAACATCCCATAAATCCGACCCAAAACATAACCCAATAAAATATTATAATTTATCTCACAACTTAAATCCCATAATTTAGTGAGACAAAATATCCGACTTGATTTAAGCAATTAAATTAATTATTTAAAATTTTCCAATTAAATTAATTATTTAAAATTTTCCAATTAAATTAATCACTTAAATTTTTTTTACAATTAAATTAATCAATTAAAATCATGTGGTCTTACAACGAGTGTAATTTCGAAGGAAAGGTCTAGAGAGAGTTTGGAAAAGTGATTAAATGCCTCCTAAACTCGCTGAAGTGATATTTGTCAAACAACTCTCGAGGTGTGAGCTTTTTCCCCATACCATTTGTTTTGTCGAGGAGAACCTCCATGCAATGCTTGTATTGGGACAATTTCAC
The DNA here is from genome assembly GCA_949130495.1 of Sambucus nigra. Classification (NCBI taxonomy): domain Eukaryota; kingdom Viridiplantae; phylum Streptophyta; class Magnoliopsida; order Dipsacales; family Adoxaceae; genus Sambucus; species Sambucus nigra. The sequence continues at coordinate 416,641,440 of OX422209.1, read as the reverse complement.
ATTTTGGGGGAGTAATATGGCATTGGACCATTTTAAAGGAGCAAAAATTCTCCAATGCCATGGAGATGATCTTATGTCATAAATATAATATTCACATAATAAATTTTATATAATATTTTATTATTGTATATTCTGTTAGTTAAGGGAATCAACTTATAAGAAATAATATTTTTTAACATTTCAGTGAAGAGAGAAGTTTATATTCATCTTGATTGATTATGTATACAAAATATTTTTCCCCTCAAAAAACTAATGTGGGCATTTATCGACCTTCTTCTCCAAGTGAATTCGCCCGTGGTGAACACGATACAATTTTTTATTATTACTAAATTGAAGTGACAAAAATATTTATATAAACCATTAGGGATAGCTTAATGGTAAAATCCCTCACATGCATGTAGGAGGTTTAGGGTTCGACTTCACTCTCCCCATCCCCCGTAAAATGTGTTTATAACACAAACTCCCAATATTTAGAAAATGATAAATAAATTTCAATATGTTTTTTTTTGTGTGGGGGGGGCGGGGTGACAATAAGTAAATTTCACCATTTTTTTTACTGTGTAGTTATTTTAGTATATCTTAAAAAAATCGATCACTTTTTAAAATTTTGCATGCCATAGCAAGTGGTTAGAGCAGAAAGAGGAGATACATATTTTTATGTGCACCGAGTTACACCCATGTGAGTTATCTCATATTATGTCAGTCATTGCTATTTTTTCCATCAAGGCAACTCATATTTTGAGGGAAAAGTCTATAGATCCTAAAAATTATACCCAACTCACTCCTAAAGTTTATTTTAAAATTGTTTAACCATTATATGATAAACTTGAATGAATCTGACTTTAATAGTTAGATATGAACAAAATATCATCATTTTTTATTCCATTGATAATTGGTAATTCATGTTTATGATACTATCAATGAATTTGATAAATTACCCGTTATCAAGTTGAATACTCGTGCCTATTGTGCCTCCGACAATTTTATGTACTCATAATACTACTGCTGGAAGCTATACGGTTTGGTCGGTAATGATTTTTAGGGGTGAAAACGGATATTCAAAAAATCTGAATCCGTCCGCATTCGTATTTGAATTTAGCGGATATTTATCCGAATAAATTTCTGAAAGAGAGGATATGGATAACCATTTCTACTATTCGAAAAAACGGATACGGATACGGATAGTGATAATATCCGTGGAGGATAATCCGTATCCGAGGCGGACTATTCGTATCAGTGCATATCCGTATCTGTAACATAAATACATATTTATTATTTAATATTATTATTTATATAATATTTCCACCCTAACTAAATAAAATATATTAAATTTAAAATAAACCTTCTCATATCTATTTTTAACTCACAGCTAGTACGCTACACACACAAAAACTCACTATCCTCTTCTTTTTCCCATACCACAAAAACTTACTCTCTCTCTCTCCAACCCTACCTACTTTAGTAAGCAGCGCCATCCATTAACTCTCCAGCTCCAGATCCACAAAAACTCACGGTAAGTTAATCGTTTCGTTTGTTGATGCTTTTTTTCTTCGAAAATCTAAGATGCGTTCCTTTTTTCGAAAATGATTTGTTGTTTGTTGTGGGTTTTATACGTTGCTGTTCAAAAATCTTAGACGGGTTTATACGTCTTCAGTTGAATACGTTTATACCTGTTTGATATTTGTTGTGGGTTTTAAACCTATTTGATTGCTAGTTGCTTTTTGTTGTTTGCTTATTCAACTGAAAATCCCAGATGCATCGCTTACCCAAAAAATATTCAGTGTTGCTTACGATTTTTACCCAAAAATATTCAGTGTCGCTTATAATTTTTACCCAATTTTAGTGTTGTTTTTACTAATTATTTTTTGTAATCAACAATGAAATTTAATAGGTCTACAGAAGCTAATCAAAACAATTCTTCCACACATGAATCTTCCCATGCTCCAGTGAAGAGTATTTCGTCAGATCCCACAAGTGTTGCTAGTGATAACAAAGTTTGTATAGATGCGAAACTGAAAAAAAAACTTACATCTAATATGTGGTTTGATTTTAATAGAGAGGTTCATCCAAATAATTCTATATTGTTAAACTCATGGATTTCTCCTTAGTACAATATATTACTGAAGTTTTATTTAGGTGAATTAGTACATTCAAACAACTAATATGTATTAATTTATCTTTATGTGTTACAACTAACTTGCGAGTTGTGATTACCTTAAAGCTTAACGCGACAAAGATACAAAGGAAATGATAATGACATACTTCAAGAACTTAAGGGGTAAAAAATAGCATCCCATCTTTATTATAATATATTCTTTATTTTCTCAGTTAATATTTTGATTGAGTTATATTTTTCAAGTAAGATGATGCTTCACTTCATTTTTGTTCAAACATTAGAGAAACAAATGAGGATACAAATTTCAATGGATTATCAATATTGAATAAGAAAATGCAAATTAAAGGTACTTATGTGAGAGAGTAGCTACAGCGGAAATATTGCGACTTCTCAAATAAAAACCAATTTTAATTAATCCCAAATTTTAGTTAAACCCTAAGACATGCATCTAGATGATTTATCAAATAAGATGTGTGTGCTCGCGTTCAAATGATCAAATTATATATAAAACCCTTTTAACACAAACAAACCCTAAACATGCAGCAGTATGTGATTGAATAAATTGATAATCTACGCAAGAACATTCAAACACATGCAATTAAGGAAAAATCCCCCTCAGGGGCAAAACCATTTATTTTCACTATAATTTGTAAGAAAACGGCTTACAATCGGATTACAATGAAAATACAAGTTGACTAAGAATTACCCTCGGGTATCGGATTCTGTAGTCGCGGCTGGAATTATCCCTTTCCAGTAGGGCTGCAATGAAGAAGAAGAACGGTCTCCTCCACAAGGGTTGAACAAACCAAAGTTGTGTTCTTGGGTTGCAAAAGGATTCACAAATATTTGGCAAGGATGTGTGAATCAAAACATGAGTCTTGGGACTCAAAAATATGAAGACTAGATGTATTTGGACTCTCAAATTCGTCTCCTAAAGTCTTGCAAAACAACTCCCCCGAAGTTGGTATTTATAGGGAAAAATATGAAGAGTCCTACATTCTTAAAACTCTAAAATTCTATCCAGCGTACAAAAAAAACAGCATTCTTTAAGGAATTTTCTCTATCTTCAAAAGGTCATAACTCCTTCACCGTAGCTCGGATTGAGGTGCCGTTTTTTCCAGTATCTTCGTTGCGGCGAGCTCTTCAACTTGCTAGTTGACCAGACCTCCGAACTATGGATGTAAAATTACGAAAATGCCCTTGAACTCTCCTATAGTGCCTTTTTTCACTGTTTTGACTTCCCTTGCGTACCACTTGCATTAAGTCCCTAAAATCTTGGACCGTGAAGTCGTTGAGGCAGATGTGGGACATATTAATGGAGATGTTGAATGCTTGATTCTCGGAATTCGAATAGAGGCCGTCATGTGAGATCGTGAGGTGACGTGCCAAATGTAGCGGCGTACGACATACACAAATGTTACATGTTGGACATGAGAAAAAATGTCCTTACAAATCTCCCCCTATGTCTATGCCGGTACATACATAAAAAATCCGAATTATCAAATATGAAATTGCCTATACAAATCTACCCTCCCATGAACCCAAAACTGGAAAAGGTACAAATGAATAGTCTTCATCGTTTGTTCTTCAAATCTTCAGGAATCTCAAATCTTTTCTCATCAGGGTGTGCAATTCAGAGATCATCAATGTAGTACCTACACACATGAGATAAAGAAAAATACCAAGTGACGTATCGAGTTTGAAATGAGATAAACATAGATACCAATATATGATAAGCATAAGTCAAATCTCAAAAACTCCCCCAAAATTCAAACTCCCCCATAAAATGATAATTCTTTCTCCCCCTTTTTATGATGTCCCCAAATAGACAAATAAGAAGAATGAATCAAACAAGAAAAGTCGGGGTGTCACGGTATACAAATCAAGGCATCAATCAATATGGTAAACGTGCTCTAGCAAGGAGATGCTCAAAAAAACCTTTCACAAACTATTTTTTGATTTTTCAATTTTTCATACAAAAAATAGATACCATTTTGAAAAAAAAATGTAAAACATGATACAAAAATCACACCATGGATTTAGACTCAAACAACCAAGTCATGGAAACGGAATGAATGGGTGTGAACACATTCGATAGGTAAATCAACTCAATCAATCATATGTGCACGATGCATATGTGTACCCCTAACGAATGAACATCAAAAGTATCCTTAGGTGTAAAAAAAAATTTGTTGAATTTAGATGACATCGTCTTATGCAAATCAACAAATCAAAGTCAAGGTGATTTCCACACCAATAACGTCCAAAACTATGTAGCGCATTTTCAAGCATTTCAAGGACGTGCAAACCCGTTTTAAATACTCCAACCAAACTCCCTCACAAATATTCTTTTAGAGGTAATCTAAATTCTCAAACTTTGGAGAATTGGAGCAAAAACCTAAATGGCCCATAATTGGCATGAATTTCTTTTTATTGCCTTTCAATTTTTTTCGGGCTCTTTTAACCTCTTTGGACCTCGGATAATAAAATTCCTCAATTTTTTAGGTCCAATTTAACGGTGGCTTAGTATTCGCAAAGGTAAAATGAACCTTTCGCAGCCCTTCCCCGTTTTTAAAGAAAGCACACAAACTCACAAAACGGTTTTTATATGCACAATTTCCATATAAAAAATTATCGCGCTTGGTTCGTTTTAAGGACAGGATTGAAATGAAAACACCCAACCAACATGTGATAAGGCAAGCACAATAATCAAACAAATCCGTGCATGTGTGCAATAAAGGAAACATGAGTCAAACAGGTAGGAAGTAACACTTAATTACATCTTAATGACCCCAAACATTATAAAGCACAAGGATGAATTGACCTATTGTCTCAAAACACTATCAAATAGTCACATGAAAAAAATGGAATGATGTTGTGACTTGGTCATCCAAAGTGTTCATCCATAAACGGTGCAATACAAAAATCTTTTTGGATTTTCTCAAAATTTTATCAAAATAAAATCTTTTTGTATTTTTCAAAAAAATTCAAAAACAAGAATTTATACAAAAAGTACAAGTCATGACACTAGTAAAAATATATCATGAAACCACAACTAGTGTATGACAAACATGCAACCACAATCAACCAAAAGATTTCACATGGGGTGAATCACGTGCAAGCAAACGGGAATCGTGGACAAATAAACCATTAGCCTCTAAATCCGATTTTCTAACCCAAATTGATGTGTAACGAAGTGTGGGGGTTTTGGGAATCGAATTTATTCTTTCATTAACCTTCCTAGGTCCATTTAAAAGCTTATAACAAAAGTGCCTAAGATGACCTTGTCTACCACAATGTGTGCAAGAGTAAATCGGGCGGTGTGTGTTACCTAAAGGTGGCCCTCTCCTCAAATTTATCGGTTGCTCTTTCCGAATTTGCCTAGGTGGGTCTCTCCTAATGATCCTAGAAGGTTCTCTCACAATGTTCTTAAGGGGTGATTTCCTAACAACTTTATGTGCCTCTTTCTTAACAAACCTAGGAGGCTCTCTCACACGTGTGGGAATGGGTGCAACATATTTTTCAAGACCAATCCCACCCCTATCCGTTTTGATCTCGACTGTGCCTAAAATCTTATCAAGTTTTTCAGACCTAGACTCCAAATCAAATTTCACTTTACTTGAATCTTTCAATTTCACCTCAAGTTCACATATCCTATATTCAAGTACTCGTTTAGAATCCTCAAACTCTAAAAGCTCCTTTTTCATAGTCTCCATCAACCCTCTAAGACTATCTCTCTCACCCTCAACGTACTCAAGCTTCTCTTTTAAAATTTTTCCATGTGCCCTAAGTTCTTCAACTAAAAAATCATTATTTTTTATGGCACACTCTTTCAATTGAGCTTTCAATTTCAAATTTTCTTTCTTTGTTTTCAAAGTTTCAGCATAAAGTTCATTGTAAGCAGTTTGCAAGTCATGCTCATCTACACTTTCCTCCTCACTTTCATCCACACTCCCATCACTTTCACTATCATCACTAATCACACGGATGGGAAACTCTCGCCTAGAAGCATAAAAAACTTCTTCTTTCGAATCACAATCACTAAGGGTAGAAACATGTGAAATCGATTTATTCAATTTCTTCTTTAAATTTGTGGTACACTCATGTAACGTGTGACCAACACCCTCACAACAAGGACACTTCTCAAATTCGTTTTCAACAGAAGATTTAAAACAAGAGTTTGTGTGAATTTTCCAAATTTTTTCAAAAATTTGACATCGAAGATCATCAAAACCATCAAAATCCATTTTTGTGCAAAATCAGAATCAAAACACAATAACTTAGTGCAATAGGCTCTGATACCAATTTGACGACGTGAGAAGTCAAATTGTATCAAAAAAAATAAATCCTCGAAAAATCAGGATCACGCGATAAATTAGCGTAACCCGCTCTAATACCAATTTGAGAGAGTAGCTACAGCGGAAATATTGCGACTTCTCAAATAAAAACCAATTTTAATTAATCCCAAATTTGAGTTAAACCCTAAGACATGCATCTAGATGATTTATCAAATAAGATGTGTGTGCTCGCGTTCAAATGATCAAATTATATATAAAACCCTTTTAACACAAACAAACCCTAAACATGCAGCAGTATGTGATTGAATAAATTGATAATCTACGCAAGAACATTCAAACACATGCAATTAAGGAAAAATCCCCCTCAGGGGCAAAACCATTTATTTTCACTATAATTTGTAAGAAAACGGCTTACAATCGGATTACAATGAAAATACAAGTTGACTAAGAATTACCCTCGGGTATCGGATTCTGTAGTCACGGCTGGAATTATCCCTTTCCAGTAGGGCTGCAATGAAGAAGAAGAACGGTCTCCTCCACAAGGGTTGAACAAACCAAAGTTGTGTTCTTGGGTTGCAAAAGGATTCACAAATATTTGGCAAGGATGTGTGAATCAAAACATGAGTCTTGGGACTCAAAAATATGAAGACTAGATGTATTTGGACTCTCAAATTCATCTCCTAAAGTCTTGCAAAACAACTCCCCCGAAGTTGGTATTTATAGGGAAAAATATGAAGAGTCCTACATTCTTAAAACTCTAAAATTCTATCCAGCGTACAAAAAAAACAGCATTTTTTAAGGAATTTTCTCTATCTTCAAAAGGTCATAACTCCTTCACCGTAGCTCGGATTGAGGTGCCGTTTTTTCCAGTATCTTCATTGCGGCGAGCTCTTCAACTTGCTAGTTGACCAGACCTCCGAACTATGGATGTAAAATTACGAAAATTCCCTTGAACTCTCCTATAGTGCCTTTTTTCACTGTTTTGACTTCCCTTGCGTACCACTTGCATTAAGTCCCTAAAATCTTGGACCGTGAAGTCGTTGAGGCAGATGTGGGACATATTAATGGAGATGTTGAATGCTTGATTCTCGAAATTCGGATAGAGGCCGTCATGTGAGATCGTGAGGTGACGTGCCAAATGTAGCGGCGTACGACATACACAAATGTAACATGTTGGACATGAGAAAAAATGTCCTTACATTATGTTCGAACCTTCTTTTATAATTTAATTTGATATTTTACACATTCCCTATATCTTACATGAAAAATTATATATTTAAATCATTGATTAAATTAGTGTTTAATAAGCTATATGTGTCTTAATGTGTCTTAAATAATAAAAACGGATAAGGATATTATCCGAATTTGGAAAATTCGAGAGGATACGGATAAGGATAGCTGAAATTATTATCCGAGCGGATACGGATACGGATACAAATAGTTCAGGTAGTTGCGGATATGGATGTGGATACTGTGGTATCCGCTCCATATTCGTTCATTTTACACCCCTAATGATTTCTTACCAATACCAAAACCATATTCTGAATGGTAAATCATTTGTACCGAATTTACCGGTCGATACACCAAAATCGAAACCAAAACCAAATCGATCGATATTTCGATATTTTAGATAATTTCGATTTATTTTTATTTTTTTCCCAGGTAAATACTAACAATACAAGTCGGTTTTATGCATTCGATAAATTCGGTACAAATTTTAGTTCATAATTACAAAATGAGTTAAACTAGTAGGTTACGAAATGAAAACTACATAAATTAATAATCAACTAATCAAGGAAATATTTACGATATAATCCATAATTTTCTTAACAATAAAATAAAGTGAAAGTACATTAACAGATCATGCTTAATTTACATACATATATGGATATAAAAATGGTTTATCCGCACTAAGATCTTAAATCTGTATACAAACGTTTATGGTTTCAGCAATTGTAAATTTTGTATTCTATTATCACACAAAACTCACACAATACATATTAAAGTAAAATATTTCATGTACATGTCAAGGAGTAAAGCAGTTGAATTTATAAACAAAATGAACAGTTCTATGTGGTACCATTTGTTTCTTAATTGAATTTTGGGACTTTGCATGGAAAGATTTTGTAAGAAATTTTTTTCGATTCGAGTCAATTTATATGTATTGGCTTAATTCCATTTGGATAAAACCGTTTGATTTACAGGTTAGGTCTTGAGATGGTTTATCCTTCAAAGTCGTTGACGTGTTTGATCAAAGACCACAACGGCCAAGTTATAGATTCTACATCATCGTGTCATGTTTCGTGCCATATTTTGTCTTCAACGTTCAAGGATCTCATGAGGTATGAATGCATAATATTCTCCATCCCTGGAATTTCATCGCGTGTTGTTTTTATAAATGTTTGTGGCTATTTTTTGTAAAAATATTTTTTAAAGAAAAAAATCTTTTTTGGTGAAAGTAATTTGAACGAGTTTTCAATAGTCATTCAAATGAGTTTCTTTAAGTCGTTCGAATGAGATTCAAATAAGGATCAAACGATATTTTTCTTCTTTATAGTGGAATCTCGTTCGAAGGTCGTTTGAAGTCTGTTTAAACGAGATGCACAATGTCCTTTGAACGAGATTGTGTACATCGTTCAAACGAACCTACTATTTTCGTTCGAACGAGTTTTCACTGCCTCGAAATCATGTTTTATATAAATAGGCATGATGGCAACATTTTATGAGAGAGTTTTGGCAAAAAATATTTTCGTATTAATATCCAAAAGCCTTCAAACCCTTGTTTCTCCCAAACACTTTGAGATTCAAGTTTCATTTTTATATGTTTAATTGATATATCTAGTTTGGCACCAAAGATAATTTATACCTTTCATGCTATTAGGTATTATTTCGTATTGTGGACTCCGTTCTTGTTGTGGTTTAAACACGGTGAAATCCATGTTTGTGACATTTGTCGATCTTGGATCGGTGGATATTGAGGCGTGTGTGGACTCACACATTGTGGCAGTGCATAAGTGGACTCCTACGTGTCACTGTGCAAGAGATATCAAAAGAACGAAGGCATGTCAAGGCTTGAATGAGTCGAGTCGATTGTGTATGTCTTCTGTTGTGTCCTTGTTTAATTCCTTATCATAGTGAATTTTCATGCCTGGGATGTTTGAGGTTTTTTCCATTTATATTTTCCTCATACAACGGGCATTGTTGTTTGTTACTTTTATTTCATTCTTACGACCATTTAGATGCATGCTTAGATAAGATAAAATTTGACAATCTGTTTAACACAACATTTCATTAGTTAGTGCTAAGTTTAATTAGGTTTACTAAAATTTTAAAAATTATAAAAATTGGTGCATGTTGAAATTCATATAAAAACTAGCATTTTTCAGACTTTCTTTTAATGAGGGTGTTAAATAAGTTTTTTCCACCCCGAATACTATCAAACTCGCCCTTAAAAAAAATATTTAAAAGGTCAAATTAATAATAAAAAAATTGGCCTTTGATATTGCAAGTTATTAGTTGATGGATGGTTTTAGTCAACACCAACGTGACAATCTAAGTGCGATACAAAGTGACTGTAATTGTGATGTGTGCATGTGTATGCTGTGTGAGTGTGTGTGATCGGAGGTGGTAGAAGATAGATCGAAGGAGGGAGGCGGGAGAAGGGAGGAAGAACATACATAGGAGGGAGGAGGAGTGCTATTTGGAGAGTCTGAAGAAAGAGGCCATTGAATATTTAGGTTAGGTTTAGAGTTTGGGAGTATTAACGTAAATGAATGGTTGAGATGGGATAAAAAAAAGAAGGGTTTAGATAAATTCCTACATTTTTTTAAAGCATATGCTTTATTCTTTTGGTTTCTTATGTTGATAAATTGGTACAGTAATATGCGATAAATTTGGTATGGTTTTGGTTCGTTAATTCGTTTTTTTTCTAGAAACCAAAACCAATCAAATTTTTTATAGTATTTTCGATTTTGTAAAATTTGATTTTTCGTATTAAAAACTATGAAACCAAAATCATTTTTTTAGGACCAAAATGGTACGGTATGATAAAAACTCGTACTGCTTCCACCCTAACATAATACTATCCAAGTTTGTGCTTATTGCGAATTACACATGTTTTTAACTACTTGTTCGCGTATGTAACACTAAATTAATAGATTAAATTTGGATACTTAAAAGAAATTGGCATGTTAAATCGTCTTATTGCAAGTCATAATTTTAGTCATGAATTAGCGTATTTAAATCAACATCGTATAATAAACTAAACGATTCTAATGCCCATGACACTACACATCACTACGATACTTCATATGCCTATGATAATTTTATCATCTAAAAATGGTTTTGGGGTTTGTATCTTAGTCAGAGATTTAGGACTATGTCAGAGATTTCTTCAGCACTCCATCCTTTATATGCCTATGTCAGAGATTTTTTCAGCACTCCATCCTTAATTTGTAATTGAGAAGACTGGGTGGAAAGTTGCTCGTCCTGAGTTTGGATCTTCTGAGACATCTCAGCAATGGCTAAGTTCTTGGCCTTTATCTGTACAGCCTGGTTGGTAAGCGTTTATTGAGTTTTGGCCTCATCAGTTGTAGGTCGGATAGATCTAGATCTTGGTCATGAAGTAGAAGCAGTTTTAGATTTATTCAAGGCTTCCAGTTCCTCCATTAGCCTAGCATTCTCAGTTTCTAAGAATGATACCCCTTCATCACCAGCAGAAGTTATAGAAGGAGCCTTCTAAGAATCTAATTCACTAATTAATTTATTATTTTCTTCCTCTAATAACTTGACAATGGATCTATCTTTATCAACCTCAAACTTAAGTATGAATTCCTTCTTCCTAAACACAGAAATGTGCTTCTCCAACTTCTCCTTAAATACCTGAGCTTAACTTTAAGGCCTTGTACTTGGCCTCATAATCAGCGTGAAGAAGAGCCGTAGATTCATTGTGTTCCTCTTGAAGTTCTTCAATCATTTCAAAGTAAGCCACATTATTGGCCACAACTCGATCAAAAAGAAACTTGAGATAAATGTACGCATCTTTAGCTTGATCAGTGGCATCAGCCCCGAGCAAGTTGGATAAATCTTCCTTAGTTAAAGTCATATAACCAACCTTAAACAAACTGTTGCAGCGCTTGAGTAGATCTGAATCAGTGGAAGATAGTTGTTCCAACTTGGCTGTTGATGTAAAAACTTAGATCATATCTAATTATTTAATCACAGATAAAATAAATGAGACACAGAAGTTTTAAAGTGGTTCAGCCTTATAAGAATGGCCTACGTCCACTGTTTCTGTTATTGATGATTGTTTGGGAATTCTCGATTGCAAGTTCTATCAAGAAATTTTGATCCTCTTACAATGAGGATTGTACAATGTATTTATAGCCCTGAGGCTGTAATGTGAAAGGGTAATACATTCAATGTTGTACATGTGAAAGGGTAGTATATTAAATGCCCCTTAAGCGTATACATCTGAATGATAAGCATTTAATGAACAGTCAGACTGTTGGTTTTCCTGCTATTAATGCTTTGTTCGAGGTGCAGCTCGGATCACCTAAGGTTCCTCGGTGCTCAAAGTTCCTCGGTACTCAAAAGTTCCTCGGAGAGTTCTGGTAGGTCGGAGCGTCTGAGTTACTCGGGGAAGCAGTGTTCCTCGGAGTAGTATGGTTCCTCGGAGCGTCTGAGTTCCTTGGAAGTGCTTTTTTCTACCACGTAGATTGCCACGTGTCTTCACTCGATTGAGCCATGTCAGCAGACTAAATTTGGTATCAACAAAACCCCCAATGTTTCATAGTTCGAAATTTGAGGAGTGTGGAACATTTTTTCTCAGAATATGGTAGTTTTAAATGGTCCTCCTGATTTTTAGGAGTGTTTCCTTTGTATTTATTTTTCCTTCCAAATTCATAGAATCAAGCTTTTTTGAATTTTTATAACTGCCTCGATTTCCGCATACTTTTTGTCCTTTTAGCCGCTGGTAGCGTAATCGTTTCTTTTTGCAATCATTACTTTTTCCTTTTCCCAAGGCAAAGTATTTAAGCGTCACAGACAATCCCATCGTCTTCTACTTTTTCAAATTTGTATCTTCGAATTTTCCATTGTCTTACTCTCTTGTGCGTTCATCCTTTCCATTGTTCATTGTCAATAGATCCACTCTTTTTCTATAAGATCTTCTTCCTTCTTCTTCATTTCCTTCTCTCATCATGGTTTATTCTGTAGAATCTCTTGATAAATTTCGTTCTGATTTCTCTATTCCCTCCTGGGTTATTCTGGAAGAGCTTTCTGAGCCTTCAGACTATTTCCGTTTGGCTGAGGGACATTGGTTCCCCAGTCTCTTTGTTACTGAGTGTGGATTTTCTTTTCCTCCTAACCCTCTATGTCTGGAATTCTGTCAATACTTTGACGTGGTTCCTGCAAGAATAGCCCCCAATACATGGAGAATAATTAACGGGGTTCATAGACTAAATCAAATTCATGGAACTCGCATAGGAATTCCAGAAATCATGTTTTGTTATAGATGGGCTGTTGGAGATAAGATTTTTTATTTAAAAACTAGATTTTTAAATAGGGCTTTAGTGGTCAATATCCCGAATGACAATAGGGACTATTTTGAGCACGGGGTTGTTATAAAAAATTGGCAACATGCTCCTTTATCTGGAGATGAAGTTTATCAGGGTCCCAGATGCCCTCCTTATGACAATGAGATAGGTTATTTTTATTTTAGCTTATTTATTTTGAAATTATGCTTCCTTTATGTTTGATAAAATGTGCCACTGATATTTTAATTTTGATTTATTTGCAGTTGATAACAAAAGAAAGTGTCCAAAAGAGGCAGACGTTAATATAAGGCACTTAAAACTTATCTAGAGTTTGCATCAAACTGTTGCTGACGAGCACATTAGGTCAGCTTCTTATCTGCTTTAGTACAAGAGTTACACAACTTCTTTCACTGCTCGTCCGGTGGTAAGCGACGCAGAGCCAGTACCAGCTTCTACCAGTTCTTTGCCTGAGTCACACGTTCCTTTAAGTGAAAGGATGAAGAAAAGAAGACCTCCCACCCTGTTCGAGAAACCTGCCTCTGGTGCTGGAGAGGCAAAGAGAAGTAAGATTGACGTACCAGGAGAGGGGACGAAGAAAATTGATGCACCTTCCTCGGCTGCTACTGTGAATGTTGCCGAGAAGCTCCCAGTGGTCCTGAGCAAGTCTGCTGCTCCAGGAGAAGTGATTGTAATATCACCGACCAAGAGTTCTTCCTTGGTCGAAACTATTCCTGTTCCCCCGAGGAAGTTGAAGAAAAGATCCTCGGTCAATTTGGCTGGCACCGTCTCTCAGCCCACGACTAGTGGAGTTCCCACTTTCGTTCCCCCGAGCTCTGCCATGAGCTCGGTGAAGAATTGGATCATTCCCGAGATCCAAGGTATCGAAGAAAACCTTTCTCGAGACTTGGTTACCTCTTTGGCAGCTCGCCACATTGCTTCTGTAAGTCCTTTTATTTTGAACTTTTCGTCTTTCCCTTGTTATATCTGTCTCTGACTTGCTTTCATTTTCTTTTCACACTTGGTGAGTTGCTTTAACACAATTTTGAAGCAGGATGAAGCTATTAAAGCTTCAAGCCCCTCGTCTGGTGTAGAGGAAGCTTTGATAGGTTTGGGGCAGTCTCTGAAAGAGTCTCGTCAGAAATATGTTGATGATAAGGCAACCTGGGAGAAGAAGCTTGCCTTCACCGAGCAGGAGAAGGCTCGAGTTGTTGAAGTCTCCACGGGGTTGGAGAAAAAATCAAAGGACTTGGAAGAGAAAAATAAAGAGCTCGACAAGAAGCTCAAAGATGCTGGAGAGTTTGAGAATAAACTCAAGGTTGCTGAGGAAAAATTAATCCAACTTCGTGAAGTAAGTCTCCAGAAAGAAGAAGTTAAGAATAAACTGAAGACTACTGAAAATATTCTGTCCGAGAAGCTTTCCTCGGAGAAGTTAAAGAGAAAAATGGCTGTGAAGAAGTCTTTCAGCGCCGGCTGGGACAAGGGGTGGAACAAAGGCTTAGCTGCCATGATGTCCCAAGTAGAATATAAAAGCCTTAAATACTTTAGAGATGGGTGGGTCGCTGCTCTACAGGAGATAAAGGTTGATGAAAACTCCGAACTCTTTCAGCGACACATTCCTGGTCCCCCTCCAACTCCTGAGGACGAAGAAGAGGATGAAGCTGCCTCCGAAGAGTCTTCCATGGTGATGGGAGATCAAGTTTCTCATCCCCCAGCCATCCAGCATACAAACGAGGAACTCTTTACTTCCTCCGAGCAACCTCCAGCACTTCCCTAGCTACTATCTGCTCCATTCGAGCAACCTACCTCCTCGTCCCAGCCTCCCGAGAAAGTTTTGGGAGATAAGGAAAAGGTGTAGAGTTGTTTGGACTTCTATGTATTTTATTTTTCTTTAACAAATGTAATCCTGAACTATGTAACACTGAACTTTGTGATCTAATAAAACTTGAACTTTTGTTTTTTCATACTGTTATCTCTTCTTCATGCTCTGTTTTGATTATTGATTACTGCTTTTTCTTCCTCTACTAGTTTCTGGCCAGGATGGAATTACTGTCTGCTCATGATACAAAGCTGTTGCGGTAATATAATGAATATTTTAAGGCTGGTCACACAGATCTGAGTACAGCACAAATCGTCGACATCCTCGGCCAAGATGCTTCGGAACAGGCAGTTGAAGCTTACCAATATTTGAACTGTCTGCTTGATCGTGCGGTGGCCAATAATGTAGCTTATTATGACATGATCGAGGATCTTCAAGGCACTCTTTAAGACCTTCAGCATCAATATAAGGAATCCACTTCCCTCTTGCACGAGGGGTACGAGAAGAAGTACCAGCAAATCATTGTCGACAAGGGATACGAGAAGCGTTTTGTTGCTTACGACGTGTGGGAGAGAACTCTGAGGGCTGAGATCGAAGAGTGTAGACAAATAGCTGAATTATTAGAGCAAGAGAATAATAACCTGCAAAGAGAGTTGTCGCAGTTGAAGTCTGCAGCTTCCACTTCAAAAGCCTTGATCCCAGTGACTGATGAGGGATTATCGTTCTTGGAGGTCGAGAACGCTAACTTAAGGGACGAGTTGGAAACCTTGAAAAGAGCTGGCCCCTCTACATCTTCTCGTGGGTGAGCAAGAGCTCCTTGGGGACGAGCAAGAGCTGCTTGAATTCCTGTCGAGGAACAGAGGACTCAATCTGCCTTAGAGAACCAGGCCTTCCAATTAATGGTGAAGAACCAGGCGTTGGCTGAAATGTCAAAGATCAGGGACCTGGAAGAGCAGCATTCTACGCAAAAGTCTGTCTTGGAGAATAAAGAACTCTTCATCAAAAATCTCCACGAACAGCTAGAAAGATTGACATATCAGTTTCACAAACAGCTCAAGGAGTTCTGGATGGCTGGGTACAACGAGGCTCTCTATCACTTGGACGATCGTATCCAGAATGCCAATAATGAGGGCTACAAATAGGGCTGGTTGAATGCCTTAGGTGTGCTACAACTGGAACAGGGTCATTACCTGTGGGATTACTATAATCCTGGGCTGCTCGACCTTCCAGTGCCACCATTCAAGCTCGACATGAGTTGGATCCCTGCTCGGGCCATCCCTCAGTGCTTAATTTCCAAGTATCTCGGAGACTATAATCTCCATTCTAATGTCGAGATATCTCATCCTGAGCACCTCCTAGATCGACCATCCGTGATGAATATCAGGATGTTAAAAGATCTTAACTTCATAAATTCTCCTCTTGCTTTAAATGATCCGCCTGCTGGTGAGGAACCTGTTTCAAAAGCAGAGGGGAAGAAATCAATAAAATATGAATATTGATGTAATAAATTTGTATACATTTCATTATCAATGTAATCTGTTTTTGGATTTAATGAAAGAGTTTTATTTTTGTTCGCAATCTTAATTGCTATTGTCTTGTAAAATACTTTACATTTGTGCATGTATGTCTGTTAAATAACAATGTTGTGTTGTTTGTCGATCAACTTATTGTCGACTAGCTTGAATTTGTGGTAGTCATTATAAAAAGTTACTAAGTTGTTTCTCGACCAACTTACTAAGTTTTTTATTGACCAACTTACTAAGTTATTTCTCGACCAACTTAGTAATAATTTTAAAAAGTCACGAGTATCAATAATTTTGCTTGATCATTTTCTTATATTCATAAAATGTTTCTGACCAACCAAGGTCGGTAAATTTTCCTTTTCGACTAACTACAGTTAGTGGGTTTTTATCCCCGACCAGCCATAGTTAGTGGATTTTTCCTCTGCGAGGAGCTTTGGCACTTTTTGGAATAATTTTACCTCCCGACCAACCTTAGTTGGCATTTTTGAGAATATATTTACTTCCTAACCCACATAAGTTGGCATTTTTAGGAATACTTTTACTTCCCGAGGAACACATAGCTTTACTTCCCGGAGGAATACAAGTAGCTTTACTTCCCGGAGGAATACAAGTTTTACTTCCCGGAGGAATATAAGTTTTACTTTCGGGAGGAATACAAGTAGCTTTACTTCCCGGAGGAATACAAGTAGCTTTACTTCCCGGAGGAATACAAGTTTTACTTCCCGAAGGAATATAAGTTTTACTTCCCGGAGGAATACAAGTTTTACTTCCCGGAGGAATACAAGTAGCTTTACTTCCCGGAGGAATACAAGTTTTAGTTCCTGGAGGAATACAAGTAGCTTTACTTCCCGGAGGAATACAAGTAGCTTTACTTCCCGGAGGAATACAAGTTTTACTTCCCGAAGGAATATAAGTTTTACTTCCCGGAGGAATACAAGTTTTACTTCCCGGAGGAATACAAGTAGCTTTACTTCCCGGAGGAATACAAGTTTTACTTTTCGAAGGAATATAAGTTTTACTTCCCGGAGGAATACAAGTTTTACTTCCCGGAGGAATATATTTGTTTCTCGACCAACCTTAGTTGGCATTTTCGAGAAAAATTTTGAGTAGCCCGAGTTTTGCCGAGTTTCGCCGAGTAGTGTGTAGCACTAGTATTCCCTGAAAAACTTTCAATAAAAGGAGAAAATATACATCACTGATAATACTTGCGCAGGTGCTCTGCGTTCCATGCATTCTTAAACTCCTCCCCTTCTAAAGTTGCTATTCGGTAAGTTCCTGATCGAACAACTTCTGTAACTCGGTATGGTCCATGCCAGTTTTTTCTTCAAGCCATTCAGCAGCGTTCTGTTTGTCACTTCAGTTTGTCCATTGCTTTGAGGATGGCCTGGTGCTGAGTGGATATTTAAAACATTTGATTGATGACAATAGGCAGCGAACTCCTCGTTATCAAATTATGTTCCATGGTCTGTGATGAAGGCATGAGGAAGACCATATCGACAAATGATGTTCTTCCAAATAAATTGGTACACCTTGTCGTACGTCATATCAATGAGAAGCTCAGCTTCAACCCATTTAGTAAAATAATCCACTGCGACGACGAGGAATTTGAATCTTCCTCTGGTCGTTGGCAGTGGCCCGACCAAATCTATTCCCCACATGGAAAATGGCCAAGGGGAAGTGATGGGTGTCAACAATGCTTATGGAGTTCTTCGGATGGAGGAAAAGCATTGGCACTTGTCACATTTCTTGGCATAGGCTATACAATCAGCCCTCATCGTCGGCCAGTAATATCCCTGCGTCATCATCCTTTGCAAAAGCTTCTGACCTGCTACATGGGCTCCATAGGACCCTTCATGGATCTCTTCAATCAATTCTTTCACCTCGGAGGGATGTACACATCTTTGCAAACCTGCCATAATTCCTCGTCTATATAGAATACCATTAGTTAATACATACCGAGCAGCTTTAAACTTCAATTTCTTGGCTGCGAGTTTGTCAATTGGTAATTCTCCCTCCTCAATATATGCCCTGATGGGATCCATCTAAGATGGTCCTAAATCAATGGTGATAAAGTCCATCGTCAAATCTTCATCTATACTCCGACCAGCTAAAACTTCAATTGGAATTGTTCTTCGTAGCTCGGTACGAGTAGCTGATGCTAATCGAGCTAAGGCATCTGCTCTTGCACTCTCTATTCTTGGTATTCTGACCAACTAAATAGTAGAAAATTCTGATACCAACTCCATCACTTTTGCATGGTACTTGATCATTAATTCTCCTTTGGCTGCATATATTCCCAACATTTGATTTACGATTAATTGAGAATCACTGAAGACAATAACCTGCTGCGCCTCCATAAGTTTTGCCAAATTAAGACCTGCAATCATGGCCTCATACTCAGCCTCATTATTGGAAGCTTTGAATTGGAAACGTAGGGCGTATTCCATGTCGACCTCGTCCGGAGTGATCAAAATTATCCCTACCCCACTGCCTGTTGTGCAAGATGAGCCATCTACATATAGCCTCCATATAGGTAACTCGTCTTCAAACTTCTGATCTGACAGAGTTCCTCAGTGAAATATTTGTTGCTTCCTTTCATCCTCTCCTGATATTTCTTGCTCTTCGTCGATCATCTTTTCTCGCCCTTTTACCAACCTAAGTTGGTCTTGGCTTGAATTTGATGATCCTGTAACATCTACTTACCCTTTTACCAAACTAAGTTGGTCTGGGCTTGTATTTGATGATCCTGTAACATCCACAGGTTGATCAGCGAGCAACTTTTGCTCCTCGAGGGTATCAGGATAGGTGAACTCTGCTATAAAATATGCTACAGCTTGCCCTTTCAGCGATGATCTGGGTTCATAAACTATATCATATTCACCAAGTTCTATTGCCCGGTACATCAATCTCCCTGATTTTTCTGGTTTATAAAGGGCTTGCCTCAACGGCATATCAGTATATACGACTATGGTATGAGCCTGGAAGTATGGCCTCATTCTCCTACTCGCCTCAATCAGCGCCAGTGCTAACTTTTCCAGTTTTGGATATCTGATCTCTGCTCCTCGGAAGACCTTACTTGTGTAGTAGATCGGTTTTTGTACTCCATTCTCCACTCTTATTAATGCCGAACTGACTGCATTCTCGGACACTGCCAGATAGAAATATAATTTTTCTCCCATCACTATCCTGGATAACAGTGGAGGTGCTCCCAAGTATTTCTTCAAGTCTTGAAAAGCCTTCTCACATTCATCATTTCACTCAAAAGTCTTTCGGAGTGTCTTAAAGAATAGGAGACATCGATCAGTTGCTCGCGATACAAATCTGTTGAGTGCTGCTACTCGTCCTGTAAGACTTTGCACCTCTTTCTTCGTCGTTGGAGATCGCATCCCTAATAGAGATTTGATCTTTTTAGGATTTGCCTCAATGCCTCGTTGGTTGACAATGTATCCAAGAAACATGCCTTCTCGTACTCCAAATATGCACTTCGTCGGGTTCAGCTTCATTTGATATTTATCTAGTTGATCAAAAGTCTGACTTAAGTCAACTAGATGATCGGCAGCTTTCTTGCTCTTTGTCAGCATATCGTCAACATAGACTTCCATATTGCAACTGATTTGTTCAGCAAAGACCTTGTTCATCAGCCGCTGATATGTCGCACCTGCATTTTTCAAACCAAAAGGCATAACATTATAACAATAAGTTCCCCTAGGGGTAATGAAAGAAGTACTCTCGTTGTCTTCATGTTTCATTTTAATCTGATTATAGCGAGAATAAGCATCCATGAAGCTCAACAGATCGTGTCCCGAGGTAGCATCCACTAGTTGATCAATTCGTGGCAACGCAAAATGATCCTTTGGACATGCTTTATTGAGGTCGGTGAAGTCTACACACATCCTCCATTTGTTATTCTTCTTTTTCACCATCACCACATTTGCTAACCAGTCTGGATATTTAACATCTTCAATGAAGCAAGCTTTCTAGAGCTTCTCGACTTCCTCCTGTAAAGCTTGATTCTTCTCGGGACTGAATACTCTTCTTCTCTGCTTCACATGCTTGATCTCCTTATTCACATTGAGTTCGTGACATGAGAAATTTGGGTCTATCCCAGGCATATCCTCATGACTCCACGCAAAAGTTTGCTTTTTGCTTCTAAGGAAAGTTATCAATTCCTGTTTTAGTGAGGCTTCCAACGACGAACCTACTTGAGTAGTTCGTTCAGGGTGCTCGTCGTCTAGAATGATGTTTTCAGTAGCTTCCATCACTTGACCCTTCACAAGTTGCGACTCATCTCTAGGATCCAATATTTTAATTTCTGCCCCTTCATCCACTTGATAAGTAGTAGTCTTTTTCCTTGATTCCTCCAGTTCCTCTTGCTCGGTGGATGAATAATAGCATTCCCGAGCTACTTTCTGGTCACCCTTCACAACTCCTACTCCAAAATTTGTTGGAAACTTTAGGCACTGATGCACTGTAGATGGTACAACCTCGAATTTCTTCAATCCTACTCTTCCCATAATGATATTGTATGATGATGGAATATTCTTATCCATCACGAAGAAGCGTATTCTTTCTGTCCGACAAGCAGGCCACGTACCAATGAATATATCCAACTTGATCGTCCCAAGTGGAAATACTTTCTCGCCAGCAAAACCGAGGAGGGGTCTATGATAAGGCTCCAGTTGAGATAGCTTTAGATTTAAACTGTCAAAGCACGAGTAGAACATGATGTCTGCCGAGCTACCATTATCTACCAGTACTCTTGAGACCATTACCTCTTTCATCCTCATTTTGATCACCAATGGGTCATCATGAGGATACAAAACTCCTGCGAGGTCGTTCTTTGAGAAACCGATGACCAATTTCTCTTTGTTCACCTTTCTCAGGCGATCCTCCTCAGCTAGATTTATTCGCTGAATGTATGAGCAAGCTTGAGCCTCACAGAGGTAAGCTTTTCTCTCTCCATTAAGGTCTCCTCCTCCTGCATCTCCACCTGTAATAACATTACAATCAAATGACCCAAAGCGTATTGAAAATACCTCTCGTTCTGGCTGCCTTGGTCTCTTAGGAAGATCGGGGTCGTCTTCTGGATCAACTTCATGGTTTCTTTTCTTGTTCTCCTCTGCTCGACGAGGAGATCTAGACCTCTCTCTTGTTCGGTCATTGTTCCTTCTTTTGCTTCCACGATCAACATACTTTGCCAGCTTTCCTCGTCTGATGAGTGTTTCAATCTCATTCTGAAGGGCTATGCAATTTTTGGTCATATGGCCATGATCTTTATGAAACTCGCAATACTTTGCTTTATTCCTCCGATCAGGGTCTGCCTTCATTTTCTCTGGCCAGTTTAATTCCTCGTTGTTCTTGATTTCCTCTAGAACATGGTTGATATCCTTCTTCAAAGGAGTATAATTATCGAATTTCTTCATTGCGTCCCATACCGACCTAGTTCTTGAATGTTTGTCATTACCATTGTTCTTATGCTCTTTCTTTTTAGCTTTATCACCTTCCACCTTGGTTTCTTTGGCATCTATATTCTTCTTCGCAGCCATAGCTTCCTCGATATTCATAATCTTGGCCATTTTTCCCATCAGATCTGACATGGTTCTAGGTGGATCTTTGGCCAAAGTGTAGTACAACTTGTTGGGCAGTAGTCCACTCATCAAGGCGGTAATCGCTGTCTTCTCTTCATAATCAATTACTTCGAGTTTCTCGTTATTAAAACGAGTTATATAATCTCTGGTACTCTCACCAGCCTTTTGTCTAACACTTAACAAATGCGCTACTCGTTTAACTGGCTTTGCCCCCAAACAGAAATTCTCAATGAATAACTCGGCCAGTTGAAGAAAAGTTGAGATCTTATCCCGAGGAAGATTATTATACCACATTTGAGCAGATCCGGTAAGAGTTCTCGAGAATGCTCTGCATCTCATCTCATCTAGAACAGCATAGATGTCGGATGCAGCTTGGTATTGTTCGATATGAAGGGCAGGGTCAGTATTTTCATCATATTTGGGGGTCACAACAGGTACTTTGAACTTTGATGGTGTTGGAAAATCTACAATGGCCTGGACAAAAGGTGTTCCTCGAACAAAAGTTCGTTGTAGAGGGTTCTTAGCTTTAGCCATTTCCCCTAATCTATCCTCCAGCCTCTGAATAGAGCCTTTCCACGCATCATTTCCTTCCTCGGGCCTGTTGGTTCGAGCAACTGATCGCGTTGAAGTGGCTTCCTGGGATCTATCTTGACGAGCAGCTGGTCGCGACTGGGTAGATCCTTCCCTTAAATCTGATGGTCGTCAAAAACTTCTCGATGCGACTTTAGGAGGACTTCTACTCCTTCTAGGTCCTAATTGATTGAAAGGTGATACCCTGCTCAACCTCTCTAGCGCACTAGTCCTTTTTGGAGAGAGAGTAATACGTTGTTCAGTATCTGTGGCTCGCACTGACGAAGTTCGTCCGGGTTGATAAGAAAAATCTTCAGACTCCTCATTGTGATATGAATTGGTACGCCTAGTACGCGAAAAAGATGCACGAGTATTTCTTTGAATACTTCGTGGTCCTGAATGGGTTGGTGCACAGCCATGGAGGGTTCGTATGAGTTGTCGCATAGTTTCTTGCATGACGGTCTGGCCCTGAGCCAGATTTGTCATTATTTTAGCCAGATCTGGAATATTTGGCGGAGCAGATGGATTTGGAGGGCTTCCAGCGTTTCGATTGTTAAATTCTGGAATATCAGCCATTTGTGATGGATTGTTTTTGATGAAAAACGATATTACCAGTAGTTTCCCACAGACGGCGCCAATCTGTTGATGTAAAAAATTAGATCATATCTAATTATTTAATCACAGATAAAATAAATGAGACACATATGTTTTAAAGTGGTTCAGCCTTATAAGAATGGCCTACGTTCACTGTTTCTGTTATTGATGATTGTTTGGCAATTCTCAATTACAAGTTCTATCAAGAAATTTCGGTCCTCTTACAATGAGGATTGTACAATGTATTTATAGCCCTGAGGCTGTAATGTGAAAGGGTAATACATTCAATGTTGTACATGTGAAAGGGTAGTATATTAAATGCCCCTTAAGCGTATACATCTGAATGATAAGCATTTAATGAACAGTCAGACTGTTGGTTTTCCTGCTATTAATGCTTTGTTCGAGGTGCAGCTCGAACCGCCTAAGGTTCCTCGGTGCTCAAAGTTCCTCGGTACTCAAAAGTTCATCGGAGAGTTCTGGTAGGTCGGAGCGTCTGAGTTACTCAGGGAAG
Source organism: Sambucus nigra (assembly GCA_949130495.1). Lineage (NCBI taxonomy): Eukaryota > Viridiplantae > Streptophyta > Magnoliopsida > Dipsacales > Adoxaceae > Sambucus > Sambucus nigra. Next base: position 416,617,888 of record OX422209.1, on the reverse strand, counting down.
CAGTGTTCCTCGGAGTAGTATGGTTCCTCGGAGCGTCTGAGTTCCTCGGAAGTGCTTTTTGCTGCCACGTAGATTGCCACGTGTCTTCACTCGATTGAGCCATGTCAGCAGACTAAATTTGGTATCAACATTGGCCATGAACTAGAACAATAAAGAGATATTCAATCAATAATAAGAAAAGGAATATAAGACATCAATCAATAAAGAATGAATAATCAAGAAATGACAAACAATATGAAGAAGAAAAAAGTCTTTTATTGATATGATGGAAAATTACAAGTACAACAGAAAAAAAATCAAAGAAAGGAAAAAAATACAGAGGTCGACTGTCGAGCAAATTTACACCTTCTCTCTGTCAGCTTCAACTCCAGCTTGGTTGGCAGAGAGGATGGTTGTAGTGACTTGCTCGGTGGATCGGGGGATCGACTCAATAATATTCTTAGGTTGATCAGCTGAAGACTCAACCACCAGAGATGACTCCCCAGAACCAACATCATCTTCAACTTCATCATCCATATTGGGGGGAGAGCCAGGCTCATGCCTTTGGAAGAGTTCAGAGTCTTCTGCTTTGCCCACCTCCTTTAGAGCAGCCAACCAACCATCCTTGAAATATTTCTTCTTTGCATACTCAATCTTAGCAGAGGCAGCAGTGTTAGCTTTATCCCATCCTTTATTGAAGGAATTTTTACTGGCTTTCTTCCTCTTGGCCTTCTCAGCAGTTAGGCTCTTTGTCAACTCAGCCACCTGCTTTTGAGCTTTAACAGCCTCATCCTCAGCCTTCTGCTGAGCTTCCTCAACATCTTTTATTTTGTTCTCCCAAGTCTTTTTTAGTTTCCAATGCTTATTAGGATCCAGGCAAAGACTTCTTGAGACCAACAAAAACCTCTTCAACATCGGTTGAAGAAGAACGAAGAGATCATCCTTCTCCAATATCTGATTAAAATTAACCAGGAACTGTAAAGAATAAAGGAAAAATTAGTACAAGAAGTCAAATACAAAATACAAAGTATGAAAGAGAAAAAGGAGAATTCTCACCATAGCAAGGCTTTGTGCATTCCTTTCAGAAATTTTAAATCGGGGCATAGAGGAAGCAGTAACCATGTGGTCTGGGAGAGTACCAGACTTAATTAATTTCTTGGCCAAATCAGGACCTATGGCTACAGAGGAGCCAACAACATATGGAGTAACACCAACCAAGCTTTGTTGTTTAGCATCAACAGTTGCTTCAACTAACTTAGCATCGGGACCTCTTCTCAATCTTTTTAAGAGGGAATCATCTCCTGGGGGCTTTTTACCAACATCATCTTTCTTTTTAGCCCCACCATCCACAGGCTTGTGGGTGCCAGTAATAAGATCATCTCCAAGAAGATTGGGAAACTTTCTTTTGCCCATGGCTGTAGAAAGAGGAATGTCTGATTCAAATAGCCAACAATAAGTTCACCACTGCCTGATAAAGTGGATAATGAGTCCTGGTCCAATTCAAGCACAATGGTAAGATCAATAATCGAAGGTCGGGCGACAAAGGAGTGGCAGAACTCCTGTATTTTAGCAAGTATGATGCCGACCTAGTATGTTCTTCACTAATTTTTTGATGAAGTCCCCAAAGAGACTTGAGCTTGTCAAGCTTAATGTCACCCTCCTTGGGACACTTCCTCTTCCTATCAACTGCAAGTAAACAAACAACCAATGTTAATTAACATTTTAGTAGATAATTCAGCAACATAAACATACAAAATATATTTAAAACAACCAATGCCATGGCCCTTTTGAGGGCATCTTGGTCTAGTATATACTTACTCTCCTTCAAGAGGTACATATTGCTAATTTTTGGCAATAACCCCATGATCGAAGTAATCCCTGTTGGAATCAGGTAGATTAATGACTAAAGCTTTATTAACAGACCTAGTTTTCAAATAATATGTACTGTCACTGGTGACCCACTTATAACAAAACATAATCTTAGGGATATCGATATGGGTCCCATGGATTTGATTAAGACTATGGATACCATTAACTATTCTCCAGGTGTTAGGGGATACTCTAGCAGGTACAATGTCAAAGTATTGACAAAATTTTAGCCAAAAATGATTTGGGGGAAAAGTAAAGCCACATTCAACAACGAATAAGTAAGGGATCCAATGACCTTCAAACAAAGAAAAAACGTCTACATGGGGATTGGGGAACTCTAAGTCTACCTAGATTGGTATATTCCTTTCCTTTCTAAACTCATATAGAGAGAAAATAACGCAAACCATGGTTTAATATGAAGAAAAGAAGAAAGAGAAAGAATTCTTACAAAAACTTAAGGATTCAGCAAGAACTAAAAGATGGGAAGAACGATCGCATGAAAGCTCAAGAATTTATAACAAAACTTAGAAGGTTTGAGGTAAGAGACAATAAAAAATGTACCATTTTTGATAGATTGCCTCGAAAACTGTCGAGCGCAATGATTAATAAAAAACGACGATTGACATTTTGGTGGCGAGGAAGAAAAAGATGTATTTGCCTTAAGACTGTTCATTAAAGTTCAGACTATTTATAAAAATACCATCAACAAACCCGCTACCAGCTATATCAATGAAAATTTACAAGTGTGGCAAGTCGGCAACTGATCAAGCATCAGGAGTATAGCCCAAGCTACTACTAAATCTAAATGCTCCATACTTTTAAGTAAGCATCAGGCATGGAATATTTGGGGCTTCTGTTGATACCAAAAATTACCCACTTACATCGACCAATCAGAATTAGACACGTGTCATCCACTGTGATAATAATCCTAGTCAACAAGTCATAACCACCGACCAAGGCCTAGAATGCCGACCAGCATAGAGGAATCCTGACCAACACCAAGAAGCTCGATCAACAGTAGGGAAATCGACCAACTTTATCAGTGAAATGCCAACAGCCAGAACATTATGTACTGATGTAAATGCCTAATTTATAAAGGCATGTAATCCTTTAACATTCTACTTTTTATCTCCCCACTGGGCTATAAATACGTTATAATCCCTTTATCAAGGGCAGGTGATTGAAAGGCAAACACAAGGCAATAAGAGAAACAGTGGACGTAGGCTTTTCCCTGATAGCCGAACCACTTTAAAAACCTTTTGTCTCTATTTTACTTACAAATATTATCTATGATTAAATAATTAGACCTGGTCTAGTTTTTTACATCAACAATAGTGATGACTAGTGGGTCATTGTGAGGATAAATGACTCCGGATAAATCATTTTTAGAGAATTCGATAATTAGTCCATCGTTGTTTACCTTTCGAGGATGTGTGTCTACTTTCGTCGTTAAATTTACTTATTGCACGTCAACACAAGCCTTAACTTCGTTCAAGCAGGCTTGCCTCTCAGCCAAGCCTTCTCCTCCCTAGGCAACTCCCCCAGCAATAAAATGACACACAAAGGATATCATTCTAACATCGTGCATTGGTTCCTTAGGCATTTTAAGGCGGACTGGGTCATTATCTAAATCATCATTCCATAATCTCTTCTTCTCGTCCACCTTTCTACAGGGTGATTCCGATTTCCTTCTGGGATTGTGTTCGTCTATTTTTGCTCGATCATCCTTGTCAACATACCTAGAAATCTTACCTCTTCTAATTAGGCCTTCGATTTCATTCTCCAAGGTGATGGACTGTCTTTATTATGGCCATGGTCCTTCTAAAACTCATAATACTTGCTCTTATCATGCCTATTAGCAGGCGCATTAAGCTTGCCAAGCCACCTAAGATATTTACTTCCTCTAATTTCTTCAAGGATATGATGGATGCCTACTGTTAGGGGTATACTCATTATACTTCTTTGGCTTGTTATCCTTTCGATCTTTCAGGTGGCTCCTTGGCCAATTCCCATAATAGTTTTCCTAGCTGTAGACCACTCATCAATGCAGTTATGGCAGTCTGCTCATCATAATCAACTATCTTGAGTTTCTCGGTGTTAAAGGGGGTGATATAGTCGCGAGTTATTTTGTCAGACTTCTGCCATATGCTAAAGAGATGGGTAACTATCTTGCTTGGTTTAGCGCCAAAGACAAAATTACTAACAAATAGGTTGGTCAGTTGCTGGAAGTTAAATATCTGTTCTCGTGGCAAGCTGTTGTACCAAATCTGGGCTGAGCCAGTTTTGATGCTGGAAAACGCTGATAAGCATCCCAAAGTGTTAAAATAATACCCCAAATAAATGGTTTTTAAAATCTAATTCTCGGTAAAATGGATCTTATGCGCTTATATGTCTATCTTGCAGGTCATGCCTCTTGCCGAGTTAAAAGCATTAAATCAAGGCAAAATGTGGTACAATTGCGCTTAACCCAATACCCTAACTAATTACCCAAACCCGAACCTAAGCCTAAACCGAGTCCAGACCAGTTCTGAGCGTCATGTGTGTTTAGTTCGTAACTTTTAGACTTTTTTAGATTTTTATTTGTGTCGTATATAATTTTTAGAATTTATTTTATATTTTATTTTGAGTCATGTATATTTTTAAGATTTTTATATTTTATTTGTGTGCGTATAATTGTAAATATTAGGGTCCATGTATTTTTAATCTAAGTTCGTGTGTTTTTATATTTTCTTGTAAATATAATAGATGTGCGTATTTATTAGATTTTTAGTTATTTTATCTTATTTGTTTTTAGTTTTTCTAGTTAGTTTAGTTTTTATTGATTTTATTTTATTTGAATCTTTTTATTAATAGGTTAGGATTTTAATTTTTAATTTAATCTTTTTATATATATATTTTTTAGTTAAGTTTAAATAGTTTTAATTTTTATTTTTTAGTAAGGTACAATCTAGCCACACACACACACACTAACTTACACCTACACCTTACCCATACCATAACACCACACTCACACATACCACATTAACTTACACCTCTACACACACAAATACATCTCATTCTCTCTCATATTCATCATTTTCTTATCTCACTTACACTTCTCTCACCTCCCTCTATGAACAAAATTGGCTGGCTCAAAACTTCCAAAAACCCAACTACCCACCCCTTTACTCATACCTGAGCAACCCTCCAACCCGCACCGTCCATACCCCAAACCCAAAACCCGATACCCACCTACCATAACCCGAACCCAACCTCCTATTTTACCAGACCCGTAAAACTCGAATCGCGACCCATCTCAACCTACAACTCGAACCCCCGAGCAGACCCAATACCCGAACTCAGTCAACCCATTTCCAGATATGACCCAACTACCACAACACGATCCAAACCTCCACTTATCCTCAACCCAAAACCCAGTTAACCCACAATATAAACACCATGTCTCCCCAAAATCAGGAGCGATTTAACCCATTTGGGCGACCCACCTGCCAAAACCTGCTCCTACCTCTGACACCCCTTTTCCAAAACCCGGCTATAAATGTCAGCAAACTGCTAACTTCATGCCTCGGATAAAAGGAAGACATCTCTTCATTTTAAAGAAAAAGAAGTAAAAAAATAAATAAAAGACACAACAAGTAGAGTGTGGAGGAAAACAGTGCAAGTGATTAAAAAATTGTAGAGAGAAATCGTGTGGTTTAGTGAGAGAAAAGAGTAAAAAAAATATTGTAGCATCAAAAGGGATTTTGTGTTGGATATTGGTTGTTTGATTCTCTTCTCTCATTCTCATATGGATTCATTTGTTTATTTTATATCTTGGAATCCCATTATGGAATGCTAATCTCCCATTTCAAGGGATGAAATGAAGCCCCCATGGAATCAAGTTGTCTAGTTTGCTAATTTTATTTTTTGTTTAATTTTCTTTGATTAGTAACTTTATTTACTACACCTGTTTATTTTGCACTGAGAAATGGAAAACCATCATTGAGAAGGGTTGAATCTTACGTTATAATTTTATTATTTTGGTTCAAACTAGAGATAGGCTTTCTAAAATGATAAAAATTATAATGTAAGTTTCTTCTACTCTTGTTTTATTTTGTTTAATTAAAATTAGTTGGGTAAATTTTCCCTAGCGGGTGATACACTTGATTAATTTTAATTCATTTGGAGTAGAGTTGTAGCAATTAAAAATTACTTTTCTAAAATCATATTTATTATTAAGATAAGGGGAATTAACTTTTGAATTAGTTGAATTTTTGGAAATCAATCATACCAAAATAGTTCAAACTAGATTGAAAATGGGGGTGAATCTACATCCCTTGATCATTTTTACTAGTATTTCTCATTTAGTTATTTTTCACTAACTTTTTAGTATTTCTTTAGATTTTTCTTCTAGTTTAGTTGATATCTTCCATTTAGTTTAGTTATTTCACCATCAAAAAATCTTTTTAATATAAAAAAATCCAAAAAAAAGTTGAAAACAAGGCAAATGTTTTTTAAGAAAAATAGCTAGAAAATTAATTTACATCACTTTTCATTTGTATCACTCCAAAGAGTTGGATTGACATCCTCACTTACCATTATACGAGTTCGTGTGATAATTTTGTAGGTACTTGAAGGAATTTATTGATTAGAAAGGTTTTGCAACAACGATACGATACACACAAAAGACTTTCTATCAAACGCTCTGCACTGCATATCGTCAAGAGTAGAGTAAATGTTAGTAGCGACTTCATACTGCTCGACGTGTAAGACTCGATCCGTCTTCCCATCATACTTTTGTGTGTGATCATAGTAGGTTTAAATTTGGCCGACGTGGTGTAAAAAATTCGCCTCGCCCCGTTTATACATATATTAGCACAAAATATATAAAAATATATATTTGACAAGAAATACCTTTACATGAATATATTTTAAGTTATATTTTCTCAATTACTAATCCTATAAGTCGACAATATTTGTGATATACTTATGCATTATTTTAAATATGAAAAAATATAAGTTAATTAAATTAACTAAATTAAACAAGCGGGTCGAGTCAGATCGGGTTCGGGTTTGGGTTTCATAAATATCCATTTGAGGTGGGTTTGGGCTTTAATAATAAAGCCCGTTTCAGATTCAAGGCAAGATGAATTTGATATTTTCCTAAACGAGTCAGAATCGACCTTTGCAAAACCCGTCTCAAATCCGTCCCTTTGCTATCTCTAAGTATAATCAAACCTAGCACGTGTACATCATAATAATTTCATTTTTGGCATTTTATATCATAAAATTTCACTAATAAATGAAACAAAATTGCATATGTAGTAAAAAAATCATATACTCATTACCGAAAAAAAAAACTTGATATATTGCAAAAAAAAAAATCTAAATGTCATGGTGGTTAGTTGGTAGAGACAAATGAAAAAAGGATGGGAAAATGTGAAAGAAAGTTCTACCTAATATAATGGTAAGGGAAGAAAGTTCTTGCGATTATAATAAGTACATGACAGACACAGTCCCCATTTCTCGAGTACTATACAAGTCAAACAAGGCCCAAACGTAGAACGATGACTCAATCCTAAATCCCCTCCTTATTTACACGCTGTTGTAACCTACGCCCACTTGATCCCTTCTCTCTCTCTCTCACTTTTGCTGTCTTCAGATCCTCTTTATGATAATCGTGGGTAACCCCAATTGCATACAACAACTTGCAACAATCTAATCCATACATACACACTTAAAACTTACAAAATCCAACAAAAGTAAGTTCCCCCAAATTCAGATTAACTTTTGATTTGTTTCTTTCCATATTTAGTATGCAGAATTGATTGATTTTCTGTTGGAAAAAAGTTGCGTGTCTTTGATTAATGGTTTTCGGGTAATTTTGTGTCTATTTTATTGAATTGCGTTTATTTAGTATTGATCTGAAATGGGTGGATATAAGATCAAGAGTCATGGAACTGATTGTAATGTTAGTTGCTGAATTTGACTGTAAACTGTTATTTGTATTATTGTTCTCTACTGAATGAGTTTAGTATACCTGCTTTGTTGACTTTGTTATTTTCTCAGTGTTCTTAAATGCAGAGAGTAAATCTATTTTAATGTACAAATTCATGTTTCGGATAAAGAAAAAATTTTGACAGTGCCGGGGATCGAACTGGGGACCAAACCCAATTCACCCCCAAGACTGTCCCAGTAGCAGTCTTATACCACTGGGCGAAGAGGCTTGGTTAGAAAAAAAGTTAATGAAGTATCTAAAATGCTCTGTCTCATTATATATCATGTGTTTATTGCCTGAGACATCCTGCTTGAGTGTAAGAAAGGTGCCTTCCTTTACTTATGGGTAAAAAAAAGTAACCAACTATAATATTCTAATAAACCTTTTGTGCCGTCTGGTGATTGTGGCATGTATGAGGCCAAGCTTTGTCCATTAAACGTGTACGTTTATTTTTGTGGGGGAGGGCGGAAGAATCAAAGGGTAGAGGGAAATCAACGTTTGGCAAAAATTTAATCTTGTAACGCATTTTGGTACTGCTGCGTGATAAGGCCCTTTGGTAATTTTATATGCATAAATTCTGCAGCCCATGGGGGAAAATTATCCCCTTATCTTTTGAAAATTTATGTAGATTTTTGTCCCTTAATTTTAATAATATAGCACTGTGCTCCTTTAACATAGTACTCTTGCCCCCGTAATTTTTACAACAGTAGTATTAGATTTTGCCCTCTTTATAAAAAAATTCTGGCTCTGCCTCTGCTGCAGCCTACAATCTTCTGTATAATTACGGCTTTTAAATCGAACCTCTCTTTATAATGGCTAGATAATGGCATTTCTCAACTTATCCAACTTTTCTCACTCTAGGAAACGGAACCATGAGCTGCTTCAGCTGTTGCCCTGATGATGATATGCAAAAGGCTTCTGAAAATGGACCATTCATGGCAAATAACTCAGCAGGTGATTCTTTATCCAGAGACTGTAGTTTTAAATACCTTACAATGTTAACTACCACCCTTGTCCCAAATTAAATAGTCGCTATTAAAAACGACGGCTTTTGAGGATACACTCAATTGATGGTTAAGATTTGAGAGTTGTTCACTATCGTGTAATTTGGTTCATTGATTACATCAAAATAGGAAAGTAAACTATTAATTTGGGACATCCCAAAAAAGAAAGCAAGACTGTAATTTGGGATGGAGGGAGTATATCATAATTTGAAATGTATGAAACATCTTTGTTGGACCCATTTGGAGAGAATAGATAGTAATTCTTTGTGAGAATCCATGTTTTGAAGTTTGCATTCTACGTCTTCAATCATGAAATCGGAAAGATGTATGTCGTTCAGTGTTTTCCTTGTGGCCGCTACATAAATTTTTACTTTGGTGATTCATCTGAGTCTGACTTGCTAGTTTAACTATTAACTTTTGGTTATGTTGCTTGCTTAGCTTCCTTGTATACTCTATTCCAGTTATTTAATTATTGGTGTTTGTATGAGCATCTTAGCAGTACTATTATCATTGTCCTTTTTTCATTCTTTTTTCGGGCATAATGAAACTTACTGAAAAAATTACCACGTAGGTAATAATGGAGGTTATCATGCCACAGAAGCTGCACCAAAGGACCCTCAGACAGTAAACATCCAGCCTATTGCAGTTCCTTCTATTCAGGTGGATGAGTTGAAGGATATCACAGATAACTTTGGTACAAAGTCGTTGATTGGTGAGGGCTCTTATGGAAGAGTATACCATGGTGTCTTGAAAAGTGGGCAGGCTGCAGCTATCAAAAAACTAGACTCCAGCAAGCAACCAGACCAAGAATTTTTAGCACAGGTTGGGCCTATAACAAAGTGCTACCTTGAACCATTCTACCTTCAGATGCAATTGTTTCTTTCAAATTTTTTGTCACCTGATACATTGTTATTACAGGTTTCCATGGTATCGAGGCTTAAACATGAAAATGTGGTTGAGCTTCTTGGTTACAGTGTGGATGGTGGTCTCCGTGTCCTTGCGTATGAGTATGCTTCAAATGGATCTCTTCATGACATTCTTCATGGTAAGTGATGTCTACCGTTTCCTCAATGTAAGTTTGTGACGTTGACTGTTACTCCTGGACACTGGCACTGGTAAAGAATGTTTGAGTTCTTGCATGAACTGCAAATATTAAATTGATTGCTGAAACTATGTTGGTTCATCCATATGTTATGGGATTATCTATGGGTGATCTGGGTGTACTTCATACCTTTAGGGATCTGATTTTACAAAGGGACATTTGATTTTCAGCCCAAAATCTAAACTGTTGTCAGACCAAGTCCCCAAGTTCTGATTTATTAATCCTTGGCCATTATTTTTTATGGTTCAGTTATGTTAAAAAATGATCGAAGTCTCCCTAGTTCCGTGAACTGAGTTGGGCTAACTGGACATTCCCTTAAACTAATTCATTTGTTGACACATGTTATTAATCTGATTTTGCAAAAAAAATCTGACATGTCATTAAGTTGACACATTGTTGCAACATTGATGAAAAATAAAATTACAAAAAATACTAAAATTATTGTACCTTTATTGGGGATATGCAGGAATAACATTGTGAAACAAATTAAAGTGAACAAAATATAAATTGTGAAGGTTGAAGGCAAATAAAAAACAAAATAGACAGAGAAAGAGATTGGAATATATATATATATATATATATATATATATATATATATATATATATATATATATATATATATATACTTATCAACTGTTAAAATAAATAGAAAGCAAAAAATAAACACAAAACCTGGCAGATTATGAAGAGGGATGAGTTGTGATTGGGATCTGCTGGATAGAGGGGATGTGTGGGAATTGTTGGGAAGTGGGAAATTATTGAAGATGGTGGGCAGTTACTCTGAAGTAACAGCTAGTTTGTGGGTTTGGCGATAAAAATTAACATTTATATCCTTTATAGTGTTGTGTTTTTGTGTATTTTGAGGGTTAAATTTTGACATATTAAATGTGACAGAACGTCAATAGCTGAAATGACTCCTGGCTTTATATAATAGTAGATATTTAAAAAATCACAAAATTTATCTAAATATTAGAAGGGCTATTAAAAAGGGTTTCGGAACTGTTTGGACACCGTTTCGTCACCACTGCATGACCCTCACATCAGCATTGCTTGCCAACAGCAAACCACTATCAGTCGATTAACATCACCACGCGCAACTTACTGCACTACATTGCCCACCCATCTGAATCTAAAGATCACACCATCACAATTCCCCCATCTTTAATTGAATTGCAAACCACCTCTGTTATACCATCTGAAATCACCCCCCCCCAATCTGAAACTGAAATTCACAACTCTATGTATATCGAAATCTACTGTACATCAAGTAATTGATTTCTATACGGCTTCAAAATCTTCAGATTCGTTCAAAATCCCCAATGCTATTTTATATATATATATATACACACACACACACACACACACACTCAACTCAACAAAGCAAAACCTTTTTTCAATTATCTGAGGTTAGTTACGTGAATCTTATTTTTCCAGTCCGCTCTGTTCAACGCAACATTATTGGTTAAACCACATGATGTCATGTCATTTTTTACAATTTTCCACCAAGTCAATTTAGGCCTACATCTACTCCTTGTGTTACCATCATAGTTGTCAAATCGCGAATCGTATCGTGAATCGTTTACCCCCCGAATCGCGAATCGTGAATCGAATCGTGAATCGTATCGGTCGAATCGGAACCAAACGATAAAAACGTAGTAAAACATATGTAAATGGAATTTAACACTATAGAATTGGTAATTAAGCGTAATATGACAAAAAACTAATCATAGCACATGATAATATACCAAAATATATCACAAAAATTAACCGTAGTACATGTTCTCATCCATTTTAAGCTTAAAAATGTAAAAAACAAAAATATTTCATAAAACAGCCTACATATTAATTTAAAACACCCTACATAAAACAAATATATATATATCATAAAGAGCCTATATATTAATTTAATGTAAAAAAATCGCGAAAAAAAATAAAAAAAAAATAAAAAAAGTGAATCGGACCGAATCGTGAATCGGACCGAATCGGACCCGAATCGGAAGATTCGAATCGTGAATCGCCGATTCGGTCCGATTCTTTAGACATTTGCGATTCGAAGGTTGATTCGAATCGTTTTGGTACTGAATCGAATCGAATCGTCCGATTCGAATCGCGAATCGGACGATTTTGACAACTATGGTTACCATCAATACTAACGAAATCACTCTTCCTTACGGGGGCATCCATTGGTCTACGCCTGACGTGTCCAAACCATCTGAATCTATTTTCTCCCAATTTATATTCTATAGGAGCTACTTCTACCATTTCATGAATTTGTTCATTTCTAATTTCATTCATTCGAGTTTTACCACAAATCTATCTTAGCATTCGCATTTCCGCCACGCTCATTTTCTGCACTTTTTTTTAGGTTGCCCAACACTATGTCCCATATAACATGGCGGACACTATGTCCCATATAACATGGCGGGTCTAACGGCTGTCCTATAAAATTTTCCCTTTAACTTTAGAGGTATACGTCGATCACACAATACGCCGGTAGCACTTCTCCACATAACCCATCTTGCTTTAATCCTATGAATAACATCATCGCTAATATCTCTATATTTTTGGATAGTCGAGCCTAAATAACAAAAATAATCATTTATAAGTATCTCTTGACACTCCAACTTCACCACATCCCGTTTATCATCCTATTACTACTAAAATTCCATCCACATATTTTGTTTTAGTACTGCTTATTTTAAATACCCTTGTTTGTTTCTAGAGTTTCTCTCCAAAATTCCAATCTAGTATTAATCCCTGTCTTAATCTTATCCACTAAAATAATATCATATGCAAAAAGCATACACTACGGCACCTCATCTTGTATTGGTGCAGTAAACTCATCCATAACAAGAGTAAAGAGACTTGGTGCTGAATCTTGGTGCAAACCTACAGTAACTGAGAATTCTCTATTTCTTCCGACTGATGTTCTTACTATTGTCATAGCCTCATCATACATGTTGTTGATCACATCAATATATCTACGAGTCATTTTTTTTTTATGTAAAATCCACCATATTATATCTCTTGGTATCCTATTATACGTCTTCTCCTAATCTATAAAAATCATATGAAGGCCCTTTTTCTCCCTATACCTTTCCATTAATCTCCTCAATAAATAAATATCTTCCATTGTTGACCTCTCAGGAATAAACCCAAACTGATTCTCAGATACTGTTGTTTTCAATCTCAATCTATATTCAATCACTTTCTCCTAAAGTTTTATTGTATGACTCATTAACTTAATCCCATAATAATTGAACAACTTTGTATGTCTCCATTATTTTTATGAATAGGTACTAAAACACTCTTTCTCCATTCATCGGGCATCCTATTAGTCATTGTAATTCTATTAGATAATTTTATAAGCCAAGACATTCATTCTTCCCCTAAGCACTTCCAAACCTCAATAGGGATACCATCTGGTTCCAAAGCCCTCCTAGTTTTCATCTTTTTTAGAGCAATCCTAACCTCCGTTGTTTGCAAAAAAATATATTTTTTCGAGTTTCTTAAGTTCCTCTCTATCTAATTTACTCCCATTATCTTCATTTAATAACCTATCGAAGTAGTTTTTCTATCTTTCCATAATCTCATCATTCTTGACTAGGATTCTCGAATCATCATTTTTACTACACTTAACGTTATTAAAATATTTTGTTTTTCTGTCCCTAAGTTTAGCAAGCTTATAAATAATTTTTTTCCCTTCTTGTGTTCCTAGTTGTGTATAAAGATAATCATACGCCTTTAACTTAGCATCTTTTACCTTTTTCTTAACTTCTTTCTTAGCCCATTTATATTTCTTATTTTTTTCGTTATTTCTAATTGTTTGCCATGTTTTAAAGCACTCTCTTTTGATTTTTACTATTTTTTGTACTTCTTCATTCCACTACTAAGTTTCTTTAGATTGTGCCCCTCTACCTTATGATTCTCCAAGAATTTCTTTCGATATTCTCCTTATGCATGTGGCTATCTTATCCCACATTATATTAGTCTCATTTTGGTATTCCATGACGCTTCATATAATATTTTATCTTTAAATAGTTTTGATTTCTCTCCTTTTGAGTTCCATCACCTAGTTCGTGGGTTAATCTTCTGTTTTCACAACCGTGCTTGATTTTTAATATTTATATCCAACACCGTTATCCAATGTTGTGAGGCTAAACTCTCTCTCGGGATAACCTTATTGTCTTTACATGTTAGTCGGTTTCCTTTCCTGGTAATGAAAAAGTCTATTTTGCTTTTATTCGTTCCACTTTTATAAGTTATTAAGTGAAGCCTCTTTTTAATACATGCATTTACTAGTACAAAATCATAAGCCATCGCAAAATCTAAGATAGACTCTCCACCGTCGTTCCATGCACCATCTCATATCCTCCATGCACCACCTCATATCGTACACGATCTTCTCCTACATGGCCATTAAAATTTCCCCCTATATAGATTTCTCACCTACGGATATTTCTTGAATCAGTTCATCCATTTGTTCCCAAAATTGTACTTTAGTCTGCCCATCTAATCCTTACTTGGGGTGCATAAGCACTAATAATATTAATTATATTTTCACCTAATACCAGTTTTACAAGTATAAATCTATCACCTTTCCAAATAACGGTTACGATATCATCCTTAAGGTTCTTATCTACTATTATTCCGATTCCGTTTTAATTTCTATGTTTTCATGTATAATATAATTAAAATCCTATATTTTGTATTTCTCTAGCTTTCTCAATGACCCATTTAGTTTCTTGTAAACAAGTTATGTTAACTTTTCTTCTTATCATGGTATCCACTAGTTCCATCCCTTTCCCTGTCATAGTCCCTCTGTTTCAAGTTGCTAACTTAAGTCTACTATCCTGTACTAGCTTCTTTATTCGCACACGTCCAGATTGTTGCAGGAATACTTGCCCATTTCTCATCTCACCCGGGCGCCGAATCGACGTCCTTACCTATTTTTCGAAACACCCGGTGGCAGGCGCAACGCATCGCGTAAGAGGAATTCCCTAGTATTAACGTGTATATTCGTAGGATTCATGTTCATAAGGATTCGACAAAGTTTTACGTTGGTTGTCAGCTACCTAATGCAACCCTTCTTCTTAATCTGGGCTTGGGACTGGCAGTGTCCAAAAAAAAATATAAGAAGGTAAGCACGAGCAGAGTTTATATATATATATATATATTGAAATCTTTAATTGATTCCAAACAATCTCTGTGTGAAAGCAATTTCGTTGTGGTGGGGGGGGGGGGGGGGGGGGGGGGAGAAGAGAGATAGAGAGAGATTTTCATTTAAAACGCGGGAACTTGTTTGGTTATGGGTATTTGTTATTGAGGATTTTGCTACTTTAATTAGGGATATGTAGGGGAAATTTAGTCACTTGAAACTATGCCTTATCACTTTCAAAGCACATAAAAATTTATGTTAAATTTTGGACAAATTTTACTTGAATTGTGTAAAGTATCAATATTAATAGTTGAGGGGGTTTATTATCGGTTTTTAGTTTAGAGGGGTGACGCGTTAGCCAAATTAATTCAGGGGGTTAGTCTAATTTAGCCTTTTTATTTATGTATGAAATTGTGGGGCCTAAAGTTCAATTCTGTATACACCAATGGAGCTCAACTGAGTATTTTAGTCATTTTCTATGCATATAATGGAGTAGTGAACAACTAAAAGGAACCATAAAATTTGGGTCGATATCTGATAACTGGAAACTTTTGGGGAGAAAGTCAGTTTGACTTGTGCTCTAAGAGGCTTCTCTGATACATACTACCTTCGAGAAACTTCAAATATCACGAACCAAAAATCGAATTCTTCTGTTTTAGGGAGCTGGTTTCACTTGGCCTCGCATTGCCTATATGTAATTGGAGCACAATTTACCTTCACATATAGGCAGTGGGCACAAGAGAAGTACATGATTGAAGCTTATTCAGTCTTATGCTTCTTCACATATAGGCAGTTTGAATGTACAGAATCCCAAATTCACCTTCACATATTTTCTGTTTCTTTAATTGTTCCCTCATCTCAGCTAGCTACTTGTTGGTGAGTAGTATTGTATTGTTCATCTCGTGGGTGATATAAACAATCTTTTTTAATATATGGATGTAGGACGAAAAGGTGTGAAAGGATCGCAGCCAGGTCCAGTTCTATCGTGGTCACAAAGAGTAAAAATTGCTGTTGGAGCTGCAAGAGGACTTGAATACTTACATGAAAAGGCCCAGCCACATATCATTCACAGGGATATTAAATCTAGCAATGTTCTACTTTATGATGATGATGTCGCGAAAATTGCCGATTTTGATTTGTCGAATCAAGCCCCTGACATGGCAGCGCGTCTTCATTCTACTCGTGTTCTTGGAACCTTTGGTTACCATGCTCCCGAGTAAGCTCTTCTTTAGATCTGTAATATAGATGTTAGTTTTTATTAGGTTTTCTTTTTTTGTTTAAACATAAAGCCTAAATTCTAGTCATGTCTGCAGTCTACTCCTTGACGTCTCTACATTGTTTTAACAGAAGCAATGTTGAGGCATAATCTAATAGTTCGGCCCTTGAAATCATTGATTAATAATGTATTGGATCATTGTTTCATTTGATTTAAATCACTTGATATTTTATTGTGCAAAAAGAAAATAATGTGTTGATATCATTACAAAGATATATAGGGAAAAGGAAAGGCATGGGGTTTTTTCATACGAATATAGGTAACAAATGGTAGGATCTACTTGTTGCCACTTAATTTCAATTATTTTGCTCAGCATATGAGCCATGAAATCTTTTAGGATTTTATTTTGACAATCTTTACTATCCATCCATGTTTAAGACTTCAGATTAAAGTGAACAAACAGTACATAGAGAGCTGGAGCAGGAGCGTGATATCTAATGCATGAGATTGCTAATGTAAAAAAGATGTTATGTTTGGTGTATACCATGTATAATGTACAAATGTTGAATGCCTTCTAAATCGTGATAATTTAAAGGGCAAAATTCTCTTTGGAGAGTATCCTACTGCTGCAGTTTATTTTTTGTTTTTCTAATTAATTTTATTGATGATAAAAATGGTGCATACAAAAAACAAAAGGGACAATCTCTCCACCTAAGAGGTAAGAAAAATAAAGAGCTTACAAACCGAAAATCAACCTGTCCAAAATTATAATTATATCTTTGATTAGTTTGGATAATGTTTCCAATTAGCATAATAAAGGATGTGTTATAATCCTGAAATATATTTTAAAGGAGGAAGCCCAGAGAGACTAAATTTAATCCTCTTCCATACCACTTCCTCACTCTTTTTTCCTCTACCATTTCTTTCCTTCCATACCCTCACAACCGTTGTCCCCCCAAATTCTAAGCCTTCTCCTTGTTGCCATTGCCGAACGAAATATCTACCACTACAATTGCTTTGCTCCATATATGGGAGCAGCCTCTCAATATCTGTATGGAGGTAAGGCCTGCTGACATCCGCCTCTCCCTGACCTGCAGTTAAGCGAGAGCCTTGTGCACTGAATATGACCTTTTTTCATAATTGCTTGGCTCCATAACTTTGGTCACACTCCAGCCATCGTCATTAACATGGCTAGGGTTCAATCCCTCTTAGCTGCATTGTATTTTATCTTTTACAAGATGACACGGTGTATAAAACACATGCAATATCATCAGGATCTTGAGTAGATAAGTTGCCCTCTAAGATTCCATAGTCCCAAATAGTCAAATCAGTGCTCTTTGACTAATCAATCTTAATTTGGCATATAGTGTGAACTTAGCACTTCAACATAATCACTGTGGTTGAGTTCTCTGATTTTGGGTAACAGGTATGCTATGACTGGACAGTTGAGTTCAAAGAGTGACGTTTACAGTTTTGGCGTGGTCCTCCTGGAACTCTTGACTGGGAGAAAACCTGTTGATCATACATTGCCACGTGGACAGCAAAGTCTGGTCACCTGGGTACTCGTTTCATCTTCTTTTTTCCTCCTATGACTCATGGAGTCTGATTACTTGCTTTGCTTTTTGACTTCCAACAGTTTTATTGGTTTGTTTCCATCTAACTTGATGATTTTTCACCTGATGGTTGTATTAGGCAACTCCGAAACTCAGCGAAGATAAAGTGAAGCAGTGTGTTGACACCAGACTGAATGGAGAATACCCTCCCAAGGCAGTTGCAAAGGTAATTTAGTACTCCCTTGTGCTTTTATTTTTAGAATGTCTCAAATTAAGAGCCGCGGGCTAACCTTAGCGACTCTTAAAGAAATGAAGAACATGTACAATATATTATTTTTTGTTCACCTGTTGCAATAATGCGGTACCTCTCCCCGAGAAAATATGATCCATGATTGAATTAGAATATCTGTCTGATGAATTTGAGGAACTAAAATCTCATTCATTGCCTTTCTTCTTTTCTTCTGTTATACGTTGGGAACAGATGGCCGCTGTTGCAGCATTATGCGTGCAGTACGAAGCGGATTTCCGGCCAAACATGAGTATTGTAGTTAAAGCGCTCCAGCCTCTGTTGAATGCTCGTTCAGGGCCTCATACTGAATCAGCAAACTTGTGAAGTTCCTGCTCCCCTGCTAAACATGTCCTTCGGATTTGTTTTGGTTTAGACTATTAATCGTGTACCTACATTTCACGCCCTTCAGACACTCAAAAACATTACTGGATTTTTTGTTTCTTTTTAAATTATATATATATATATATATTTTTTCATGTCATGCATAGTATCATCCTACAAATATACTGACGTGAGCGCAATTGTTGTCCTGTTATTCTTTTGGGTTGTATTAAAGGTTTTAATATCCAACTGAGTCTGGTTCTGGAACTGTCTTGAACTTATAATTACTGCTGATTTCCTCCTGGATATGCGTGGGTCATATTTTTAACCCCCCCCCCCCCCTTCCTGTGAACTTTAACTTTGTGCTACATCCCACCACCTTCATTCTTCATTTGCATGAAGATGGAGCGCGCACACATTTTATCTGTTTTCCTCCAAGAATCAATGCTATAAGAAAGTAGAGGAAAAAACTAGGGGGGAAATATGCTTTATGATGTGTACACAGTAGTTATCTTTGATTTCTTTTGCATTTTTCTCTATTTTCTGAGATTTAAACATAGCATACCGTAAAGATTGGTTTAGCCACAAGTTCAAGGGTCAATCTAGAAAAAGAAATATAAACAGATTTTGTATGCATCATTTCCAACAAAATTTGTGTGAGTTACTTGGCCATATTCACATTAAAAAGAAAAATGGTAGACCTATAAATAAAATGACATGACACCAATCAAGGATGGAGACTAGGCAAAGGAAATCGTTAAAAATGTGATTCACAGCTCATTGATTGAGGCTACATACATACATAGCATGACCCTCTCTGAGTTTTGCTTCTGTAACACTTTACTTTCTTGTTAAGGAATTAATTATTTTCTTCAGTTTGTTAGCTGGGAAATCTAACTGTGCTTGCATAATTCAAAGTGTTAAGTCACCTACGTCTGATGTTTTACTGGAGCAGTGGTTCCATGAAAAGTATTTTGAGGATGGATTTGCTATTTATGGAATACTAGTTGGTGCACATGTGCGTTGCTGATGTCACCAATGCGTGAATTATTAGATTATGCTCCCACCATTACAAATTAAGTCCATGTTCGCTTTTTGTATAGATTAAGGCCCTGTTTGGTTGTCCTAAAATTATAAATTATATTATTAATAAATTGATCCATTTACAAATTGATCAATTAATTGTGTTTGGTTTCATTAATGAAATGATTTATTAATTGTCCCATTTTAGCTCATGTGCAAATTCTGAAATTGATTCATTTCACAAAAAATGTGAAATGAATCCATTTGAAATAGGAGTCACATAAAGTGCATGTCCTCTCTCCCTCTCCCCCTCCCCCTCCCCCTTCCCCTCTCTCTCCCTCTCCCTCTCCCTCTCTCTCTTGATCTTTTTTTATTTTTTTTCATAGAACCTTAACATCAAATTCAAATTACCAAACATTGTGTAAAATTGGATTTAACTCATTTCAAATTCACGCATTTATAATTCACTAATTCACAATGAATCGATTTACATAATCAAACAATTTGCGCAACCAAACTGGGCCTAAGGGTTTCTTCAATCCATGACAAGATCAACATATGTACACTATCAAGAAATAGCGTCATTGATTATGTCTAAAAAAGAAAAGTGGACTATTAATTTGGAACAATCGAAAATAAAATAGTGATTCTTATTTTGGGACGGAGGCAGTATATGTTTTGGGAGTGATAAATTGTTTACTGAAAAAGGTGAAACCACCGGGTTTTTAAATTAAGGAAATATTTGTCAAATATTTCTTCAAATTCCCTATCTAATATAAAATATAAATGAATAATAACCGAGCACAAATGTCCAAACCATTAGCCGAAGTCGTATACTTAAAAGAGTATGAAGAAAATGAAGATCGTTGAAATCATTCATTCAAAGGTGTCAGACATTGGAGCCATCGTGATATGCATCAAAACATAATGGGTTATATTGTATTTACTCCCATTTTTATACTTGATTTTGTCTCACCCCCAACATTTAAAAAAAAAAGACAATTTATAATTATATTTCTTGTTGACAATTTTTAAATATTTAAGGACAATTTACTATTAGGTCAACTTATTATGTCACTAGCGCGGACTTCTACAAGAAGAGAATTAGTGAACCTAAGTGTTTAAAATTTGTCAAAATTTCTTTAGTATTTGAAATTTGTTTGTGAGGAAGCTAAGAATACTTTGCTACTAAACAAATGTTGCACCCTCGTCCATAACACCGTTAATCGAATTTTTTATTTAAACATTTGACTATTACTTTTAATTTTAAGTGACCATTAATGTTTAGACCCTAAGCGCTAAGTACGTTTTGCACGTAGTCCATCTTATCATTTTATGTTGCAAATAGTCATTTGTCTATTTTTTGACAATTTTTTTAGGGTCTAGGATAGGAGACGAAATAGTGTTTGTGAGTGTTTTACATGGTTAGTGCTTTTGGAAAAAATAAAAAGGTTTGACCTACACGTTTATTAAAAAAATATACAGGGACTTTTTTAACGATCCTTAATTTAATCCTCAAAAGATAGTAATAGCTATCATAGAACTTTGATATAAGAATAAATAAATAAATAATAACTGTTCATTTTGTGTTTAGCCCTCACTTTTATAGCTGATTTTGGGTCAGCTCTAATTTTGTTCTAAAAATTTGTGTTACATCCTATCTTATAACATCGTTAGTCAAATTGTTGCTTTATTACACTTGACAATTTTACCTTTATAGTTTTTTTTCGAGACATTCAAATACAAAATAGAATTAAAGAAAAACCTTGATAATTAATAATAATTAAAAAGGTATCATTAATACAAAAAAAAGATATGTTTAATGATTTTTTATGATAATTCTAAAAGTTAAAAGGTAATCAAATGCCAAAGTATAGTTTACAAATATGAATTAAATGTGCGTGTGTGTATGAAAAGGCAAGAGATTATTGATTCCCGGATTTTAAATTTTCTTCAATTAAAATCAAAGTTAATTTCCTTTTTAAATAAATGCGGAAGCGTATAATAAGAGATGGTTCAACAAAACAACAAGGCCGGGTTTTAATATCTTAAGAAACAAATTAAAACAATAATTCAAGTCCTAGAATTTGCCTAAGTCATCATTAACAATTATTCAAAGTTAGGCGAAACCATATTAATGCAAGTGACTTGAATAAACCAAATTTTATCCAATATTAAATTAAAGTCCCAATTTAAATTAGTGTGATTGTAAAACCAAATTTTATCTTGAAATTAATCTAGCATGCGTTCTAAGTGATATAGAGCAAGATAAAATCAACAGTTACACAACACCGCGATATACGAGGAAAAACTCACTAACGGGAAAAAACCTCGGGACGGCCCTAGCCTCAAATCCACTAAAAATGGTATTACAAAATACAAGACAAAAGACTTACTTCCTAAACTCGAACCCTCTCAAGCCGTGATGCTCCTTCTTGTATCAACCTCCAATTAGCGGATAACCAACGGAGCTCCACCGTGGTCTCGGAATACACCGATAGGACTTTAAACGGTCACCGTCACCCGAACATGGAGCCTTTCTCCAAACGGGTAGAATCTCAACAAAGGTCTTCTTTGTGATGGGGTGTAGAAGCAAACCCGAAACATCTCTTGAATTCGGTAGAGAAAACCGGTGCCAAAAACTCCAAGTAAGGATATGTATATATAGAACTTGGAATAACCAACAATGGGTGTAAACTAGAGTGTGTATGAATTTTCCATTAAAATTAACACTCAAAACTTGAACATTTTCCCTAAATAAATTTGCTCTCAAACTCTCTCTAAGAGATGGATATGGATTGGAAAAGTTGTCTTGGAAAATGTGTTTCCCGCACATAATAATGCATGAAAAAGTTGGTTGAAAAACAAGTGGAGAAGTGGGGAAAAAACTGCCAAAAACTGCTCAAAACCGTTCCCGCCTGACGTCTCGTTCGAACGAACTTGACTCTCGTTCGAACGAGACTTCTAACGAGCGACCAACCTGGGCTCGTTAGAATCTCGTTAGATATCTCGTTATAACGAAAACTCGTTCGAACGACATATCGAACGACTGTCCAGATTAGGGTCGTTGGCAAACTCGTTCGAACGAACCTGGTTCGAACGACAAAACTCGTTCGAACAAAATCTGGTTCGAACGAAAAAACTCGTTCGAACGACATTTCTAACGAACGTCCAGAAAGTTTGTAAAATTCGATTTTGGCCCAGAAACTTTTATAAACTTTTATATACTTATTTTTAAGTTTCTAATTGATACTTTCTGAAAAATAAAATGCAGTTTTTATTAACCTAACACCCAATACAAATTGTTCCAAACTCCTATATACATATAATTACATTCATACCTTGGGAGCATGGAACCTTAATTGATGACGTAGAAACGAGGCACACAAACCGGCATTTTGATGAAGCTTTAAGTTCTTTGCCGCTACGTCTTCAACATACACTTCATAGGCTTGAGAATATTACAATAAATACTATCCTATGAATAAATGTTTTTGTCCGGAATTGAGCCAAAACTATATATGGACTCAATTGAAAATTTGTGTCCTTACAAATCTCCCCCTTTGGCTATTCCGGGACAAAAACCAAACAAAAAAATCCTAAAGGGCCGTCAAGCTCTACTAGACTCAAAACATAACCCGCCCAATCTTGACTCAACCCAAGGATCAAAACGCTTTGCCATAGAAGGATGCCGCTTTAGAATAATTCCTGCACACTTAAGCAAACTCATCAAATGCATAGGGAATATCAAAGTATTAAATGCAATTAATTAATTACTCCCCCTAAATTAATTCTCCCTTTAAACATATGACCTACTTAGAAAGACGTCTCCCCCTAAGATAAATCTCCCCCAAACGAAGATATGATAATAATAGGATTAGATACTCTCCTCCTATCATCATTCTCCCCCTTTTTGTTCGGGAATAGGCAAAGAATAAAGAACTAATAAACAGCATGTGAAAGCTTAAAGCGATAAGACATGAATGCATATGGGCAATTAAAGCAAGGCAAAGACAAACAAATATCATATATATATATACGATAAATATACCAATAAGTACGTGCATATATAGGTAGATATAAACACACACATGACACAAAATACAATAAGTTTGCACACTCGTATGGCAAAAATGTGTCATATGGAAACGGAAGTGTAGGGGTGTGAACTAGCAACAATTAAATTTAGACCCAAACACTTAAGTAACGTTCACGGAGTTCTCATTTGATTGCAAACTTCATCACAGTTAAATATAACCTCATGTGACAATATAAAGATTGAACTCAATGAAAAAACATACACAATGCATACAAGCCTAGCATGATGATGATTATACAAACCAAATAGAGTCATGACATTAAAGACAACTAGGATAAACGGACATTGTGCAAACCGTTGATATACCATCCAATTCTCCCTCAATGAGCATATATATATTCTTTTGTTTTTGAATGAATATATCATACAAACATAGGCCTTGGCAATTGCTTATTGATTAATGCCAAATATTCTGTTTTTAGGCCTTTGGATCACGTATTTCTTTTAGATCCAATCAACGGTGGCTTACTATCGCAAAGGATTTAATTCATCCTTTCGGAGCCCTTCCCCGTGCATATATTTATTTATCATGTTTTCATTTTTCACACAAATCTCACATGCAACGGATTTTGACATGCACTAGTCCTCCTAAGTCATAGATATGTAGATGACTAGATTGATAGGAGAACACCTCAAAAAGCTCAAATATAACATATGACATTAAGATTTCAAAAGAGCTCGTGCATGTGTGAATAGAGGCATATAGAAATAGAATCCATTTAAACAATACAAAATCCAACTACTCCATATAAAACATGGTAAAGAACATTTTAAGGATTGAAAATCTAAACCAAAAGTTCTAGCCACATGGGAGCGTAAACGATAGGATTCAAACACAAATATATGCCACATAAAGTGTGTCAAACAAAAATACACACAAAATAAAATCTTTTCGAGTTTTTAACATTTTTAAACAAAAATAAATATTTACTCAAAAGGACAAACAAAAATCATTTGTATTTTTCATTAAGCTTAAATGAAATAAATAAAACACAAATGATAAACAAAAATCTTTTTATATTATGCAGTCGATTCAAACACAAAATATAATACAAAAAGATAGACAAGTCATAATTTCTAGCATGGGATATGAAATTAGGCGATGACTAGAAAATGACTAAACAAGCATACATTTAGCATATGAATATAGCATGAAGTACAAACGCTAAAGTATGCAAACACTAACACATTTATCCTTTAGATTTAGCAAGGGAGGAGGCATGTGTAAGTAAATGAGAATCAAAATCCCTATTTTGTAAGGCAACCAAGTCGGATTTCCTAACCCAAATAAATGAAGAATTACTATCTTGGGGTGTAGGAACGTTAGCTATCGTGGTTACTTTACTATGGGATTTTCTAGGAATTCGTTTAGGATCTAAACAAAATTTCCTAAGATGACCTTGTCGACCACAATGTGTACAAGTAAGAGCATGTCGAAAAGATTTATCTAAGGAGTGATCATTAAATGCATTCCTAGAAGATTCTCCTAAAACATTGGTTTTGACTTTAGGGTTAAAATCATTACAAGAATTGAAGCCTAAACCAAAAGTGTCATTTTTAATTTGCACCGTTCCTAACATTTTATCTAGTTTTTCCGAACGACACTCCAAATCAAATTTGACATTACTAGAATCTTTTAATTTATTTTCCAATTCTAAAATTTTAGATTCTAGTAAAACATTTCGCTCTTCAAAAGCAAGAAGCTCCTTTTTCAAGGATTCCATTAAACCCCTAAGGCTATCTCTCTCGCCTTCTACATAGTTAAGCTTCTCTTTAAGAGTTCTCTCATGAGTCCTATGGTCTTCTATTAAGGCACTTTCATCAATGACCTTGACACTCTCTCTTAAACTTGCTTCTAACTTCAAATTAGCTCTTTTCAATTTAATAGATTCTTTATATAATTCATGAAAAGCATTTTGAAGTTCACTCATATCAACCTCATCTTCATTTTCACTCTTTTTTTTTTTTCACTCTCACTATCATAAAAAATAAGAGAATCATGTACAATGACCTTGGAAGTGGCATGTGCTATAATTTCATCATCCGATGAGTTCTCATTATCACTCACATGTCTAGCCATAAAAGCCACAAAATTTTTCTTAGTGGGGGATTCGGGCTTTTCTTCCTTATCACTATCACTAAGGGTTGCATTATATGAAATAGGTCGCTTACCGTCTTTCCTTAGTTTAGTGGGGCACTAATAAGCCCTATGGCCATAACCTTCACAACCAAAACATTTATTAGACTCGTCCCTATCAATATTTTCATTACTAGGTTTAGGGATCTTATCGGCTTTAGAAATCTTCTAGTTTTTATCATGTTTAGAAGATTCAAATTTCTTAAAATCATTTTTAACTTTATCTTTGTTAAATTTAAGAAATTTTCTAAATTTACGAGCAAACAAAGCCATGTCTTCCGAGTCACTATCACTATCGCTCTCTACTACTTGTTTGACCTCTTTTCGGGCTTTTAAGGCAACGCCCTTTTCAATTTTCTTTTCAGTTTTAGAGGGAAACATATCTAGTTCATAGGTTTGTAAATCAGCTACAAGCTCTTCTAATTTCGTAGAAGCTAAAGTGGGTAAAGAATTTAAAACGGTCACCTTTGGAATAAATCTATCGGGTAGGGACCTTAAAATTTTCTTTACTACACGGTCGTCAGGTATTTTCTCTCCCAAGTTAAAGGATGAATTGACAATATCAGAAAGTCTAGCATAAAATTTATCAAACGTTTCTTTTTCATTCATTTTGATAGTTTCAAATTGAGTGGTGAGGTTTTGGAGTTTAGAAGCTTTAACGACACTCGTTCCTTCATGACTTAATTGTAAAATATCCCACGCTTCTTTAGCGGTTTCACACGTCATAATACGTCGAAATTCATCTGGTGCGACAGCGCTAAACAAGGCATTTAAACCTCGGGAATTAAAATTTGCAAGCTTAAACTCATTTTCGGTCCATCTATCAACGGGTTTGGGAACTTTTTCATTTTCAATTAAATGTGTTGGTGGAGTCCAACCGTTAACAACAGACATCCAAACACGTTCATCGATAGATTTAAGTGCCGATTTCATTCGCGCTTTCCAATACACGTAGTTAGAACCATCAAAAATAGGAAATTTTGAAAATGGGGAAAAATCCATATTTAGCCAAAACTTAAAGGATCTTTAACGAAATAATTTATCGTTTTTGGCTCTGATACCAATTTGAAAAGGCAAGAGATTATTGATCCCCGGATTTTAAATTTTCTTCAATTAAAATCAAAGTTAATTTCCTTTTTAAATAAATGCGGAAGCGTATAATAAGAGATGGTTCAACAAAACAACAAGGCTGGGTTTTAATATCTTAAGAAACAAATTAAAACAATAATTCAAGTCCTAGAATTTGCCTAAGTCATCATTAACAATTATTCAAAGTTAGGCGAAACCATATTAATGCAAGTGACTTGAATAAACCAAATTTTATCCAATATTAAATTAAAGTCCCAATTTAAATTAGTGTGATTGTAAAACCAAATTTTATCTTGAAATTAATCTAGCATGCGTTCTAAGTGATATAGAGCAAGATAAAATCAACAGTCACACAACACCGCGATATACGAGGAAAAACCCACTAACGGGACAAAACCTCGGGACGGCCCTAGCCTCAAATCCACTAAAAATGGTATTACAAAATACAAGACAAAAGACTTACTTCCTAAACTCGAACCCTCTCAAGCCGTGATGCTCCTTCTTGTATCAACCTCCAATTAGCGGATAACCAACGGAGCTCCACCGTGGTCTCGGAATACACCGATAGGACTTTTAACGGTCACCGTCACCCGAACATGGAGCCTTTCTCCAAACGGGTAGAATCTCAACAAAGGTCTTCTTTGTGATGGGGTGTAGAAGCAAACCCGAAACATCTCTTGAATTCGGTAGAGAAAACCGGTGCCAAAAACTCCAAGTAAGGATATGTATATATAGAACTTGGAATAACCAACAATGGGTGTAAACTAGAGTGTGTATGAATTTTCCATTAAAATTAACACTCAAAACTTGAACATTTTCCCTAAATAAATTTGCTCTCAAACTCTCTCTAAGAGATGGATATGGATTGGAAAAGTTGTCTTGGAAAATGTGTTTCTCGCACATAATAATGCATGAAAAAGTTGGTTGAAAAACAAGTGGAGAAGTGGGGAAAAAACTGCCAAAAACTGCTCAAAACCGTTCCCGCCTGACGTCTCGTTCGAACGAACTTGACTCTCGTTCGAACGAGACTTCTAACGAGCGACCAACCTAGGCTCGTTAGAATCTCGTTAGATATCTCGTTAGAACGAAAACTCGTTCGAACGACATATCGAACGACTGTCCAGATTAGGGTCGTTGGCAAACTCGTTCGAACGAACCTGGTTCGAACGACAAAACTCGTACGAACGAAATCTGGTTCGAACGAAAAAACTCGTTCGAACGACATTTCTAACGAACGTCCAGAAAGTTTGTAAAATTCGATTTTGGCCCAGAAACTTTTATATACTTATTTTTAAGTTTCTAATTGATACTTTCTGAAAAATAAAATGCAGTTTTTATTAACCTAACACCCAATACAAATTGTTCCAAACTCCTATATACATATAATTACATTCATACCTTGGGAGAATGGAACCTTAATTGATGACGTAGAAACGAGGCACACAAACCGACATTTTGATGAAGCTTTAAGTTCTTTGCCGCTACGTCTTCAACATACACTTCATAGGCTTGAGAATATTACAATAAATACTATCCTATTAATAAATGTTTTTGTCCGGAATTGATCCAAAACTATATATGGACTCAATTGGAAATTTGTGTCCTTACAGTGTAAAATGAAATTATGTTTTTTTACATTTGGTCCATACTTTTTGAATACTAAACTAAAATTACATTTTAGAATTTAAACCATTCATATTTTCTTGTATTTAAATACCATCGTTCAGTATTTACCTAAGCATTTTTAATATTTTTGACACTTAATAATTTTTTATATATCAAATTTCATTTTTTTTGTTTTGTAATTTTATGGATCGAAAAAACATTTAGAGCAATATGGTCAATTGTTAAACGACATATTTAGAATAATGTTTTGTTGTAAAAAACAAATAAATAACAACAAGTTATTTTTTATATTTATAGGAAATTCTTTGCAAATTTTTATTTTGCAACTAACGGTATTAATGTTAAAACTAATAGTTGAAAGAGAGAGAGAGAGAGAGAGAGAGAGAGAGAGAGAGAGAGAGATTTTGATCAATTAATGAGTTGACAATGATGAGAATTAAGGTCAGTAAGGGGGGTAAGAGAGCGAAGTAGATAGGGTAAAAAATAGTTCCCTAGGAAAGAGCGAGAAGGGGAGAGTGATTTTGAGTAATTTAATGGGTTGATAATTTTGATAATTAAGGAAAGTAGAGGGGTAATATGGCAATATCACGACTTCAAGTGATATTCATGCTTTTTAAGTAGTAGAGATTGGGTGAAAATGTAAAAGAGTATCATTTTATTAATAATATATATATATATATATATATATATATATATATATATTTTAATTTTTACTATTTTTATTTTTTCATTTAATTTTTAATTTTTTTTTGTTGTATAAAAGTTGAACTCTTTAGTTTGTGTAAGTGTGGGAAAAAAAAATCCATTTCCACCTTTGAATAGATTATGTACTTTGATACAAAGAATTTTATTTTATAACTTTTTAAAAACAAAATGATGACTTTTAACAACATAATGCATTCTTCGCAAATAAAATCAGTTCTTAGGTCTTTTTGGATCACACTGAGATCAACTTAGAGCTTCAGTTAAGCGTTCATGATATCCTAAGATTGAGCTACCGTGTAGCCATGCACACGAACTTTCTAACACCGCACAACATTAATAGATACTCGACACCTCATATTAGGGGTGGTTATGGTATGATTTTTTTTTACTATATGGTACCGTTTTGGTCTAAAAAAAAATATCATTTTGGTTTACCACTTTTCATTACAGAAAATTGCAATTATGAAAATCGAAATTACAGAAAATTTTATGGTTGGTTTTGGATTAGACTTTTAAAAAATCAATTTACTGAAATTATACCATAATTAAATAGCCGAAAGTACCTGAAAAAGTATGTGGCCTAGGGATCTAGTCAAATTAATTAATTACCACTATCAAATCACTTTTATATTGAATCAAAATTTAATATTACCGAATAAAATATACTAGTTCAATTTAGCATGTGGGTGATTTAGAATGTGAACCCGAAGGCTATGAAAACTAGTCACACACAATGTGCAAAGGTTTTTTTTAATGGAAACTCTTGCGCAAAAAATCAATATCGTTCCATCCCAACAAATGTACTATTACTATAATATTGAAGGTCTTACAATGGACACACACGACTTACATGTAAAATAATGATTACCATCATGAAGCCTCTCCCTTGCGTTCAGATCCGATGCCTCCGTCTAAACTAGCAATCAACTGCTCCACACAGACTCAACTTGCACAATCATTAGAGTTCAGTATCCACTGATCCTTGCTATAGATGATGAATCCACATGATTTCTCATGCTAATATATTATGCTCATGTAGAAGAACGGCTGGAATTGTAAACCAAGAGTTTACCTTGAAATCACGAACTTGACAGAATCTCACTTTCAAAAGAAAAACTCTCACAAACTTTTTAGTGTTTTGATAAAACTGAATTGCGTATCTTGAAAGATGCATTTACGTTGTTATTTATACTTTGCAGCATAAGTAATCACCTCAAACACGTTTTCCTAGATAATATGCTCTCGTTCGAACGAGTTCACTTCGCATGAGAGTCTCTTGTGCGATTTTTTTTATTATATGAGGACTTCTACGTCAAAAGCAAGGTTCTCGTGCAAAGACCATTTTGCACGAGGAGTTCTCGTTCGAATGAAAGTAATGACAAATACCAATCTCATTTTTAAAAAGCTTTTGTCGAGTCAATTTCCCACTTAAAAGTAAACACTAGGAAATACAAAAGCCTCAAATTCATACCAAACCTTCGATCACATGAATGATTGAATATTATCAGGTCCAATAGATATTTATTATAGTTCGTTTCTTTTGTTTTCAATGGTATGCCAATTACTACTCGTAAGACTCTAAACAATACAATTAGACATTCTAATCTTTTTATTTCGAAATTAATGTAAAACCAAAACAACGAGTGTAGAATAAGTTTTACTGTTGCAAGATATCGATTAATATGCTAGAAATATCAAATTTATTTATATATTTTTTTATCATGATTTGGAGTGAGTTATCACATAAAATAATATTTAAAGTGATATGTACAATTAGTTTTCTCATCCATATAAAAGTGTTCAATCAATTTCTCTTCTCTTTGGATAAATGTTGTTTTTAACGAAGTATATATAGTGATTTATCAAATTAAGTAGAATTCATGCTTATTCACTCTTGTCTTATCTGATAGTTTGTGTTAGTTTAGTTATTACTTTTGAAAATTAAAAATATCTCAAATAATACTAAAACTATAAGAAAAATGAAAGTAAAAATACCAGCAAAAAATCCGCATTATTGAAACTAAAAGTTATGAAAGCACCGAAAAAATCGATGTATCGCACGATTTGATACTGCGAAGTGTTTTTAGAAAGCCAAAAAACTAAAACTATCGAAATCGAAATTAGTGAAAAGTTGATAAAGTATTGGTGTAGGTTAAATGTCGACAAAATTGATCTATAACCACCCTAAATCATACGATTACACTTCGTTCCAAATATTTGATCACCCATGGGTTGACTTTACCTGATTACATAATGTTAGGGTGCAAAGTGCATAATTTGAGAATCATAGTGTTTAGACCATTCTAAAGAACAAATTTTCCAACCTAACATGAGGCTACATGTGTCATAAAGCAATAACAATTATTTTAAATTGGTCAATTCACACTGGAAACGTCACAACAATTCAAAAGGAGCATTTTTTGCCAATTGATGACTCAACATGCATGCATGGACACATGAAAAAGAAAGATGATTTTCAATTGGTTATATTCGAAATAATCATTTGGCGGTTTATAGCAGTGGCGAGAAACATCTATAAATCAAAGGCAAATAAACCATTTATAGAGGCGAAAAAGTCATGCCAGAATCGACATTTAACGTTTATATTTTATCTTGTATTTTATGTGTTACACACACACACACACACACATTTTTACATGGTTAAATTACCTTTGAAGACACATTCTTTGGAGTGTATATAACACCTGATTTTCAACATATAAGGCAGTTGATCCTGTATATCGAAAATATAGAATGTCAAACAATATATCATTATAAGCATCAACGATAAAAATAAAACTAAATACATCCAAAACAATAATAAAAAGATTCCAATGAAATAAGATAACATAAATACATCTGAAAGAAAATGAATAAATGAATTGAATAATTTCAACATTATAATACCTTTACTGATTAAAACTAATAATTGAAATAAACAATTCGGAAACCCACCACATGCCTATAAGAAAGAATAGCTGAAGAACGAAGTAAAAAGTCTAAATGAAATGGAAATAGACTAGAATAAATTTAAACTCTTATATCTATAACTAGGTGTAATACACCCTCACATAGACCAAATTAAATAAATTATATATGTGTGTATTTATTTACAGTGACTGGTGATGTCACTAGATTTATCTTATTATTTGAAATTGAATTGAATTTAGAACGCGGTAATGAATTAATAAATTTTTAATTAATACAAATAATAATGCTGGTAAAATAATTTGGATGAATTTTGGACGTGTAGAAGGTCCAATTACCCCTTAAAAGGTTAGGTTTTAAGGACCATAGGTTAGTATAGGCTTGAAATTGATTTTTATCCTAATGGATCCGGGCCCATATGGAGACTAATATTAATTTCATGGGTAAACATTATAAAATGAGGGTTAGTGTTAAAATAAACAACTTTTATACATTGGAGGCAACCCTTTGAGCTAAGGACTAAGGAAAGGAGAAGAAGAATTAGGGATTTTACCTTGGAGAATTCAACCTAATTATGATTAAAGGAAAGTTTATTTAATATAATTATACAATTGGAGTTGTGTTATGATATGATTTCTCATTGTATTCTAAATCTAAATTAGTAAAACTTGAATTAGATGATAATTTATAATTTTGAGGATTGATAAAATGGGAATTCATGTTAAACTCCATGTTTATAGGACAATTGATGGCTTTCAAGATGAAATTGGATTATATGAATAAATTGAAGATTGAATGATATTATATTTGGTTTAATTGAACGTAAACCCCATGATTATTGGAAGAATTGATAGAGAATTGTAACTCAAATGATTAGGGATTGAAAATTTAGGATTTTAATGTAATTGTATAATTTTCCTTTGAATCCATGCTTCAATTAATAAAAAAACTGTAATTATATAATGAAATTGATTTATGAACATGTATGCAGAATTAAAGTAACTCTGTGGGGTGATTTGTGAGGTTAAGGAGCCATTAATGGAGCTTAAGATAGTGTATTAATTTCCTGGAGAAATCTAGTCACTTTCAGGCCATTTTTGGTGTATAATACATGGGAATATGACTTTCTTGAAAAATGAAGGTCCTAGTTAAATTGAGTTAAGAAAGAGTGAGCATTGGTTTTGTAATTTTTGGAGTTGTGATGACTATTTTATGAATATTTTCTCAATACAACACAATGATGAAATTTCTGGAGCGAATCTAGTATTTGAGGTTATTTTCAGCCTAGTATATCTGTAAATTTACCTTTTTGGGAAAAAGATGTCCTAGTTAAATTGAGCCAAGAAGGCGTGGATGCTTGTTTCTTAATTTTTAGAGCTTCGATGAATATATTATGAATACTATCTGAACAAAGCATAGGGCTGAAATTTCTACTAATTTGTTGAAAATCGATCGAGTTTCCTCACTCCTATAGCTTTGATCCGTGGTTTGGGGGATCGTGTTAATGAACCTAGTTTGTGATAATTCTCTCGTTAGGTAGTGTAACTCAGTGGGGAGAGTTATGATTTGAGTAACTAGCTTAATTACGTAAATACTTTTTTAGTTAAACTCGAAATCATATACGTGTGAATTAATTATTTTATGAGGGATTTTAGAGATGAATTTATAACCTTGGGTTCTAAGATTGATCTGGAAATATAACTCATAGATGATATTGGAATTAGCTAAAAATGACAAGATTATTAAGTATTTAATTGTCTAAACTTAAGATGACCATATAGGCTAATTTTTGAGGTATTGGGACCTTAATATGGTTAATTAATGGAATTATGCATTTTGGGACTGTGGTAGTTGTTGTAGGATGAGGAAAATGGAATTCAGGATAGATTTGATAATTTTCTCTAGATTAGTGAAAAGGGAATGGGGATTGTAAGAGAAAGATTTTATAATTCCTCATAGCTTAGATAATTTAGCGTATCCCACTACAAACTGAACACTACATCCACATTTACTTCCACAATTTTTGAAGACATATTGGTGACTGAGCATTGTTTTCGAAATTCAAGCAGTTGGAATCATCACGAACACTTTATGGTGGTATATGGATTTGAGGTTTTGATTTTTCTCAGTTGAATATATTATGTGATGATTTTTTACTTGAGGCATTTTTATAAAAACATTTTTTAAAATAATTTTTTTGTTCTCTGGTATGTTGAAACAAAATTATGATCTTGTTAGAACGAGAACTTATTCTCGTTGAACGAAGTTGAGCCTTTATTGGAACGACTAGTTGATTTCGTTGGAATGAACTTCAAATAAGGGGTCTCTATGTAGTAGAGCTGGATCCGTTGGAAGCTCGTTGGAGCAAACTAAGCGAGTCGTTCGAACGATACTTAACCTCGTTAGAATGAAACATATATTTTCGTTCAAATGAAGTGGAGTTTTCATTCAACTGAACCTGCCACCTTGAAAAATGTGCTTTTATATAAAAAGGACTCTTTTGGACTATTTTATAGAACTTTTGGTAAAAAAAACTCAATACCTGTTCCAAAAGTCTCAGAAGTTTTATTTTGTAGAAACACCTTTGTTTTCCAAACCTTCATCCCTAGAATGATTTGTTGAGTTAGTTAAACCCTAGTTCCTATACTACATTAATCCCTTAGAGATTTTTTTTACTGCTGATTTGTGGAGTTGCAATTCTACTGCTGAAGAATAAAGGATTCCATAATCCTGAGGTTCATCAGTGGATACCGAGGGAGGAGTTGCTTCCTATCGGCGGTGCTAGATTGCATCACATTCTGTTGAATATTTTGAAGACTCTATGTATCATACTTATTGGATTTTTAAGTAGTTTGTAAGTCACCGAGACAATCAAACTCTTTAATAGTGCTAAATATAAGTTTTTCCCGAAAGGATTTTTCCTCAATTCTTCTTGTGCTTTATTAGGTTGTAATAGCATAACTGATTTGAAATTATCTTGTATGCACACCTAATTCTAATCATGATAAAATTTGGTCATAAATTGGATCTTTATGTGTGTGTAACCTAATATACAAGTGAATCCATATTACCCATGCTTTCTCAAATTGGTATCAGAGTAGGTACACTAATTTATTGTGTGATCTTTAAATTGGGATTATATGGATAATTTTTATAATAGGATATCAATTTTTGATGAGTCAAATTTTGCATATTGGAAAGATCGAATGAGTTGGCTTATTTGTGAAAGCGGGTGGACACCACCCACTATGACTAGCAACAATGTCGAATGTCTTAAACCTATCACTGCTTGGACATAAGATGATTTTAAGTGGAGTAAATTTAATTCCCCCGACCATAGTGCAATTTTTAGAGTAATCACCCTTGACGAGTTCCTCCGCATCATGATGTGAAGCATGTCTAAGGAAGCGTGGGATAATCTACAACTCACTCACGAGGGTACCAACGCTGTGAAAGCTTCTAAGCTACAAAATCTAACCACATAGTTTAAAAATGTCACTACGCTAGAATCTGATACTTTTGATGAATTTTATGCTAGATTATCTGATATAGTCAATTCTAGTTTTAATTTGGGTGAGAGAATTATTGATATGAGAGTTATGAAAAATATTTTTAAAATCCTTGACGTCCCGTTTTATCCCTAAAGTCATGTTCTTTAATTCGTTGGGAATTTTAAATATGCTTAGGTTAGGAGAACTCGTAGGAGACCTTCAAATTTATGAAATCGATAAGTTCCCTAAGATTCAAAGCCGAAAGAAAAAAATTGCTTTAAAAGTACAACTTAAAAAGAAAGAGGAGGTTTTATCTAAGTCCAAGTATGGTATTGATCTAGATGATCTTTCTCTTTTTGCTAAAATTTCAAAATATTTCTCAAGCTAAAAAAAGAAAATACTTTTAAAGGAAACAAAATTTTTGAGAAAGATAAAAAGTTTAAGTCAGGAAAGAAAGGTTTTGAAAAAGCAAAAGGAAAATACCTTAAGTAAGATGAAGGGAGATGCTACAAGTGTGAGGATAAGGGTTGCAAAGCTCACAAGTGTGCTACGAGGTTAAAGAGACAGGTCAAGGGAAAAACTGCCTTCAATGCCACTCTTAGTGATAACAATATTTAGTCGATGGATTCTGGGGATGAATAACCGCATAGACGTAACTTTACCTCATTCGTGGCCAACCATGTTAGTACATAGAGTATGTCTCACATAGACGTGGATGTTTCTAAACATGATGACGTCGATAGTGAGTCTAGTCATTCTAGAGAGAGTGAGGGAGATAACATTTTTGAGTGAAGGAAAAAGTGACCTTTAATATGCTTACACCGAGATTTACATCGAATCCTTTAAAAAAAATAATAATAATAAAAGTTTAGCCCTTAGGGTATTATATTTAGAGAAGGAGTTGAGAGAGTCTAAAGAGAATGCCCCCTCGATAAGAGCTTCTGTGGGAGAGAGATTCATTTTAGTAGAGAGAAAATGGTGACTTGACCAACAAAGTGGATACTCTTACGAGAGATTTTCAAGCTTCATTGGAGACTCATAAGAAACTTGAAGCCCTTATATCCCAACTTGAATAAGATCTTAAACGTCCCTGGGAGGTCAAGGTTACTATAGAGGAGAAATAAAAGAAGATAGGGAAGATGTTCCTTGGTCCCTCTTTAGGTTTTAGGAAGAAGCAAGTAATAGGTTTCTACGGTGCATCCACTTCACATGCCACACCAAAATCAGTTCCTAAGTTTATGGTAGATCCTTATGGACCTCGACCTAAATCGCAAAAGAGATAAACGGGATAATTAAGGTAGACCCAAATAAGTCTATGTTTGTACCCGTTGCAAAAGAAGAGGCCACCTTAGGATTATTTTCTACAAGTTATAAAGAAATTCACATACACATACTCCCACGCACTGCTATAGCTACTTTTCAAGTCTTAGAGAGAAATTTGAGTTCCTATTCTCCATTTCTCAAAGATAAATAGAATAATTTCAAAGGATGTTTATGCCTCTTGAGAACGCTTCCAATGCTATGACTAGATCCAACAATAACAAGGGAAAACTAAAGGTTACCTCCACTTGGGTACATAAAAAAGATGACAAAGCCTTTGTTGTTCACATTGCTCTCAAGGTTAAAGATACTTCCTAGTGGTATTTTGATAGTGGTTGCTCTAGGCACATGACCATTGAAAAGTCATATTTTACTGACCTTGTGGATCATAAGGAAGGCAAAGTTACCTTTGTAGATGGGAGTATGTCTATAATTGTAAGACGTGGTTATATTAAGATGCGCAGATTCCCTAATCTATACAATGTGTTTTAGGTCGAAGGCTTGAAAGAAAACTTTATTAGCATAAGCCAGCTCTTTGTAGTAAGGCTTGACTGATCCGAGTGTAACGTTTATGATCAATCCATTGAACTATTTTTACAAGGAGTGAGGATCATGATAATTTCCATGGGACCATTCCCAAGTCCTCCTTTGTGTGCAATAATGCCACGGTCTCTTATATGAACTTTGGCATCAAATACTGGATTATGTGAACTTTAGAGATATTTAGAGATTAGTTAAGAAAGACCTAGTTCATGGGTTGCCATCACTTGAGATACTAACTTCCTCAGTTTGTGCTCCTTGCCAATAAGGGAATGAAATTCAAAGTCCACATCAGAAGTTGAATAACATTACCACCTCTTGTGCGTTGGAATTGATACACATGGATCTTATGGGTCCTACACGTACATAGAGCATTGGAGGTAAGAGATACATTCTCGTGATGGTTAATGACTTTTCAAGGTACTCTATCATGGCAATTGAGTTCCTTACAACCAAGTGCCGTATACTACAAAACCAACAAGGTGTCACTATGAATTAGATGCGTAGTGACAACGACACTATATTTAAAGAAGCCAGAGTGGATAGCTATTGTGATGGAGTGGTCATCAAACAAGAGTTTTTGGCCGTCCATACTCCTAAAAAAATGATATATTTTAGAGGAAGAACTAGGCGATTCAAAAGATGGCTAGATCTATGCTTCTTAAGAGTAACGCAGCTAGACATTTCTGGACAGAGGCGGTTAATATTGTATGCCATACGATAAATAGGGTGTATCATCTTCCACACACGTTACACACGCCATATAAGTTGTGGATAGGGAAGAAACCCAACCTATCGCATTTTTGAGTTTTTTGGATTCCTTGCTATATTTCAAGAGATAGAGATCATTAAGGAAAGTTCAACTCCCGAAGATATGAGGGGATATTTTAGGTTATTCATCATCAATTAGGGATTCTAGGGCGTTTAACCTTATAAGCTATAAGGTTATGGAGTCAATAAATGTCACGATTAGAGACAACGAGCCGCCTATATTTGTTGACCTTAATCTCGAGTGTGAGAATGATGCACCCCCCAATGACAATCCCATTGTTCCTCATACTACCCTAGTGGAACCCACTCTGGAGTTAGAGGATCCACTATATTAGGTTCGAAAGAGTCTTGACCTTTACGCTATACTTGGTGATCCCTTTCTAGGGGTCAAGACTCGCGCTCAACTTGAGAAGGTGATTAACTACTTTTACTACAGCTCATTAGTAGAGCCCAAGAATGTGAAATAACCACCAATGATGAACATTGGGTTTGTGACATGAAAGATGAGTTGCTTTAGTTTCACAAGAATGATTTTTTGGAGTTAGTTCCCTCCACCTAGGGAGACTAATATGATTGGTACCAAAAGGATTTACAAGAATATGATGGATGAGAATGATACCATAGTTCGCAATTAGTCTAGGTTGGTCGCTTAAAACTATACTCAAATTAAGGGTGTAGACTTTGATGAGACATTCACTCATGTTGCTAGGCTTAAGTCTGTTCATTTACTACTAGCCATAGAATATCAAATACACTTCAAGTTATATCAAATGGATGTCAAGAGTTCCTTCCTTAATGTCATTCTACAGGAGGAAGTTTACGTGGAACAACCAAAGGGGTTTGAAGATCCAAAGAACTTGAAACATGTCTTTTATCTTAAGAAGGACTTGTATGGTTTGAAGCAAGAACCCCATGATTGGTATGAGAGGATCACTTCTTATCTCTTAGCTTGTGGCTTCAAGAGAGGGGGAGTGGATAAGACGTTATTTATGCAGATAGAGAGTGGTGTTATATTGGTTGCCCAAGTCTATGTGGACGATATAGTAGTTGGATCCACGTGTTACCAACATGGTCACACATTTGAGTAGAAGATGAAGAGAAAGTTTGAGATGAGACTACTTAGTGAGCTACGTTTTTCTTACGTCTCCATGTGAGTCAACTTAATATCTCAATCAAAATATGCTAGGGACCTTGTGAAGAAGTTTGGTTTAGACTATGCTAAGCACTCACGCACACCTACGAGTACATTGACTAAGCTTAGCAA
The DNA here is from genome assembly GCA_949130495.1 of Sambucus nigra. Taxonomy (NCBI): domain Eukaryota; kingdom Viridiplantae; phylum Streptophyta; class Magnoliopsida; order Dipsacales; family Adoxaceae; genus Sambucus; species Sambucus nigra. The sequence continues at coordinate 416,578,427 of OX422209.1, read as the reverse complement.
ATACACTTTGTGTAAGGACATAGAGAAAACCCTTTATAAGAGCATGATAGGTAGTGTTCTCTACTTGACCGCTAGTCGTCCAAACATTGCCTTTAGCATTAGAGTTTGTGCGCATTACCAAGCATCCCCGAAAGAGTCTCACTTGTTTTCACTTAAGCGTATCATCAAATATGTGAGTGTAACTCCTTTTTATGGTATTTGGTATTCCTATGATACCGATGGCCGTTTGTTCGCCTATTCGGATGGAGATTGGTCCAGGGATATTGATGTTCGTAGGAGCTCCATGGGTGGGTGTTTTTACTTTGAGAGTGATCTTATCTATTGGTTGAGAAATAAGCAAAACTCCATATATTTTTCCATGATAGAGGCCGAGTATATAAATGCCGAGAGTTTCACACAACTCTTGATGAAGAAAATGCTGGAAGATTATGGGATTATCCAGGGCACAATCGCTATTTCAAGTGATAACACGAGTGCAATTTATACATCCAGTAACCCGGTTTACCATTCTCGCATGAAGCATGTTAGAATACATGAGCATTTCATTTGTGATCTCGTTGAGCAGAAGGTCGTGTCCTTGAGCTTTGTGAGAAACGAACACCAATTAGCCGATCTTTTCATGAAACCTTTAGATGCATTTAGATTCGAGAATCATAGGAAGTCTTTGGGTATTAGTTTCGTTGATTGAACTCGGGTACCTAGTGTAGGGTGATTATCAGTTCATATCTTTTGTCCATATTTCTAGATTATTTTCTATTATAGTTCTATGTTTATACATGCTTTTATTTTGAAAAATATTAAAAAATGCAAAAATATTTTCTTTTCTTAAGAAAAAGTTTGAAAAATTACGAAAAGATTTATTTTTGATAAATTTTTTGAAAAAGACAAAAAGATTTTTTTATTTTCATTTTTCACCATATGTGGATGTGCCTTTACAATGTTTGAATCAACCCTTCATTCCATCTATTCACGTGACTCCATTTACAATGTTCGAATCAACCCATAATAGGATTAAATCACATTGAATCACCATATGTCGATCGAGCAATAGATTGAAATAAGCAGGTATGTCGATAACTTGGAACTCGATAATGGGATTTATAGGACCAACCCGTATTATAAGCTTTATGGATACCATCACCTCTCGACGAGTATTATTTTAAGCACACAATATCATGGAAGTTGGAGTAAGGTCACTTAATTTCAAACCTAACCAGCTGAAGGTTCTTAACGGGAAAACATTGAGTGCTGATCCATTGTCGACGAGTGAGTGCTGAACTATCTTCCCCATTACCTCAACATAGATATTAAGGGCATAGTTGTGATTAGGACCAAAATTTGGGATTTCTTCTTCAGAAAAGGAGAGTAATCTTGTAGAGGTTAGAGACTCGACCAAGTTCATGGCCTCGTTCTGAGTGGTGGAAGGAGGGACTGTGGGACGTGTAAGTTATTTTATCAAAGAGTTTCGGTGTATTTGGGAAAACATGAAGAATCCCCATAAGGATATATTGGCTTGAGTTTTCTTCAATTGATCGAGGATCTTGCTCTCCTCGATGTTCATTTCTGGCATGGGGAGTTCTCCGACAACACCCTTTCCTTCATATATTATTGTTGATTGAGGATTCGGACCCTGGTAGTGCCTCCCAGATCTTGTCATATGGTTTACAGAAGAGGGGATGAACATAAACCCGGTTTCTTTGTCTATCTCGGGCTGTTTAGCCACTTCATTGATCTCTCCTAGCAGATCTTCAAATGATATGATACCATATATATAGATCAATGGGTCAGCCCTTTCCTGGATGGGCTGTTCATCTATACTATCAAACTTGTCCCCCCATCCAGTGGCAATGATGTAGTCTTTCCACGAGAAGTCAATGCATTCCACAACCTCAACGAATTCTTCTTATAGATTATCCCACTCAACGGGGAGATATAGAAGTGAAGGGACCAATCGCCCTTTTAGCTGTAAGGCATCGAGTAACTCAGACATACTATAAGTCTTATTGGTTGGTCGAAACAATCCTGCCATGATCTCCAAACTTACTTCATTGATAGGTACCACCCAACTATCGAACTCGCGATCCCACTTTCGGGATTCCATGAATAGTCTGTTAAACTTCTGATAGTCAATGGCCATTTCAGAGGGTAATTTCAGCCCAAACTCTAGGAGCTGGTTAAGTATATTTTTCCCCAAAATGAGTACGAACGGAAGTGCATGCTCTTGTAATAAGCGATAAAGCTTGGTCGACAAAATACGTAGGGTGTAGGAGAAAATAAGGGGGGAACTTTAAGGGATTTAGGTGAAGATACGGGTATAATGGGTGATTAACTGGATATAGTTTAGGTAAATGGGTCAAATTCCAGATCATTTTCTTGGAAGATAGCCTTTACATGATTTGGAAATGGATTGTGAGTGGTGTTTTGTTTAGGATTGGATGGTGGGGAGATAACACCCTGATCAATCAGACCTTGGATAACATTCCAGAGATGGAAGCACTGATTAGTGGTATGATCGACATTTTGATGGAAGTGGGTTTGGTCATGGACAAGGGTCTAACAACTTAATGAGATTTTGGCTCAATAGGGCTTGGTAGAATTTGGAGAGGGAAGCATCGGTGTATTCTTTTCTCACTGGGTTAGCACGATTTTCTGGCACCCAAGAGGTAGTAGGCTAAGAGATGTTATTGATGGTCGAGACTATAGCAGGCTTCCTATATTTTTTTGGAGTGAACTATCCTCATACTTTCTTTAGCTCAGCTTGTCTTGGTAATACTTTCTTCAATCACTACTCCTGCTTCTTGGAGGGCTAAAAAGTGTTGGTAATATTGTCCTGCCATCATCGCTCGAACATGGGGTAAGAATTTTTTCTTCACAATACTAACTTGCTCCACTTTGGAAGGTTGGTTGGTCACGGTAGCCGCTTTCTCCCTCCACCTTGCTATGAAATTGCTGAAAGTTTCTTCGAGGTTATGCTTAAGAAGTTCTAAATCACGGTGTGTAACCTTTAACACCTCGTTATATTTACAATGCGACGTGAATTCACAGGCATCACCCTCCCAACTATGAATTATAGATTCCTCGAGGGATAGGAACCAGCAAAGAGCGCTGTCTTTCAAAGTCGGTTAGAACATCTGGGCGAGTATTTCCTCGGGGCACCTAGGAGAGCTATGGCTTGGTGGTAACTTCAAAGATGAAGAATTGGCTGCCCGCTACCCCCAAACTTCTCAATGTTAGACATTTTGAATTTTTATAGAAGCCTTACTTCAGAGTAGGGAGACATATGGGTGTAATCCAAGTAGTTCCTGGAGATTCAGACCTAGTCAAACTTTTTGGTAAATAGATTAAGGTCCTCCCTAACCTTTTTTAACTCTTCTTCCTTCGAAACGATGGGCAATGGCAAGTTTGCCCTTGGCTGGGCAAGATTGGGTATAGGGAGATGGGTTAGTGGTGACCCATTGGTAGGAGGGGCACACAGAGCGTGCTGATATTCTTTTGAGACCCAAATAGGCTCAGGTACGGGTGGACCCAAAGTACGAGGGAAGCGAACTTAGGGCTCTTTAAGAATAGGGACCCGATTTTACTATATCTCATGAACCTCGGTTTGAAGGTTCGCAATCTTGGCGATAAATTGGACTAGGACCGTCATCAAATTAGGCTAAACATTCGGTACGTGGTCTACATTCTCCATGAAGAGTTAATGAAGGTGTATTCTGGACTAGGAGGAAGTAGCGAAAGAACTGACAGAGCTTCGGGGCGGTTCGATGGAAGATCGAAGCCAAGACAAGGGTCGGGTATGCGGTCAACTTGAGGAGGAAAATGATTCGAATTTATTTTTGAAATATAAAAAGAAGAAGTATTTTTATTAGAAAAGAGGAAATTGTTTTTTGACTTTTTATTAGAAACGCGAGGACAATTTTTTTTTGGGTATTTTGATGAAAGAGGGGGATTTTTTTTGACACATTTGGTAAGGAAGCAGGAAAACGAGAGAAGAGTCTCAACATGATTATTATTATGTTTATGTTTTCACTTGTATTAGGTTTACCTAAATGCAAAAGAAATTCCATAAGGGACCCGAGATTGGTAAAATTGGGTTTAAAAAAATATGTAAAACATGGTTTGACTTATTGCCAGGATCATGGATAGGGTCCCATTTTGGAAAAAGGACGAAATCATGCAAAAATTTGGGCGGCATGTCAATCCGGAATTTTGAAAGAGTTTTGTGTAGTAATCGGGAAACTATATATGAGTGCCTTAGGTTTGACGCCTATATGAGGGTATGCAGTTATTGGGTTAGTGGAAAGGTTCCCCTATTTAGCATGACTTCCACGATATCGTCTTGCTTTTGAGGGCAATCAGTATGTGTGGACAAACCATTTGATATACCTGAGTGTATGTAAATTACCTCACTATATACCTCGTGGGTACAGTACGTGTGATAGAGAATTCGATATCACTCGACGTACGTGAACGAGTTCCCAGCTATATACCTCCCGTCGTGAGTTTGGTCAAGCGGTACGATGTGGGGGGAACCGTTTGATATACGTCGAAGGCACTTGGCCAATGGAAGGTGAAAGTCATATTGCTTAGGCTAACTATGACCTGCCGGACCAGCGCCCATCACAAAGTGACCCCCCAGTAAGGGATAAAATTTTGGTCAAAATAGGAATGCACTTAGTGACGTAGTGTGGAAAATGCTTGAATCTTAATTAGTATATTATGAAGAGAGTATTTTATTTCGCATAATGAGCACTATACTAATAAGGAAAAATGTACAAGTAAAAATTAAATCAATCATGGAGCATGAATATTACACTAAGCACGAATACGTGAGAGTGAGTGATGTGTGAGTGTCTATAAGTGAGTGTGTGGTAGTTAATCTAAGCATGGATCAACTACCAATGGTGTGTGATAAGTATAAGTGAGCATGTATGTATACAAGTGTGATATGTGGAGGTATGTGCTAGTGACACCTAAGCATGGATTATCTAAGTGGTGTGTGAAGCATGCGAGTATAAGTGACCCTATATACAAGTGTAGGTAGTGTGAGGTGTACATGAAGATATTTACAAGTGTGTGAAGTGAAAAGTGAGTGAGAGGGGACATGAAGTAGATACATACAAGAAGTAATAGAGGAGAAAAGGGAACATACATGTAGGTACATATGCACATAAGTAAAAAATGGTAACACCCATGCAAACAGAGCCTATCCCTCTTAAGTAAGTCCCCAGTAGAGTTTCCACTGTGGCCATCCCAAGACCTTCCCCTCCAAGGGCACTTTCAGGGAAAAAGATGGAGGATAAAGGTCCCGCGCCCCTCGCGATGTAGGGGAGTGCTTCGGCCATCGTCAATTTTGGGGTGATGTAAATGGATAGAGTTGCCAGCTTATTTTGCACAAAACAGAAAAATGTCTTCGCCTTGAGAGAGAGACATCAAAGATAAACTAATTATTGCAAAAATAATAGTTCAAAGGTTCGGGGGCTAAGTTACGGAATGGGAAGGTGTTGGACACCTAACCTTCCCTTTTGGTTCCTCATGGGCTTATGCTAATATTTTCCTTAATTTATTCGTGAAGTGTGTGTGCGTGTATATATAAGTGGGGATTGGAAGCTCTCAACTCGCATCATGGAAAAGATGAAGTGAGGTCATCCATAGGAATGTTCCCAAAATACTAATTAAAAAATATGATGTGTGTGCTTATCGAGATATTGATCGTTGTAATGAAACGATAATATGTGTTAGATTAGACAGAAGTATGAATCACAAGTATGATATCTATGAATAATATATGGATAAAATAGGAAAAATGATGAAAATATGAAAATAGGACTCGACTCTCGGGTTTTAGTCCAAGACGTGTACGTAGCCTATAAACGCATCAAAGTCCATGTAGTTTTCATGTGGCACAATGGTGGGGTTTATCCCATAGATTCAAACGGGAGTTTATTATATGTGTGTGTGTAGAAAAGATATTTTAAGTTTTAAGAAAATGTGATGAGGAATCCCATCAGAATTTATAGGCGTAACCCTCTTTTTCTTTGTTTTTTTATAGAAAATAAATTATGTGCAATTTAACTAATAAAGGATGATATATTTAATGTGTATGATCTAAAGCCAAAAGCTAAATTAAGAATTTATATAACTAATGTGAGAATAAAAGGAATATAAAGAGAAAGAAGGATGTTTGGACCTTCTTTGGAGAGTTAAAGCTTGATCTTTATTATTGATAAACTTCCATGAAATTTAGGATGAATGTGGGATGAGAGAGAAGAATATTTTTGCTCAATTGGGTATGAGGGTGATTGGAATGAAAGGTGGAGAAGAATTTCACACAAGAAAACTTCGCTGATTGTAGAAGAATGTTGCTGAGATCATTGAAATTGATGGTTCTGAAGTGCCTTTCGAAGTGATCTCATGCTCTCCTTATATAGGGTAGGGGGATCGCCAATCGATGTTGTCCTTATCTTGCCTATTGACAGATAACCGTATTCACACTATTGATAGACAGGGAATGGACCTACCAATTAGCAGTCTCCTGCAAATTTTTTAAAAAACAGTCATAAAATGCAATTTGTAAGTCCAAATTGCACACGGGGCATACCATTAGAAAGTTAATTCAGAGACTTTGAGAATCCTTTGGGCCTCTCTCGGGTCCTGAATTGACTTTGGGTCAAACGGGGCTCGAAAGCGCCTGTCGGTCCTTTGGATAGAAGATCGTCCGACGATGATGGATCATTCGTTCAAACCGTAATTCCAAATCGCGCATGGGGAAGACCGTTGGAAAGATTGTGTGAGGTAATTTGATGTTCCAAAAATATTCTCTCAGGTAGGAGAGTTAACTTTTATCAAAAGGTGCCCGAAACCGCCCGATGACCTTTGGTAGTAAAACAGATTGTTCGTCTGTATCGTATGGCTGATTCGCGCACAAGGCGGACCATTGGAAAGGGTATTCAGTAACCTTCAAAGATTAATTTAGTATCATTTGATCTGAAGAGTTGATTTTGGTCAAACATATCCCGAGAACGCTCAGTGGCCTCCGAATAAGTTTTCGAAGGAAAACGGATCGTTTGTCCAAACTGTTATGCCATTTCGTATATGGGGCCTATCGTTGGAAAGGATTTTAAGTGAATTTCAAAGATTCATTGAGCTTTCGCTCTGAAGGTGAAGTTAATTGGGGTTAAATCGGGGCCCAGGAGTTCCGATAGACTCTAATTCCATTTTCGATAGTAAAATAGTCCATTTGTTCACTGATTTGTTCATAGGGCGGATTGTTGGAGAGAGGATTTAGAGTCCTTCAAAGATTCATTTATATTTTTCTTTGAAGATGAAGTTGACCAGAGTCAAACGGGGCCCGGGAGCTCTCTGTGGCCTCTAGATCGGTACTCGGAGTATGGCTTAGGGTTTATAGTGAATGGGGAGGTGCTATGGACCTAAGTAGAGATTTAGGGGGTCTTAGAATGTGGGGTCTACATATTGTATCTTTTTATATTTATACATATTATATGTATGTATACTTCAATATTTTATAAACACTTTTCTTGGTTTACATTTTACCAAAATTTAGAATTTAATTTTCGTACAACTTTTATTTTTTTTGGAATTTATTAAAGGTGGTTAAATATTTAAAAGAGACAAAATCCAAAATCATTTTTGTTTCTTATTTTAAATAAGAGAAATAAAATGGCAAAATTTTGTTATTTGGTTAAATCCCTCGATTATGTTTAAGGTTGTCTTATGTGGTGATCCTGGGTTATTTGTTTGAGACAATTAGCATTGAGGGTATAACCCACCCGATTGAGCTCTATGGCTGTTTGCTAGACTATAGACATGTCGATGGTGGCTTGATTTTTTTGCCCTCTTTGTGCATTAATTTATTATGCATGTATTGTGCTCTTACTTGATTACCTATGTGCCCATATTGTTTGGGTAACTACAATCCTACCAGAGCCGTTACATCATCTCTATAAATAGAGAGATTAAATTCATTATTTTGGGGACAATTTTTTTAAAGACATAATGTTATTCTACCGAAATTTCTTCTCAAATTTCTCCCTTTAACATTTTTAAAAATGTTTAATCTGTTTTGAGAGATCTTTCTAAACACGTTTCATCCTATATTTTAACATACATATTTTGTGAGGATGAATATATTTTGCTCTTGATGATTTTCGAGTTTACGTCTTTCTTGTTCGAGGTGTTGAGATGGTTGGAGTTCATGTGGTTATGGAACTTCCATTCCTTTGCTATACTTTTGGTAACGATCTCTAAACCCACCTTTTTATATAAAAAACTTATGTTGTGCTTTTCATCTGTTACTTAGGGTATAAATGACTTGAGTGATTTTAAAATTGTTTACAAACCTTGTTTTGAAAGGATTTTTAGGTTGATCTCTCTCTCTCTCTCACACACACACACACACACACACACACACACACACACACACACACATATATATATATATATATATATATATATTGCAGTTGGTAGATGTTGTTTAAAACTAAATATATTGTATTAATCATATACATACTTGAGACATGATTTGGTTGTGATTTATTTGTGTGGATCTCTTATGGTTTGTTCAAATTTAACAATCTTAAGGTTGAAAAATCAATTTATAAAGCAAGTTAGCACTACTCTTAGCTTTTTAAATGATTTTCAAACCATCTGTGAATTTCTAACCTATTAGACTTGTTTTTGTTACATTTTCACTAGATACTCTGTCATTGGATGTGAAATTGTGTTTCTACTACTTGGATATTATTTTGTTTTGTGTGATTCAGTAGTTTGTGGGGTTGTTTAGTGATTGCCTCAGAGTACTAGGTGTGTTGGGAGAACTAGTTCATTTACACATTTATAAACTGTAATTTGTACCAAAACTATTGTTATAGTGGACTTGTGGTGTGTTTGGTCCTAGAACTAAAAGACCTGGTGGATTCCTATTAACAAATATTATTTCCATCTCTCTTCTCCTCATCTCAATTTGTCATTATTTTACTTTGTTGAAATTTGAATATCATACTAACGTAAACTGTTTTATTTGTGTGTGTGTGTATTCAACCATTAAAGTTTAAATAGTTTTTACCAAAGATTTAAAATAGATTTTTAATTTTAACATTTTTATATCAATAGATTACTTTCAAGTGGTATCAGAGCTGTCAGGATTACTTTGTTTTAAAAAGATTTTGTCATTCATTAAGATCCCGAAATTTTTATTTTAAACTTATTTTAAATGGAAGACCGAAGTGATAGCTCTGTACATCCTCCTCAGTTTGATGGTGCAAAATTTTCTTACTGGAAAATAAGATTGATTGCACATATTTAACGATTAGGGGATGCTGTATGGGATATAATTTAAAATGAGTTTTCAGTACCTACTCATGTAATTAGTGAAGGCGATGTTCAAAGAACTCAGAGAAAACCTATTTTTGAATGGATTAAAGAGGAAAATTTATGTTCACAATATAATCATAATGGAAGAAATGCTATTTTCCAAGCAGTGGGTGAGTTTTAGTTTAAACGCATCTCAACCTGCACGACTTCTAAGGAAGTTTTGGAGATTTTAATGTTTATAAATGAGTGTGATGCTAGAGTTGAAAATGCCAAGTCTCAATTGTTTGTTCATATATATACGAAAGATGATGAAAAATTTGATGACTTTTACCTTATGTTGCAAGACATCATAAATCAATCACACGCTAATGGTATTGTATATGATGATTCTGAAATATGTGCTAGAATATTAAGATCTTTGCCTCATACATTTTCCATAAAAAAACTATGTCATAGAAGAAATGGAGGATCCTAACATGACATCAGAACTATTATGTAGTAAAATGAGGACTTTTGAACTTGAAACTGCTTTAAGTGATAATCAAAGAGTAAAATTAAAAGCACACACTTCACAACCTTCTTTAATGTTTAAATCTTCAGTGAATAGTCTTGGCTTTGTATTTTCTTTATCTGATGTTGATGATTCCTTTGTTTCTCTTGAATCCCTAGATTATGAAATTGCATTACTATCTAAACATTTCAAGAATTTTTTTTGAGTTCGGAAAAAAAAATTATTTTAGAGATGTAAAACCTAATTATTCTAATAGACCATATGAATTTTTTTCTGAAAATAATTTTTTAGATAAATATGATCATAATAAAGACTTAAGTCACATTCAATGCAGAAAATATAAGGAGCCTGGTCATTATACCAACAAATATTTTTATAAGACTAAATGGAAATCTTCTCAAAAAGCACACTTGTCTAAAACTTGGGATGACAGTTCTGAATCTAATAGTGTATGTAGTGACAATTGTAATAACCTTATGGCTTTTACTTCTACATGATTAAATGATTCTGATGACTATGTAGATAACTTGTCGATTATATCTAATAATTTTGAATTATTTATTAATAATTATGATCTACCTCTTACAAATGACTCTTTACCTAATAACATCCTTATGCATGATCATACTTCTGCTACTGCATGTAAAATTCTTGATGATTCTGATTTTAGTTGGGATGATGATAATAGTGATGATAAAGCGTGTTCCCTGAAGATAGAATCCTTTGGTAGTGTATGATGATGATGACCAACATTTTAAGAAACTGTATAAGTCTACTATGAAAAAGTGTATTCACTTAGCCAATGTAAATGTTAGGTTGTTATAAAAAATTAATGCCCTTAAAATCATATTCATTTTGAATTTGTTGAATGCAGTAGAAGAGCTTGAGACTGAAAAACTGATGTTAGAAAAAATATTTTCAAGATAAACGAAAGGTGTTTTTCATTAAAGAAAATATAAAAAGAAATTTTTACTAATTTCGATGAATCAAAAACTAAACTAAAAGAAGCTTTGAGCAAACGCTATACCATCAATAAATCTGTCATCATTGTAAAACAAATTGTTAATTCTTGAAAGTCTTCTAATGATGACAATGTAGGAAATGGTTTTAAAGGATATGAAGTTTTTGAAACAAACTTTATATCCTCAAATATAGACTGTCCAGAATCCTCAAATGTTTATATGTCTATTCTGCATTTTGAAAAATGGACTAAAGTTCCCTATCCTATTAGGCAGCTTTATCAGTGCAAATTTTGTGGTAAAATAGGACATTTAGAGAATTTCTGTTATAAAGAATAAAATAAAAATAGGAAAAATGTTAAAACTGATAGACATAGAAGAATTGTTAAGGCTGAACCCGTTAAGAAGCCTACACCACATAAGCCAAAGCCTTACAAATCTAAAAATAAATTTCTAAAAACTAAGGCAATTTGGATTTGGAAGGATGAATTATAAGAGTGCGCCTACTTTGTGTACTTTAGGCAAAGATAATATTTTTCAATTTTTTTTGCACCAATTTCAAACAAATTTTGGGGGAAACTTATTTATCCAAATTTTATCCTTTTAACCCTATAACATGCATCTATGGTGATCAATTAGATAAAATTAAATAAATCATAATCCACAAGATGCCGATCTACGAGGAAAAACCTCGAATTACATGGACAAACAATCCACTATGATACGAAATTATAAGAGTAGAGAGTAGACTTACTCAACAAATAGATCCCCCACAAGCCTTGATGCTATTTTATCTCAGACCAATCCTCCATGGGGAAATGCAGGAGTCCACCTACTCAAGTGTCCATAGCACACGAGTCCACGTGCACCGAGGTATCCATCGATGTAGCCATAGTAACTGTTTACGGATAGGAACACGGAGTCCACCGCTCCTTCACCATAATCAGCATGTACGGAGTGCACCGCACAAAACTATTTCTTTTCAAGATGAAAGAAATAAACTTGGCGCCAAAATCAAGATCTTTTAAACACATGAATTATGAAAACTTGGATCTGGAAAACAAAAGTATGTTTATATTTGTTGGAAATTTTGTAAACAGGAGAAGAATTATCTTTCACAAAAATTTCTTAATTTTTCATAGTCTATAACGCCTTAAATAAAAAAATACGAATTTCGAGGCAAAGACTCGTTCGAACGAAAACTAGGCTCATTAGAACAATATTTACATCCCCTTTGAATGAAAACCAACTTCATTCTAATGAAAGTGTATTTTCATTTAAACTATCTTCAAACGAGCTTCTAAAGAATTCCAACAGTAGGTCATCGTTTGATGTTCGTTTCAACCCTGCTTTGAATGAAAGTCCAAATTCGTTCTAATGTCTTATAAGCTCGTTCGAACGAAACTCACATTTCTTTCTAACACCCTTATATTTCGTTATAACAAAACATACTCAGAAGATTGTTTAAAAATAAAGTTCAAAAACATTTTTAAAGTCCCAAAAATGTTTTAAGTAAAAATTTCATCCTTCTAAAATATATCCATGATCTCATAAATCAATAGTGCATTCATACGTGAGAGATACTTGATAAATGTGTGAAGATAAAGTTTGGCATGAAACATGGCACGGTATATCTTTGAAGCTTTACTGCAACATCTTTAATAGATCACGTCATAGGCTTGGTTGGATCACAACTCAAAGTCTAACTTACAACTCAAACAGTTTTTTCTGGGATTATGCCAATTACAAACAAATTGACTCGATTGAAAATTTTTCCTTACAAATTTCTACCTTTGTCTATTTCGGGATAAAACGCAAAAAATGTGTATTATACTAGCCAAGCGGTTGAGCCAATCCTATGCCCAACCCAAAAAATCCAAAAATAAAATTACATTGGACACAAATAAATTCACCTAGCAACATTTTCGAAAGTCATCATGGTGTAGGCAAATAATGTGAAACTCGTAAAACACCCTACACACATGAAACAACAATACCACGTGAAGTATGGAGGAATAAAAAAATATATCATAAATAATGTCAGTATAATCACAATAATATACTCCCCCTACATCATATATCTCTCCCCTTTTCTTCCCGAAAAAGACAAAGGGAGGACAGAAAAAATGATAAATATCATATCTAGCAAGTGAGTATAATCAGATAAAACATAAATATATATATTATCACAGAAAAGATATAAGCAGTAGAACCAAGCCGTGACAAAAAATATAAATCCAACAACATAATACGGATGAAAAACATATCGCAGTAAAAAGATATATGAAGCATATAAAGAATAAAGATGATAAACATATAATATCCACATCAATATAAGTAAAAGCTCCGTGAACTAAAATCATAACTGCATAAATGAGAGAATATGTCCACATCCACATCAATTCATGATGATAAATAAGAAACAATGTATCAACATCATTATATTACAATATCACCAAAACAAATAGTATCCAGATACATCAGGATAAAAAGTGGCTCAAAATAAGTAAACATAATCATCTGTCATTAGCTCCATCATCAATCTCATCATTACCTTGACCTATGCCTGACGATCCGGCACCTCACATCTACTGTTTCTGCATCATCTCATCTAAAAGGAAGTAAACTGAGACTACGAGAGAGATCTTTGCTGTGCCATTATAGCATCTATAGCCCGTCGCTACTCATTTAGCTGATCCTATAAAATAATCCTCATTGTTATCTCATCCTCAAGAAAATTTAACGTCACATTCTGGCTAGTACCTTGTTTTGCAGAAAGAGGACCTATAAATTAAGACGTGTGATCACCTTTAGATGATGAAAATTCTGTAGTAGGATATCCACATTGAGCTACAGTTGAGAGGTGGCTCTCGGATCGACAAATCGTGTTCGTATTGATCGGTGAGATGCCAGTCTGATCAACCTCATCAGGAAACGTAGGAACTTAAGCTGCGATGCAGATACAAGTAACGAGGACACCACATAGCAGGGTAGTGTGAATAGGTGTGGTACTAGTATTAGGGATAAAAGATATGACAAGCATCATAATGGCAGGCAGATCAATACTCCAAACCTGACTGACAACATACATAAAGTGGGTGATGTCGAAGGAAATCTGTGTGCGATTTTCCATCAGGAAAATAGAATATGATGTAAACCAATTAAGAATCCAATAATCTTCATGTAGGTTCTGATGAAACATGGTGGTGGTATTGTGTGGAAGCTCTTGGAAGCAATAATGAATAACATCATTGGGTTCAAGATGACCCGCGACATGTCTGGGAAAAGTGTCCTTGGGATATCGAGGGATCTGAAACATAAGGGCAATTGTGTCAGGTGTACATGAACCTCCACCCCACGGACGTAGGAATGCAAGCCAGCAGAAGGCCATGCTGCTCAAAAATTAAATTCCTGAATAATGTTGAGTAGGATGACATTATACACACAAAATAGAGGGTCCCAACCTCTAGCAGCAAGCCAAGCGAAAACCACCGATATCCCCAACTCCTCAATCCTAAACACTTTCTCTTTAACAACGACCTGAATATGGAAACCAAGTGAAGAGTAAAGCTCATAATCAATTTGACTGACCCACCTCTCTGTCATATAATGCGGCCTATTGGCCTCTGCGGCCTATGCCCTAGAAGATGATGATCCAGTCTCATCGATAGTGCCTACGTGAATAGATCAATGACGTCTTCCTACATCCATAGAAATAATATAAGGAGTTTAGGTATGGGAAATATGTGAAATAACGAAAAACTAGGTCTAATCTCTAAACACAAATCAAAATCGCTCTACAACCTATCTATGTATAATATCCATCCGAACCACTGTGAAAATCAAACCACAAAACTGTTAGAGAAGTAAACTAAAATAATGCTTTATGTAATAATTTTAGTTATGGATTTATTGTTATAATAAAATAAGTTTTTCCTATTTTAATGAGAATCATGTATGGACACAATGTTTGCAGTGTTTTATATATTGCTTATGTCTTTTATTCTGGCCTGTAGGTGTTCTGGTGTATAGAGTACGACATACACATAGATGATCAGATCACCAATTTTTGTGGAATATAAGTTTTAGTGTTCACAGTCTTAGATGGAACTGGACACACCATCAGTAGGACTGTAACACAATATTTTGGTAGGCCTATCTTGATTACGAGAAATGGTATAGTTTTAACTTATTGTGCAAGTACACTTTGTGTGTATTGAACGTGACAAATTTGAGGTCATTATTTTTATACTAATTTTATAAGACAATGTATAACTCGTGATTATTAGGTTTACTTAAGTCTCTTAATCTGGATATGATTGATGGACACAAGCACTAGTTATTTATTACTTTGACTTATTGAGTGAGATTCATTATTGGATAATTAATCTTGATAAATTGGGTAATGGTTATTAATCTACGGTGAAAGTATTATATGGATGGAATCCACATCTCGATATAGATACTGGTGATACCCCCTTGAGATACTTATAAGTTTTGTATGAGTCAAATCCTACAGGGGGATTATGTTAATCCAACCCTACAAACAAGTTAAGTTGGACCGCTCAAGGACTTAAAGAAGTTAATCAAATAAATTATCAGTAATTTATTTTATTAATGGTTATCTGTAACCTTAACGTGGGGAGAATTAAGTAATTAATAATGAGGAGCTCAAAATATAATTTTGAGTTAAGGAGTGGAGCTGCAATTATTATTATTTAGTGGTTTAAATTATAATTAAGGGACTGAGATTAGGATTCGGGAAGGATTAAGATTTTCTCAGGTCTTTTAGGAGCCACATCCTTATCTCTCCTTAGGGTCCCTATTGTATTATATATATATGCACCTAAGTCTCATTCTTTCTTAACCTAGTCATCACTCTTGGATACTCAAAAGACCCGAGTTCATACTTGTGAAAAAGAGAAACAGTTGAGAAGAAAGAGGAGACAAGAAGGTGGTCACGAAATAGAAGCCCACCCTCTACTTGTGGCTATCCATATCGAGAATACAGTAAAAGGTCATGAGGTGAATCGATCCATCACATATTCTGTTTGTGATAAAGAGAGATCAAATCAAAAATATCTCGTAGGAAAATCCTAAAGCTACCTTGTAGGATTTCACGTGTGTGTAGATTTTTTTGTAGTTTGATCTATATGTGTTTTCAATAGACCATTGGACTTCCGCTCCAACAATTGGTATCAGAGCCATGTTTATATCGTGTATAAGTTGAATTTAGCCATGTTGTCCAATTAAGATAGTCGTATATGCTCATGGATGTTGGGTAGAATATCGATATGTGCTAACTTTTATTTTGCAGCAATCTTATCCCACTATTATGGTCATGTCTTTATGGGTTTGTTTTATGTGATTGGATCCCACGATGGTTTATTCGGGGTCATTTTTTCATGCTAGATTAATGTAATATTGATGTAGAATGTGAACTCCTTCATGGAGGCATAAGACATGTGTAAATTGTTACTGTTTTAATCGTGATTGTCAATGAAGGAGTGTGAAACCAGATAGATGATGGGGGGTAGTTTTTTGGGCCAGAAATCAGGTGGAACCCGTGCCGTCCCAACGTAGTGGCAACATGAAGTGTTTGGGTTCAAGGATGACCCTTGAGTTGAAGGATGACTCTTGAGAAATCCAATCTATGACAAAGTTGTATCTTGACCATAATAGTCGAGAATCCTTATTTATCTCGATTTTCTTATTTAAGTTGATTTATGTCTCCATTATTCATGTTTTAATTCTTGGGTTGTTAATATGTGCTAACAATTCCCTTAAAATTATCGACAACATGGAATACCGATCTAACTTAAATCACGTAGATGCTAAATGTCAATAATTCATAATAATTTGAATTGTGGACATTAATATGTGGTTAGAAAAAAAAAACTTGAGTATTTTTTTAACGATCAAGGGTATTTGAATTTTTTTATTTATCACACATTTGCTTGATATATTAAAGTAGAGATATTCCGGTACTTTTGGAAATATATCAAATGTTATAATTTTTCAAATTAACTAATAATTGGACACATTTTTTTAACCCTCACAAAAGTTTTTTAAATTACTAAGTGGGAGAGGGAATTTTCCAAGAGAAAATCCCACGGTGTCCATCAACGATTTGTAGACTTCCAATAATAAGTAGGTCCTCCAACGAGAAAAGCAAATTATTGTGGTATTTGGTATAAATTTACTTAAGGGTAATTTTGGATTCATTATTCACATAAGCGTCCCCAAATGAGGAGTTTATATGATATGAGATAATCTAAAATTTGTTGGTGGTATACACTTGGACATAAAATAATAATAGGTTCTTCAAGGAGGAATGCTATGATTTTGTGAGACCAAAGTCTCGGATATTTAATTTTATTTGACATAGGTTTTGTCTAGGTAATAAAATTAAAAGGAATAATCTAGCCTAATTTATTTTTTTGGAAAGTAGGTTCTCTAAAGAGGAATACTATTCAAATGATAATCGGGATGCCGATGAAAATTGATAAACGGTACATTAATTTTATTTTAGAAATCAAAAAGTTTTATGCCCTATAATGATTCATTTTATTATTTGATTCTCAGTATTAAGATAGGAAGATCTTTCATTCCACTTGCTGTCATTATCAAGGAAAACAAATTAACTTGACCTAATTACATTGACTGGAAAAGGAATTAAAATATGATATTGACTGCTGAAGGGTACAAGTTTGTGCTCTATGAGATCTGTCCTGAGAAACTTGGTGAGGTGGCAATCGAAAAGGAAACCCAGGATTACCAAAAATGGATCAAGGCTAATGAGATGGTGCAATGTTACATTTTGGCATCTATGTCAAATGTTCTACAACATCAGCATCAGTCTATGGACACTGCCTATGGCATATGCTCAACTACAAATATATGTATGGGGATCAGAATCATGTTGCGAGGCAAGTTGCCATGAAAGAACTCATGAAAATAAACATGACTGAAGGGACCCCAGTGAGGGAACATATTTTAAGGATTATGTCTCTTCTCAACGAGCTTGCAATCCTTGGAGCGGTAATTGATGGGGAAACCCAGGTCGATATTGTTCTCCAGTCGCTGCCTGAGTCCTTTATACAGTTCCGCCTAAATTACAACATGAACAAACTTTCTTACTCTTTGGCGGAACTAATTAATGAACTATAAGCTGCCGAGGGTCTCATCAAGAAGTCATTAAGTGATTTTATTGCTAAGAAAGGTTCTACTTCTAAGCCTATGGGAAAGAATAAAATGAAAAAGAAGGATCAGAAACAAGTTATGGTCCTTCAGGAAGCTCACAGGCCTCAGGGAGGTGTGAATAAGTCCAAGGTCAAGTGTTTCCACTCTAACCAGTCAGGACACTGGAAGAACGGTTGTCCGATTTTCCATAATAAATAGAACAACGCAGGTAAATTCCATTCATTTGTCATTGAATAATGTTTTGTGGTTCGTATTATTGGTACTTGGCGTGTAGATACATGAGACACTAATCATGTATGTAATTATTTGTAAGGGTTCCAGGAAACCAGGCGACTAAGTGATGGAGAGATTTATCTGACTCTAAGAGATACTACGAGAGTAGCGGTAGTTACCATGGGAGATGTTCATTTAAGCTTTAATAATGATATGAGTTTATTTTTGAAAGATTGTCTTTATGCACCTTCCATTAGAAGGAGTTTGATTTCAGTTTCTTGTTTAGCCTTTTATGGATATTCAGTTTCTTTTCATAAACTCGTGGTTATTAAGAAAAATAAATGTTTTATTTGTTTTGGTACATCAATTGATAATATTTATATTATTAATCCTATTTCTCCCGTACAACAAATTAATATATTACATAATTCAATTGGACCAAATTTAAATAGAAATTAACCCTCCTCAGTGAACCAAACGTATCTTTGGCACTTACGCCTAGGTCATATTAATATAAAAGGATTCATATTCTTATAGCAAGTGGGAAATTGAGCTCACTAGCAGTGGAGGCACTTCTAGTTTGTGAATCTTGTTTATAAGGTAAAATGACCAAGAGGGCTTTCTCGGCCAAGGTCTATAGAGCCAAAGAACTATTGGAATTGGTTCATTCTGATCTATGTGGTCCGATGATAACCCGAGTAAGAGGGGGATTTGAGTGTTTTATGACTTTCATAGATGATTACTCAAGGTATGGGTACATTTACCTAATGCACCATAAGTCCGAAGCCTTTGAGAAATTCAAAGTGTATTGGGAAGAAGTGGAGAAGCATCAAGGTAAAAGTATCAAGACACTACAATATGGCTGTGGTGGAAAGTACCTCTTAGGGGAGTTTAGGTAGTACCTAGAAGATCAAGGGATCATATTCCAATTATCTGCACCTGGTATGCCTTAGAAAAATGGTGTAGCGGAGTAACATAACTCTTTTGGATATGATTAGGTCTATGTTGAGTTATACAGATCCCCCAGATTACTTTTGGGGACATGCTTTAGAAATGGCCACTTATTTACTGAACTTGGTACCTTCAAAGGAGGTCTCTACTACACCCAAGGAATTGTGGATTGGGCGCAAGCCTAGTATGAAATATATTCGGATCTGGGTTAGTCCAGAACATGTGCTAAAGAGGGATCATAGTAAGTTGGAATCAAGGTCAGAAGTTTGTTTATTTCTAGGATATTCTAAAAAAATAAGGGTTTTTTATTCTATGATCCTAAGGTTTTGAAGGTCATTGTTAGCACCAATGCCTGATTCTTAGAAGATGATTATATGATGGATCATAAACCCATACGTAAAGATGTTCTTGAATAATTATAAGGGAACCAACAAGATTCTTCAACACCACCAATACAGGATGAAATAACACAATGTGTTGACACTAGTACACCAGCATAGGGTCTACTTCGTCATAGTGGGAGGATGATACGTCAACCTGAATAGTTTATGTTCTTGGTAGAGTCTTATAAAAAGGTCCCTGATGAACTCGAAGACGATCCCTATAACTACAATGAGGCTATCAAAGATAAAGATGCAGAACTTTGGCTTAAAGCTATGAATTCTGAGATAGAATCTATGTATTCTAATTAGGTCTAGAGTCTTGTATATCCACCCAAAGGGATAAAACCCATAGGATGCAAGTGGGTCTATAAGAGGAAAAGAAGGGTGGATGGGGAGGTTGAGACCTCTAAGGCACGACTTGTTATGAAAAGGTTTACTCAGAAACAGGCCATCGATTATGAGGAAACCTTCTCGTCGATAGCTATAATGAAGTCCATCAAAATTCTCTTTTCCATTGCGTCTCATTTCGATTACGAAATTTGGCAAATGGACGTCAAGACTGCATTTTTAATGGGAATCTTGACCAATGTATCTATATGGTGCAGCCATACGATTTTATTTCCCATGTCCAAGAGCATAAATTATGTAAGCTTAAGAAGTACATTTATTGACTTAAGCAAGCACCTAGAACTTGGAACATTTGTTTTGATCAGGCAATTAAATCTTTTAGTTTTAATCAATGTCCAAATGAGTCTTGTGTATACAAGAAATTCAATGAAAACGTAGTGGTATTTTTAGTATTATACGTGGATGACATTATGTTCATTAGAAATGATGTTAGAGTGTTGTCTTCGATTAAATTGTGGTTGTCCAGTCAATTCGATATGAAAGACTTAAGAGAAGATAGTCAAATCCTTGATATCACGCTTATGCGTGATCGCAAGAAAAGGATGTTGGCTTTATCACAAGCAACTTATATCAATTCCATTCTCGCCACATTTATCGTGAAAGATTCCAAGAAAGGGTTCCTTCCTTTTATACATGGAATATCTATCTCCAAGGATCCGTGTCCTAAGACACCTGATGAGATTGAGAAGATGAAAGGCATCCCTTATGCTTCTGCAGTTGAGAGCGTTATGTATGTTATGCTATGCACTAGACCTGATATCTACTTTGTTATAGGCATGGTTAGTAGATATTAGTCTAACCCTGGGTAAAAACACTAGACTTCAGTAAAGCATATACTCAAATAGCTGAAAAGAACATAAGATTATATGCCAGTTTACCAAGCAGAGAGTCTAGTACCTATTGGGCACACCGAGTTAGATTTTTAGTCTGATAGAGATTCCAGAAAATCTACCTCTGGATATGTGTTTACACTAGGTGGTGGAGCCATTAGTTGGAGGAGTATCAAGGAATCTTGCATTTTTGATTCCACCATCGAAGCTGAATATGTGGCGGCCTCTGAGGCAACCAAGGAAGCAGTATGGCTCATAAACATTCTAATGGATCTAGGAGTGGTACCTTTAGGTCAATCGACTATTACACTTTATTGTGACAATAGCAGTGTGGTTGCTAACTCAAAGGAACCCAGAAGCCATGAGAGAGGTAAACACATTGAGCGTAAGTATCATCTCATTCGAGAATTTATGCAGCGGGGTGATGTCACGGTTATGAAGATTGCATAAGAGAATAACCTGGTAGACCCTTTCACAAAGATCTTACCAACCAAGACTTTTGATAATCACGTTGAGGGGATGGGAGTGAGATGCATTGCAGCATGGCTTTGAGTCTAAGTGGGAGGTTATTAGAGAAGTAGACTAAAACCATGCTTTATGTAATAATTTTAATTATGGAATTATTGTTATAATAAAAGCAGTTATTCCTATTTTAATGAGAATCATGTATGGACATAATGCTTGCAGTATTTTATATATTGTTGATGTCTTTTATTCTGCCCAATAAGTGTTCTGGTGCGTAAAGTACGACTTACACACAAAGGATCATATCACCAGTTCTTTTGGAATATAAGTTTTATCATTCAGAGTCTTATATGGAACTGGACACACCATCAGTAAGACTGTAGCACAATATTTTAATAAGTCTATCTTGATTACGTGATACTGTATTGTTTCAACTTATTGTGCTAGTACAATTTGTGTGTATTGCACGGGACCAATTTGAGGTCATTGTCTTAGTGATTATTAGGTTTGCTTAAGGCTCTTAATCCGAATATGATTGATGGACACAAGCACTAGTTATTTATTACTTTGACTTATTGGGTGAGATTCATTATTAGATCAATAATCTTGATAAATTGGCTAATGGTGATTAATGTAAGGTGAAAGTCTTTTATGGATGGAATCCACGTCTCAGTATCAAGACTGGTGATACCCCCTTGAGATACTTATAAGTTTTGTATGCATTAAACCCTACAGGGTGATTATGTTAATCCGACACTACAAATAAATTAAGTTGGACCGCTCAAGGACTTGAAGAAGTTAATCAAATAAATTATAAGTAATTTATTTTATTAACGAGAATCTGTAACCTTAATGTGGGGAGAATTAAGTAATTAATAAAGAGGAACTCAAAATATAATTTTGAGTTAAGGAGTGGTGTTGCAATTATAATTATTTAGTGGTATTAATTGTAATTAAGGGACTAAGATTAGGATCCGGAAAGGATTAGGTTTTCTCAATCTATTAAGATCTACATCCTTATCTCTCCTTAGGGTCCCTACTGTAGCCTATATATATGTAGCTAAGTCTCATTCTTTCTTGACCTAGCCATCACTGTTGGATACTCAAAAGACCCGAGTTCATACTTGTAAGAAAGACAGACAGTGGAGAAGAAAGAGGAGATAAGAAGGTGGTCACGAAATAGGAGACCACCCTCTACTTGTGGATGTCCATATCAGTAATACAGTAGAAGATAGTGAGGTGAATTGAGCCATCACATATTCTGTTTGTGAGAAAACGAGATCAAATCAAAGATATCTCGTAGATAAATCCTAAATCTTCCTTGTAGGATTTCACGTATGTGTAGTTTTTTTTGTAGTTCGATCTATACGCATTTTCTATACACCCTTGGACTTTCTCTCCAATAAAAATAGAAGAAACATAATATATAATCAGATATAATCAGCAGTACCAATAAACTCAAAATGTGTGTAAACAGTGTATGTCATAAATTCCCAAAGTAGAGAATGAAAAAAAATTATGGGGTAATATGACACACAAAACCATAGGGTTACAACAAAAAAAACTGACCAAATTAAAAATGTGAAAAGCCCCCCCACCCCCAATCGAATTTTTTATTCATATTGCATGGAGAAACAAAGATATGGGCATGTGTAGAAAAAAATTGAAATAAAACCGACTAAACATGTATGAAGAAAAATCTCCTTGCAATATTAATCAAAAACTAACCCCCCCCCCCGAATAAAATGATAGGACAATGGGGATACCTGCTATACCGATGAACTCAGGTCGAAAGATAGGTCAAATCCAACACACGAAGCAATGATTGAAGCTTTAGAGTAGGATGAATGACAAAAAACGGTGGTAGATGATAATATATCAAAGATCTACAATCAAATGGAAAGAGAGAAAAAGAGGGGCTAGGGTTTCATATTGCCATACAATAGAATGTCTTACAATAATAGGAAGATGAGAGAATATATATAACCTACAACAACCACCTAATAATAATAGGAAAAGGGAAAATACTAAAATACCCTCAATGAAATATAAAACTCTAATACCCCCCCTCAAACTCACGATGCTGCAGCGAGAAGCATTGAGAGTTTGCCAACCAAAAAACGAAAACGCTGAACTGGATGAGACTTCGTAAACAAATCAGCTATCTGTGCGGAAGAAGAAACAAAAGGCAAAGTGATGGCGCCATGCGCAAGATGATGACGAGTAATATGACAATCAATCTCAATGTGCTTAGTCCTCTCATGAAAAACTGAATTGTGAGCAATCTGAATAGCACTCTTATTATCACAGTACATAGGAGTGGGCTGAGAAAGAGAGACACCCATATCTGCAAGTAACCGACATAGCCAAACAACTTCGCGAGTGATAGAAGCCATAGCACGGTACTCGGCTTCCGTGGAAGACACAGAAACAACAACTTGCTTTTTGCTCTTCCAAGAAACAAGAGAATCACCCAGAAACACACAAAATCCAGTAACTGATTTTCGATCTGCAGGATCACCGGCCCAATCAGCATCAGAGTATGCACGCAGCTCCAAAGAAGAAGATGAAGGAAGTAAAAGACTCTGAAATCGAGTGCCTCTCAAGTATCGCAATATACGATGAACAGCTGCCCAATGAACTGTAGTAGGAGCAGTAACAAACTGACTAACAACATGGACAGCATGAGATATATCTGGACGAGTAATAGTGAGATAAACCAAGCTGCCCACAATAGTGCGATATAAGGTGGGATCAGGCAAAAGAACACCATCATACGGGGAAAGATGAACATTAAGCTCCAAAGGGGTATCAACAATCTTAGTACCAGTGAGGCGAGCACGCTCAAGAATGTCCCCGATGTACTTAGATTGTGAGAGAAGATAACCCTTTGGAGAATGATCTACCTCAATACCCAAAAAGTAACGTCGAGGCCCCAAATCCTTCATCTCAAAACAACGAGATAATTCAGACTTCAACGCTGTAATTCCACCAACATCATCCCCAGTAATAATCATATCATCAACATACAAAGAGAGCAGAATACGACCATCGGAGGTGCACCTGATAAAGAGAGCTGAATCATTCTCACTTGGAATGAACCCAAGAGAGGTAATCACGGCAATAAACTTCTCAAACCAAGCCCGTGGTGCCTGTTTGAGACCATATAAGGCTTTCTTAAGCCTACAAACTTCACCAGGACCATGTGGAACACCCGGAGGAGGAGTCATATAAACCTCCTCATGAAGATCACCATTCAAGAACGCATTTTTAACATCCATTTGCGATATATGCCACTGACGAACAGATGCAACAACAATAAGAGTACGGATAGTAGTCAATTTCGCAACAAGAGCAAAGGTTTCGTCATAATCCATACCATATTGCTGAGAAAAACCCTGAGCAACCAATCTTGCTTTGTACCGCTCAATTGACCCATCTGACCTGGTTTTGATTCTATATACCCAACGAGATCCAATTGCCCGCTTACCAGCAGGTAAGGGGACCAAACTCCAAGTATCTGTCTGATGCAAAGCAGAGAGTTCCTCAGCCATAGCCTGTTGCCAAAGAGGATCAAGAACTACCTCTTTATAAGACGAAGGCTCAGAGCGCCAGTGAACAGAGGATAAAAATGAAGCCAAAGAATCAGAATAACAAGAATAAACAAAATCTGGTGACTGAGTGGACTTACGTGGACGTGTTGGATAGCGAGAAGGAGGTTCCACCGTTTCAGCAGGTGCTTGGGTGGCCACACGAGAAGGGGGAGCATCAGCAACATCGGATGGCAAAGTACCTGCATCAGTAGAAATAATAGGAACAGGAGCAACATGGGGTGACACACTATCGGTGGTGCAAGGTGCTTCAGATGGCACACTCTCATCATTATTAGAGAACGGATCAATATTGAAGAGATCAGATTTAGTGAGTTCATGAGGGCTATCAGGAATAGAAAAGAAAGGAATATGCTCAAGAAACACAACATGGCGAGAGACATATAATTTTTTTGTAACTGGATCATAGCAACGATATCCCTTTTGACCCTCACCATAACCAAGAAAGACACAAATAGCTGACTTTGGAGATAATTTGGTACGTTCCACACGAGGTCGAAGAACAAAACAAGTACAACCAAACACCTTTAAGGAAGAATAATCAGGGGCACACCCATACAACTTTCAAAAGGTGACAAACCTGAGCAATGAGAGGTCGGAATCTTATTAATCAGATTAACAGCAGTAAGGACAGCCTCTCCCCAAAACTCACTAGGGACATATGCAGATAATAAAAGAGAGTGAGCAGTTTCAACAATGTGCCGATGTTTCCTTTCAGCAACACCATTTTGCTGAGGAGTGTCAGTACAAGATGATTGGTGAATAGTTCCATCTAAATCAAGAAACTCACCGAAATTTTGAGAAGTATATTCCCCACCCAAATCGCATCTAAAGCATTTTATAATAGTAGAATGTTGAGTTTTGACAAAGGCACGAAATTTATTATAAATATCAAAAAAATCCAAACGTCGTTTCATGAGAAAAACCCAACAGTAACGCGTATAATCATCAATAAAGGAGACATAATATCGAGACCCTCCTCTTGTAATAATAGGAGACGGTCCCCACACATCAGAATGAATAAGATCAAAGGGTGCAAAAGTAGAGGAAATACTTCTATTAAATGGTAAAGCTGAAAATTTTGCAAGTTTACAACCGCTACAATCAGAGATATCATGGCAATGCAAATTTCCTAATTTTCCTGTAGAAGCCAAATATTTTAATCGAGAACCTGAGACATGACCAAGACGAGAGTGCCATAAATAAAATCTAGATGAATCTGAACTCAAACGAAAGGATGACAAGTCAACACTAGAAGCTGCAACCATTGGAACATTAAGTTTCTCCATGAT
The DNA here is from genome assembly GCA_949130495.1 of Sambucus nigra. Lineage (NCBI taxonomy): Eukaryota > Viridiplantae > Streptophyta > Magnoliopsida > Dipsacales > Adoxaceae > Sambucus > Sambucus nigra. The sequence continues at coordinate 416,552,271 of OX422209.1, read as the reverse complement.
GTACAATCCCCCCTGCCTACGGCCTGTCCCAATCACCTTCTGAGACTGTGGATCCTGCACATGACAAAAGGTAGAAGAGAAGAAAACTGAGTAACCGGCATCACATAGTTGACCAACAGAGATAAGATTCATTGTAAGCTTAGGAATGTGGTAAACATTAGAGAGAGAGAAGTTGGGTGAGTCAATAGTCCCAACACCCATTGAGGGCATGGGAGTACCATCAACAGTCATAACGGGCAACGAAGAAGTGGGACAAAAAGAACCAAAAGAGGAAAAATTTGGTGACATGTGATTAGAAGCGCCGGAGTCTAGAATCCAAATACCTGAGGACTTACCTGGTGAAGAGATGGACATGGCGTGAGGCTGTGTGGCAAGAAACTTTTGAAACTGCTCAGCAAGAGAAGACATGGATGGAGTTAATGATGAAGAACCTGATGCAAATGAGTCTGATGGCGGTACAACTGCTGCAGTATTAGGCTGTGAAGGCCTATATGAACGCTGCTGAGATTGGTTATTGGATTTCCAACCAGAAAACTGTTGCTGAGGTGGTCGACTATTTGATTGTTGTTGTGCTCGCAACTTAGGGCACTGAGACTTCCAATGACCCTTCTCCTTACAATAGCTACATTTATCACTTGCAACTCTCGAATAAGGCTTGTTCTGATTACTGGAAAGAGGCCGAGAGGAGGCTGCGAAAACAGATGGATTTGGGTCCGAAGAAATTACCTTCCCTGACTGAGTCTTGAGACGAATCTCCTTGGCTAACAACTCGTGAACAACAGAATCAACAGTTGGAAGTGGGCTACGATGAAGAATCGACCCACGAAGACCCTCAAAATCATCATGCAATGCCATCAGAAACTGAACCAGACGTTGTTCCTCCCTATTGGAAACATATGGTGCAAAGGCCCGCAATTCAGCCGACTCTGTGAGAGCCAACTGATCCCATAGATCCGTCATTGCAGAATAGAACTCCTGAATACTCAAATTTTTTTGCTCAAGAACTCGAATATCGCACTCTAACTGGTACTTTTTAGCGAAATTAGATTGGGTATACAATCTGCCCAAATGATCCCAAACATCCTTTGCATAATCATACTTAGCCAACTGCATACCTAAAGAAGGTGCAACAGAGTTGTTGATCCAAGTGATGATTTTCGAGTTGTTTGCCTCCCAAACATCCAACAACTCTGCATATTTTTCAACATTCGTCTTATCGTTAGGCTTACTCAAATCGCCATTAATGTAACCCCAAAGCTTCTTCCCTTTCAAAAAATTCTTCATAACATAACTCCAATACGTATAATTTTTTCCATCTAATCTGACACTAATTGATTGCAGCGAATCATCTCTTTCACCAGCCATTGCGAAGATAAACAATCAAACAGTACCCAAACGGAACCAAATCGAACGAACTAAACAATTAATTGAACAAACAGGAGGAAAACGATCATAATTACCTTCAAAACAGTCGAGCGAACAGAAAAAGTACCTCCGAAAAAAAATTTTGGGGCTCCGCCCCGAACCCCGGCAGGGGCGCGCTGCCCCCTGCAACCCCCAGCCAACTCACCGCGGAGTTGGATCCGCGAACTGTGTTGATGAGATTAAGCTTTGAACCCGCTCTGATACCATGATAATATATCAAAGATCTACAATCAAATGGAAAGAGAGAAAAAGAGGGGCTAGGGTTTCATATTGCCATACAATAGAATGTCTTACAATAATAGGAAGAAGAGAGAATATATATAACCTACAACAACCACCTAATAATAATAGGAAAAGGGAAAATACTAAAATACCCTCAATGCAATATAAAACTCTAATAGTAGAAATTGCCTAAGTTTGAACTGGTGTAGGAATAAACCTAATGGGGAAAATGGCTGAAATGAGGGATAAAAAGCCCTAACGAGATTTTGATGTTCATTCGAAGGACAAATAGAAGCTTTCAAATGAAAAATGAACTTCTTTTGAATGAAACTCAGATGTCCTTCGAACGAAGAGGAGCTTTCGTTTGAACCAGCTTCTAACGAGCATCCAAGGAATTGAAACCATGTAGGGTCGTTGGAAGGTTGTTTGATGTTTGCTTAGAATGAGAACCAAACTCGTTTGAATGAGAGACAGTCTCATTCTAACGAACCTTAAAATTTTAATTTTTTTTGAAAAACTATGACCCAAAACCCTAGTATAGGTAAATCCTCAAAAATAAAAAAATGACCAAAAAGTTTTATATGACACAAAAACAAAATAAGCATTACGCGAACGCATGGTATCGATGTGCCTAAACATATGGAATTGAGTGAATGGGTGTGAACTAAAGCAAATGAATTATAACCTAAACACCTAAATACATTCAAGAATCTGTAATTGACCGCAATTTTTTTTTATCTAAACTATGATTTATCCTCAAGTGACAATTATATCTTGAACGTTAATGAACAAACAAACACGATGCACACAAGTCTGGATTTTGATGATTCTACAAATCAATAGCATTATGATACGACCGATAAACCTAGGATTCATTGTGCAAACCCATTGATCTTCACCTAAACTCCCTAAAAAGATAAACTATTATTTATTCTATTATTTTCTTTACATGTTTCTTTTAAAGTTATTTCTTTTGAATGATCAACTATTAAACTATGTTGGCCCCTTTTTAGCAATTTTTCTATTTTTATTGCCTTTGGTCCTTTATTGGTCTCTTGCCAATGGTGGCTTTCATGCAAAGAAGATTTGATCCTTTCACAGCCCGTTCCCGTGCTCACTCATATTTTTTAATAGGAAACAAAATTTCTCACGGGAAATGATTCTTACATGCACAAATCCCCCTTAGTCATTAATAAGTATAGATAAAAATATAGATAGGAGAACATCTCACCAAACTTAAATATACATGAGAAGTTAAACGTTCAAAAAAGTTCATGCATGTGTGCGCGGAGGCATATACAAAGTCGAATCCATAATGAAATCGAAGTTCAGAACAACTCCATGAAAAACATGGTTAAGTGAAGAGGACAAAGTCGAATCCATAATCTAAGTATCTAAAGTCATACCAAATGTCCTAGACACATGGAAGTTGTTAAGTGAAGAGGATTCAAGCACACCAATATGCCATACCATAAGTGTAAAACTGAAGACACAAAAATCGAAAATCTTTTTGAGTTTTTCTAAATTTTTTTAAACAAAATAACCAAGCATTTTGAAAAAAACTCTAACTCAAAAGACAAATAAAATATTTTTATATTTTTTCAATATGACTCGTTAAAAAAAATAAAAATATAAAATATACACAAGTCACAACTCGAGAAATGATATATCAAGAAGCGCTACCGGAGTATGACTAACATGGCTAACACGATCAACCATAAGATCTAACATGGGGAAAATCATGTGCAAGTAAATGAGAATCAAAAAGTCTAATACCTAAAGCCTCTAAATCCGATTGTCTAACCCAAGTAGGTGTGAAAAGATGAATAAAGGTTTTGGGAACCGTAGTGAATCTATTCTTAGACTTCCTAGGTCCATTCTTAAAATCGTAGCAAAAACTCTTAAGGTGACCCTTCCTACCGCAATAAGAGCATGTGTAAACACGATGAGGAGTGTTACCTAAAGGTTGGTCTTTCCTAATGTTCCTCGTCGACTCTCTCAAATGCATGGTCTTGGCTTTAGGAATGGGAGCAATATGATCATTGAAGCCAATTCCACACTTGTCATCTATGATTTGGACGGTGCCCAACATTCTATCCATTTATTCTGATCTAGACTCCAAATCATATTTGACCTTACCCAAATTTCTCAATCTTTCCTTAAGCTTAACTATCCTAGGCTTGAGTAAACGCCTAGATTCCTCAAACTCTAGAAGCTCTTTCTTTATAGCTTCCATCAAACCACGAAGACTATCTCTCTCACCCTCAACGTATTCTAGCTTCTCCAGAAAAGTCTTCTCATGTGCTTTAAGATCCTCAATAAAATCATTATCATCATTTCCTATAGCATGCTCTTTCAACCTAGCTTCCAACGTAAAGTTAGCCTTCTTCACCTTCACAGTTTTTGCATATAATTCACGAAAGGGAACTTGTATCTCACTCTCCTCCACTTCTTCATCCTCACTCACATCATCCTCACTCATACTAACTATGGCCTCAGAAGTGTCATGCAAAGAAATATTTTCACGGGAATATTTCTCGTCGGCACTCACATGACTAGCGATGAACGTGGTACAGTTGCGCTTATTGGAGGAATCATTTCCCTCTTTCGGACCACTATCACTAAGGGTGTCATCATAAGCTATCAATTTCTTTCCCTCCTTCCTCAGTTTAGTGGGTCACTCAGCTACCCTATGACCATAACCGTCACAACCAAAACATCTATTTGACTCATCCATCTTAACATTCTCACTCCGGTGCTTAGGGAAACGATCGACCTGGTAAATTTTTTTTGCATCTTTCAATTATTTTCAGAATATGAGAAATTTCTTGAACTTCTTTACCAACATGGCCACATCCCCGGACTCGATGTCAGGCTCAACATCGAAAATAATTGTTTCCTGCTTTCGGGCTTTTAAATCTATGCCTTTTTCTTTCTTCGTCATATTCTTGGATGTAAAAAGGCCAATATCATAAGTTTGTAGGTCACCTACAATGTCTTCATGTTTTGTCTAGTCAAGTGTACATAAAGAATTTAAAATAGCCACCTTTGGATTAAATCTATTAGGAAACAATGAGAGTGCGTCAACAATCAATGCCAAACTTATTTAATTAATTTCCAATTTTAGTCCCAACAAGTCTTAACAAAAGTGACTGAATAATGAAATAATCTACGCATGCAAGAAAATCACAGTTGAGGAAAAATCCCCCACAGGGGGAAAACCATCTTATTTTCACTATAATTTGTAAAGAACGGTTTACAATGAAAATACACGTAGTGACATACGAAATACCCTCAGGTGTCGGTTTCGATGTCGTCGGCTAGAGTTCCCACAAGAGCTCCAGAAGGTCAGCAATGGAAAAGCTTCGTCTTCTCGGCAAGTGTACTCATGATGAGAAGTATAATCTTCCTTGGGGTTTAGTGGATTCACATAAAGAATTGGGAAATATTTGTGAATAAAAAAGGTATTGAAAATATTAAAATATGAAGTCTGGAAACATGTACTATTTTGCAGAAATGGAGGTATGCAGACTTAGGAAAACGTGTAGCATGAACACTATTTAAATAGCTAAATTTAGGCGGTGCGTCGTTCGAGCAACATACGGTGTCGTTCGAGCAAGATGGAATCTGGTTCGAACGAGATACGATGTCATTAGAATGATATTAGTGACGTGTCTCAGAAAACCTCTTTAAAAGAATTTTGCATGTTTATCATCTTCCAGACTTCGAAAAATTTATTTAAAAAATATTCCCAACTATTTATGCAAATAATTTAAACACTCCAATTAAAATTATTTTTACCATAAGTATGTGGAGTAGTGGGAACTGTTGAAGAGTATGTTTCTTGCAACATGATGCACGTACGAAGATGATGGATGCATAAATTCGGATCAAGGCCGTCGTGGATGATTATGAAGACGTGCCGAATGTAGCGGTATCAGACATACTTAATTGTGATCCAGGACACTTGGAAAATTCCTAGATTCTACCCCAGACATTTATAAAACATGTCCTTATAAATCTCCCCCTATGTCTATGCCGGTACATATATAAAAATATTTGAATATGCTGCCCCCTCCCCCCCCCCCCCCCCCCCCCAAAAAAAAAAAAAAAAAACTGACATACAATATAATATCTCTATTAAACCCTAAAATTGGAAATGCTAAATGCGTGTCTTCACAAATTCGATCATCTTTAAATCTTCAAACTTTCTTTGTCGTCATCAGGGTGTGCAAAAAAATGATTCTCCATTTTGATACCTACACACATGAGACAAGAAACAAATACCCGTGACACGAAATAGTTTGAAGTATAATGATATGCAAAAATAAGTATCAATAATGAGAAAGCAAATCATTATAAAAATAAACACGCAATTCTCCCCTATAATTCGTTCTCCCCCTTTTTATGATGTGCCCAAATAGACAGATATGAAGAACATACACAATTCAAATGGAGAATGTCACATGGAAATAAACTTTCACTTTTTGAATTTTTCAAAATTTTTAAAGCAAACAAAACCACACCATGAAAGAACACCAAAACAACCAACTCCATGATAGAGGAAATGAAGGGATGTGAACAAATTCAACAGGAAAATGAATACATACAACCAAAACATATGTGTATGATGAATGTTGGATATTTCTAACGAATAAACTCAACATCTTCCTTAGGTGTAAAAAAAATTGTGGAATTAAAAGACATTGACTCAATCAAATCAGCAAATCAAAGCTCAAAGTGATTTCCACACCAATAACATCCAAAACGTGTGAAACGCTTTGTCATGACTTTCAAGGACGTGCAAACTCGTTTTTCATTTCTTTCCATCCAAACACCCTCATACATAATTATACATTATATTTTTCTTTTGAGGTGATGAAACTTAAACCTATTGGCCCATTTGAGATGGTATGAGATTCTTTTTGTTGCCATTTAATTTTTTGGGGCACTTTTTGAAACGGTGACTTTCTCAACGAGTTAATTTTTAAACTCTCGTAGACCTTTCCCGTGATTCACTTAACATATTTTGTCGCAATTAATTCCTCACGGTAAACGGTTTTTACATGCACTACTATCTTATCAAGGTTTATCGCATTTTGGTCGTTGTATAGACAGAATTGAGATGGAAACACTCAAGCCAATATGTGATAGACAAGTAAAATACTCAAATAATATCGTGCATGTGTGCAATAAAGGAGATAAGGGGCCAAACATGTAGAAGATATCACTAATCACGTCTCAAAGACTCCAATCAATGTAAATCATATGGATGAAATGATGTAGCATCTCAAATCACTGTCAAATAGTCACATGAAATATGGAATGAAGTTGTGACTATGGTTATCTTAAATGTTAATCCATAAACGATGTAAAAAAAACCTTTTTTTTTTGTTTTTTTCAAAAAATTGTTATCAAAAGAAAATCTTTTTGACTTTTTTTTAAAATAAAAAAAATAAATCTATTTGTATTTTTCAATTTAAAAAAAAATCAAACAAAGAAATATACAAATGATAAAATCTAGAGATAGGAATCAAATGATATGATCAAAGAAAAAAATGTATCCTACTCTAGACCTGGCGACCACCCCCCAGTCAACTGTGCAAATTCCTAAAGACTTCCTAAGACTCTTGAATCTAAGGGCATCTAAAGGCTTCGTGAAGATATCGGCTAACTGGAGGTCGGTAGAAACAAAACTCAAGGATACGAAATTTTCCTCGACAGGCTCACGTATAAAGTGCTCGCGTATCCTAATGTGTTTTGTGCGCGAATGCTGGACTGGATTATGGGATATGTGTATCGCGCTCATGTTATCATAGGAAATAGTCATGGTGTCATGTGATACCCATAATCCTCCAACATCTGCTTAATTCACAGAAGTTGCGTGCAATAACTCCCGAAGACTATGTACTCAGCCTCCGCAGTGGACAAAGAGATGGAGTTTTGCTTTTTGCTCAACCAAGAGACAAAATCAGAAGCAAAGAAGAAACACCCACCAGAAGTGCTCCTATATCCATTTGCATCCCCGGCCCAATCAACATCCGAATAGGCGGATAAATGGTCACTGGTATCAAAGGAATACCAAATGCCAAGTGAGAGAGTCCCACTCACGTTTTTGATAATACGTTTAAGAGCGAGTAAGTGTGACTCTTTCGGGAATGCTTGATATCGCGCACAGACTCCAACACTAAAGGCTATGTCCGGACGATTAGCAGTCAAGTAGAGAAGACTACCTATCGTACTCCGTTATAAGGTTTGCTCTATGTCCTTGCCTGAAGTGTCCTTGCTAAGTTTAGTTGAGGTACTCATCAGTGTACGTGAATTCTTAGTGGAGTCTAGACCAAATTTGTTCATAAGGTCTCTAGCATACTTGGATTGGGAGATGAACATCCCATCCTCTAGCTGACGAAACTAGAGACAAGGAAGAAAGTAAACTCACCAACCATGCTCATCTCAAACTCAGTCTTCATCTCCTACTCAAAGTGCTGAGCATGCTGGGAGCATGTGGATCCAAAGATTATGTCATCCACATAGATCAGGGCAACCAAAATAGCACCATCATCTCTTTTGATGAACAACGTCATATCAACTCCCCCTCTCTTGAAGCCACGATCTAAGAGGTAGGAAGTAAGCCTCTCGTACTAAGCACGAGATGCTTGCTTCAAACCATACAAGGCTTTCCTCAGATAGTAGACGTGATCAGGGTGCTTAGGGTCTTCAGACCCTTTTGGTTGTTCCACGTAAACCTCCTCCTATAGAATGCCATTCAGAAAGGCACTCTTGATATCCATCTGATATAACTTGAAATGCAGATGACATGCGATGGCGAGCAATAAGCGAACGGACTCAAGCCTCACAACAAGAGAGAATGTCTCGTCAAAGTCTACACCCTCAATCTGTGTATAGCCTTGAGCTACCAACCTAGCCTTATTTTGGATAATGGTACTAGTCTCATCCACCTTATTCTTGAAGATCCACTTGGTACCTATCACATTTGTCTCACTAGGTCGGGGGACCAGTTCCCAGAGATCATTCTTTCTAAAATAAAGCAACTCGTCCTACTTAGCACATATCTAGTGTTCATCTTTGAGTGCTTCCTTATAGTTCTTGGGCTAGACTTTGGACGTGTAGCAAACATGGCTAACAACGTTCTCTAGCTGAGCACGAGTCTTGACCCTAAGGGTGGGATATCCTAATATAGTAGAGGGATCATGAATCTTGCGAACCCAAGAAGGAGTGTCCCCTAAATCAGGAATGGGATCCACTCTAGGTATGACAGGCATAACATGATCACCAGTAAGTGCATCACCCTCATCTAAAAGTTTAGAATCAATAAACACCTGTGGTTCATCATCTTGTACAGTGATGTTTATTGACTCCATAACCTTAGAGATATTCAGGTTATACACTCGATAAGCTCTACTAGACGATAAATAACCTAAAAATATCCCCTCGTCGCTTCGGGAGTTAAACTTTCCTAATTGCTCTCTATCCCGCAGGATGTAGCATTTGCTCCAAAAGATAAAAAAATATGAAAGGTTGGGCTTCTTTCCAGTCCACAATTCGTAGGGCGTCATAAGTGTGTGTGGATGAAGATATGCCCTATTTACCGTATGGCATGCGGTAGTCATTGCCTCCGCCCAAAATCTTCTTGCAACTTTATAACCCAAAGGCATAGATCTAGCCATCTCCTGAATCGTTCGATTCTTTCTCTCAACAATCCCATTTTGCCGAGGAGTCCTAACGGCCAAAAATCCATGTTTGATTCCGAGGCTATCACATAAAATATCTACTCTTTCTTCTTTAAACTCAGTTCCATTGTCACTATGTATTTCATTGATAGTGACACCGTGTTGATTTTGTAGGACACGACACTTGGTCGTAAGAAATTCCATAGTATCGAATTTCTCTCGTAGAAAGCCTACAATCGAGTAGTGTGAGAAATCATCTACCATCACAAGAATATACCTCTTACCACTTGAACTTTCGGTACGAGTAGGACCCATAAGATCCATATGTATCAACTCAAGAATGTGAGAGGTGGTAATGGAATTCAACTTCTGATCAACTGGCAGGGTCCACAAACTGCAAAATTTATCTTTCTAAGCGATGTCAAGCCACGTACTAGGTCCTTTTTGACTAAATTTTCCAAATCGCAAAAGTTCACATGTCCTAGACGTTAGTGCCATAGATCCATAGTAGTGATCGTGGCGGTGTTGCAGACAAATGAGGACTCAGGCATGATCCCATAATAATTGTCTTAGTCCTCACCCCTTACATTATAAGTTTATCGATTTGATCAAAGATGTGGCATTTATTCGGTAAAACTTTACTGTAAAGTCAGCGTTGCACAACTGGCTAATGCTGAGTAAATTTGCTTTCAATCCCTTGACGTACAACACATTCTCTAGCTTAAGAAATCCTGGTAACTCTACTGTACCTCGTCCTACTATGCTAGACTTGCTCCCGTCTCCAAACGTGACTTTACCTTCCTTATGATCCTCGAAGGAGGTAAACAGAGATACACCACCAGTCATGTGCCTTGAGCACCCACTGTCGAATTTCCACTGTAGAGAATTATGTGCTTTAAGAGCAACATGAACAACAAGGGATTTTGCGTTGCATTTAGGTACCCAAGTTGTGGTAACCTTATGTTTGCCTTTGTCATTGTTGGCTCTGGTCGGGATTTTAGAAGTGTCCACTGATGGCATAGAAATTCGTTGGAACTCTTCCACTATACTCTGAGATGTGGCGACTAGAAACTCAACTTGCTCTCTAAGACTCTCAAAATCAGTAGTGGCATGTGGCGGAGCAAATGTACATCGTGTCCGACCCAAACTATAGCAGAACTCACGAAGATGGCCCTTTATTTTGCTGTAAGTACAAAAATATGTAGACTTAGGCCGACTTCAATTTTCTTTTCTTGGCCGAACTCTCTTCCAGTTTCTAGGTGGGTGGCCATAGGGATTAGTAATAAACTCGGGAACCGGTTCTAATGTCATATAGGACGTGAAAGTGCCATCAAAACCTATTCCCGACCTCTTACCTAAACCCAAAGCAAGGGCGAGGAGCATCTTTCCCATCTTACCAGATCGGTCCTCAATTATTAACACAATGGACATGGAGGTATCTCTCTCTCTCTCTCTCTCTCTCTCTCTCTCTCTCTCTCTCTCTCTCTCTCTCTCTTATCTCTCCTAATTCCTTCTCTAGAGCTACTATCCTAAGAGCTAACGCTTTTTAGTTTTGAAAGTATCAACATATAAAGATGCGTACGTGCATCGGATATCAGTATCGCTCTCACTTGCTTCTTCCTCGCTCACATTGCTATCACTGTCAAGGTGTCCTTGTGAGCTTGCATCCTTATCGTCGTGAGGAGCACTGTCAGTACTCACATGACTAGCCATGAATGCGGTGAATTTACATTCATGCAATGACTTGTCTCGAGAGTCCACCATCTCGACCTTGCTATCGTCACTAAGGGTGGTGTTTAACGCAGATTTGGATTATTCTTGACATTTTAACATAGTTGCACACTCAAACCCCCTATGACCTATACCGCCGCACTCAAAACATCTCTCACTTTCTTTCTTAGAGGTGTCCTTTTTATTTTTCTCAAATTTCTTTTGAGATTTATTTTTCTCAAAATTCTTTTTATCATTTCCATTTTTATTTAATTTGAGAAATTTCTTGAATTTTTTTACAAAAAGGACCAAATTATCTAAGTCAAAATCAGAATCAGAATCAGACATCTCTTCCTCTGTTTTCTTAGACGACTCACCTCTCTTTGACCCCTCACCCTTTCTGGCCTGGGCTTTAAGTGCTACCCCTTTATCTTTTGATTTTATCGTGTTTGGGAACATGTCAATTTCATAGGTCTGAAGGTCTCCAACTAACTCTTCTAATTTCAGCGTATTCAAATTACCTAATGAATTTAACACAGTGACTTTGGGGATAAATATCTTTGGCAGTGATCTAAAAATTTTCTTAACTACGCTAGCATCAGGAATGTGTTCTCCTCAATTAAAACTAGCATTCATGATATCAGATAAGCGTGCATAAAATTCATCGAAACACTCATTTTCATATATGGAGATAGTTTCAAATCGTGTATTTAAGTTTTGTAAAATTTGATTCTTTCACTGCATTTATGCCTTCATGGGTAAGTTGCAGAACATCCCATGCCTCTTTAGACGTGGTCCACGTTATGATGCATCGGAATGCGTCAGGGGTGACGTTTTTAGAAATGGCACTAAGCCCACGTGAGTTTTATGTACTCCATTTAAATTCATCCTCAGTCCACGCAATCACATATTTTAGAGTAGTTTCCTTATCTACGGTGACAGTGGGAGGTGTCCACCCTCTTTCACATACAACCGAGACACGTTCATCAATAGCCTTTAGGTGAGATTTCATGCGCGCTTTCCAATAGGCATAATTTGACCGGTCAAAAATTGGGACTCTATTATATAAGTTATCCATTGAAATTGCTCTTTAAAAAAAAATCAATTTTCAAAACAAAATTGATATCCAGAAAAAATTTGCGAAAAAATTACACAGTAAGTTTGTGTAAATGGCTCTGATACCAATTTGAGAGTGTGCCAGCAATCATTGTCAAACTTATTTAATTAAATTCCAATTTTAGTCCTTAACAAAAGTGATTGAATAATGAAATAATCTACACATGCAAGACAATCACAGTTGAGGAAAAATACCCCAGAGGGGCAAAATTATCTTATTTTCACTATGATTTGTAAAGAACGGTTACACGGATTACAATGAAAATACACGAAGTGACATATGAAATACCCTTAGGTGTCGGTTTCGATGTCATCGGCTAGAGTTCCCGCAAGAGCTCTAGAAGGTCAGCGATGGAAAAGCTTCATCTTCTCGACAAGTGTACTCCTGATGAGCAATAATCTTCCTTGGGGTTTAGTGGATTCACATAAAGAATTGGGCAATATTTGTGAATGAAAAAGGTATTGAAAATATTAAAATATGAAGTCTGGAAATAGGTACTGTTTTACAGAAACGGAGGTATGTAGACTTAGGAAAACGTGTAGCACAAACACTATTTAAATAGCCAATTTTAGGCGGTGCGTCGTTCGAGCAACATACGGTGTCATTCGAGCGAGATGGCATCTCGTTCGAATCAGATATGATGTCATTCGAACGACATCAGTGACGTGTCTCAGAAAACCTCTTTAAAAGGATTTTGCGTGTTTATCATTTTCCAGACTTCGAAAAATTTATTTAAAAAATATTCCCAACTATTTATGCAAATAATTTAAACACTCCAATTAAAATTATTTTACCATAATTACGTGGAGTAGTGGGAACTGTTGAAGAGTACGTTGCTTGCAACATGATGAACGTACGAAGATGATGGATGCATGAATTCGGATCAAGGCCGTCGTGGATGATAATGAAGACGTGCCGAATGTAGCGGTATCAGACATACTTAATTATGATCTAGGACACTTGGAAAATTCCTAGATTCTACCCCAAGCATTTATAAAACATGTCCTTACAAACTACCTTAAGATTTTCTTTATCACTCGGTTGTCGAGTATCTTCTCTCCCAAGTTAAACAACGAGATAACTATGTCGGACAATCTAGTGTAGAACTCATCAAAGTTCTCACTCTCTTACATCTTAAATATATCAAATTGAGTGGTAAGGTTTTAGACTTTATAAACCTTAACAACACTAGTTCCTTCATGGGTGAGTTGGAGTATATCCCAAGCCTCTTTTGACGTCTCACACATCATAATACGATAGAATTCCTTCGGGGTGACAGAACAGAAAAGAGCATTTAACACTTTAGAATTATATGAAGCTAATTTTATGCTTGGCCTCAGTCCTCGAATCTACAGGTTTTAAGAGAGCTGCCTCTCCATATCTCGTGACTGGTGGTGATTGCCCCTTAACTACAACTAACCACACCCGCTTATCTATAGCCTTAAGTGCTGACTTCATATGCATTTTCCAGTATTCATAATTTGTCCCATCACACATATGGGTTCTAAAACCATCAAACCCTCCAAGATTTATGCCTAAAGACACGAGATCAAAAACACAAAACTAAGTATTTTTTCTCTGATATTAATGTGAGTGTGCGCCTACTGTCTCTACTTTAGGCAAAGATAATATTTTTCAAAATTTTCAAAATTTTAATTTTCACCAATTTTAAACAAATCTTGTGGGAAACTTATTTAGCCAAATTTTATCCTTTTAACCCTATAACATAAATTTACGGTGTCCAAGAAGATAAAAATAAATAAATCACAATCCACAAGATGCCAATGTATGAGGAAACCACTAAGGGAAAAATCCTCAGACGGCCTGGCCAAACCATTCACTATGATACGGAATTATAAGAGTACACAGTATACTTACTCAATGACTCGATCCCCCATAAGCCTTGACACTCTTTTACCTCAGATCGCTCCTCCAAAGGGCAATGCAGGAGTCTACCTACTCAAGTGTCCATAACACATGAGTCCACGTGTGCTGCGGTATCCATCGATGTAGCCTTAGCTACCGTTCGTGGATAGGAACACAAAGACCACCACTTCTTCATCGCAATCAGCATGTACGGAGTCCATTGCATGAAGCCTTTTCTTCTTAAGATAAAAGAAATAAACTTGGTGCCAAAATCAAGATCTCAAAAACACATGAATTATGAAAACTTCGATCTTAAAAACAAAAGGATGTTTGTATTTGTTGGGAACTTTTGCGAATAAGTGCAAAATTATTTTTCGCAAAAAGTTCTTAATTTTTATGAGTCTAACACACCTTGAATATAAAAACACGAATTTTGATGTGGCAACTCGTTCGAACGAAAACTAGGCTCTCCTTTGAACGAAAACCAACTTTGTTATAACAAAAGTGCATTTTCATTTTATCCAGCTTCGAACGAGCATCTAATGAATTCCAACAGCAGGGCATCATTTGGTGTTCGTTCGAACAAAGCTCACATTTCGTTCTAACGCTCTTATATTTTGTTCTAATGCAACATACTCAAAGATTAGTTTAGAAATAATATTTGAAAGCATTTTTAAAGTCCCAAAATAGTTTTAAGTAAAAATTAAATCTTTATAAAATATATCCAAGATCTTATAACTCAGTAGTGCATTCATACCTGAGAGATACTTGATAAATGCGTGAAGATAAAACACCGCACAAAACATGACACATTATATCTTTGAATATTTTTCGTGTAACACCCCGCTTAAAATAATAACGGGTGGCCAACCCTATACTACATTAAATCAGGAGTCTCAGATGGCTCAGTCTCAACATCAACTGGCAGTACTAAAATATATAAGACTAACTACCCAATATCGTATAAGCGAGATGTTAAAATTAAGTAAAACATAGAACAGACAACAAACCAACGCTATAAGCTACTAACAAAGAAAAGAAAGATGCATACAAGAACTATGATAAATGAAATGAATAACTACAAATGAATATGTCACAAAAAATTAAACCCGAATAAGCTGTCGGGTCACAGACAATACAATAACTGAAATGGAATAAATATAAACATTTATAAATATCCCTTGGGTATAAACCCGATATACAACTTGAATCCTACCTAGATTTTTAAAGAAGTAGGAAGCGACTACAATCTAAGTCCCGCAACAGTCCGCACCTGTCACGGCGCCCAAGACTCTGGATAGAAAGTCATCGGGCATCCATGCGGTAGGACACCTGTAGTAATATATATATATATATATATATATATATACATGCAGGAGAGAAAAGTAAACGGGTCAGAGCCCGAGTTGTAAAAAAATATTTAGCAAGTGTGTTAACCGTGCATAATAAATATAAATGCACTTATTTCATAATTAAAGTGGAATCGCACTCTTGTGAAACCCCAACTCACCTCTCATCTAACGGCGCGCACCTATTCGCGTCCTGAAATCTTAGTTAAGTTACCCTACCTATAAGGACAACCTAGCTTACCATAGGCATAACCTATACCCACAAGACCCGCCTTCCTATCATATCCTAAGAATCCAACTCTTTCTAAACACACTTAATTATTTTTACAAACATATATGCCATACTAGG
The DNA here is from genome assembly GCA_949130495.1 of Sambucus nigra. Classification (NCBI taxonomy): domain Eukaryota; kingdom Viridiplantae; phylum Streptophyta; class Magnoliopsida; order Dipsacales; family Adoxaceae; genus Sambucus; species Sambucus nigra. The sequence continues at coordinate 416,536,542 of OX422209.1, read as the reverse complement.
CCTATTTGATTCCAGTTTATAATTTAATCAATTATAATTCTTAATACGTTACCCATTTACATTAGGTTTGAATCATATCATTAGTTTCTAAATAACATGAATACAAATTAATAAGGACAAAACTTCTCTCCAGTCTCAACATTGCACTACGTTTCGTGCGTGGGGCGTCTCGCAAAGCGAAATCCAAACAAGGAACCCCCCGTTACACTACTCCTTGACAATGTCGATCCTAGAGATCCATTATGCCATACATACAATTCTACTATTACAACTACTGAATTTAGATTACCATATAAGAACAACTCAAAATCTCCAATAATATCCTTGGGATGATGTAACCGAAATATTCCTTAAATGCGATACATCAACCCCCAATAATCTAGTACACCATAATCATCCAAGATGTACTCCATAAAAATTCCATATCCTTTCACCTATAGGATATATAAACATATATATATAGGCATTTATTCTAACTATATATATATATATATATATATATATATATTTACCATCATCCATTCCCAAAGCCAAGTGTACACACCACATATGATGTACAATGGCCATGCACATAATATACCCGTCTATATATAACGCCGACAAACTGCACCATGCTATCATCTTCCAGGGTATTACTCATATACCATCCTGGAGACCACGGTCGGACTCAATATCACCGACATTGGGGCCAAACACACACACACACGACGTCCTGGGAAGCGGTCATAGCTCCTAACCGGTCAATGAGACGAGACATACCCACCACGTCTCACCCCAAAAGAAATGCATATCACATAATAACACAATGGATGATTATGACCTGGGAAATATCCACACCCTGCTCCTTGAGCCAGGATGCTCACCTTCTGCGCGGAAACTTCCCAATGATAGCATGAGCGGGGTATGCTTAACCACATAAGTATATATATCATTCACATGCATAATATATATACATCCATATGATTACATCATATGATTAAACCATCACATACGGTTTAGATATTCATATCTATACAGATATATATCCACATATCCACATATCCACACACATATATATAGTCTACCTCTCGTTTGTAGGTATGATATTTGTAAACTCGGCTTTAAGTATATATAAACCTCAATATACTAGCCGTCACCCCAAACTCATTTAATTTACCTCGATATGTGAATACGATCCCTCATTTGAAGCGTATTCATCAATTTTTCCTATGATGAATAGTCTTTCGACATATATATATATATCCAACATTTAGGTTATCACCTAAGGTTTAGTGTAGGTAACAATCACTACACATTCCATATATCTCCGAAAGGACATCCATGTCTCCAATACTAATTTCGACTATTGATATATACATAACTAATAGTCTATAAACCTCAGCTTATCCCGACTTCCTTTCAAGTATTGGAATCCCAATGATTATTTCCACACAATTATGTATAAACTATCCTGACTAGAATTTTTTTTCTACCACTTATTCTAGTTGATAGTACGATTCAATCGTTCCCAATTCGGACTATGGTTCATTTACTCTCATGAATCCCCTAGTCCAACACCTCTGATTTACACCTTAAATTTATCATGACTAAGGAAAATGCGACTACTCTCTCTCATTGGTCCCCAAATTGTATCTTAAAGATATCCTATCTCTATAAGGAATCGATATAAATGTCGGCCTAGAATTTCACAACATACCCTCGCAACTCTCTCTAAGAGTTCTTAACCTCCCATCGTATCTATACTCACTTTTGATTTATAATTAGGATTTTCAACCCCATTGAGGTTTCTCACTATCTCCATAAACACACACAACTCCTATGCATACACATATATTTTCCCAAACTATATCAAGAAATCCCCACGATCCTAACATGTGAGAAATCCCTTATAAGTCTCCAAAATATATCTCTTACATCATAAAAGAAGATCCCAAATTAATAAACCCAACCGAATAGGGTTAGAAATCACTATAGCGAAAATCACTCCAAATACCCTGTTTCCGAATCGATTCGGCCCAGCGAATCAATTCGGCCTCCAAGACGAATCGATTCGGGTCCAAAGACCTGGGCTTTTGTCTCAGGTCTAATCGATTCGGTCAATGCAGACCTGCTAATTTTACCTAGGCCGAATCGATTCGCTTAAGGGGCGAATCGATTCGGATCTGCAGAATTTGAAGGGTTCTTCTTCTTCTTCATTGAACCCACGAATTCTAAACCCTAAAATTTCTCTTCTAACCCTCATCACAACATGAGTCTAAGCCAATAAATCATCCCAAAGTTGATCCCAACCATTTCTACACCATTAAACCCATATATAAACATCAACTTCAAGATTTAAACCCAAAAATTTAGGTTTTGATATTATTACCCAAAATCCATTTCTTTAACCCATAAATTATGAAATGAAATACACAAATGACTTATTTATCAAGATTAAACACTTGCCTCAGATTTTTAAAGGTTGGATCGTCCTCGATGTCGCGTTTGGGCCGGAATATCCAAGATTTTTTTCTTGTCTCTCTCCTTTTCTTCTTCTTTCCTTCTTCCTTTCTCTTTCTCTCTTTCTCACAAATGAGAATGGCTTGATCCGTAAGCCTCTTAAGCCTTTAAAATATAAGTCCCCGTTTTAAATGTTAATACACACTTTAAATGACTCGTTTACTCCAATTCGAGTCAAACTGACTTAAAAACATTTCGGTGCCAAAATAAAACCCAATGACAGTCATTTTGACTATCTCGACCCTTCCGAGATCTATGGTACCCTCAAAATCATCATCCGTATTACTTTAAAATGTTCTCTATTTTTGGACTTCAATTCCCAAATTTTAAAATTCTCCAATTCAATGAAATTTTATTTCCCCAAAAATTTAATTCTCGGTCTCCAAAGTCACGGGTTGTTACATTTTGCAATATCTTCAACACATCACATCATTGGCTTAGTGGGATCACATCTCAAAGTCATATCCATGACTTAAACAGTAATGTCCAGAATTATGCCAATTACAAACAATTGATTCGATTAAAAATTTGTGCTTACAAATTGAGTATCAACTAATATGCAATGTTGTTGTATTATCATTAAATGCTTCATATAAAAACTCTTAGTGGTACTTTGATTCTGGGTGTTTTAGACATATGCTTGGGAAAAAAAATAAAAGTTTCATCTCTAAAAATTTTGGTTGGAGGAAATGTCACTTTTGGAGATGGTAAAATGTCGCGAATCGTGGGAAAATGAACAATACAAGGTGATGAAATTCTTAACTTAGATGAAGTTTTATTGGTTGAAGGTCTTAAAGCCTCTTTACTTAATATAAGTCAGTTTTGCAAAACTCATCTTACTATTAGTTTTTTAAAAATTGATTGTAAAATTTTAAGTCAAGACGGTTAAACAATCCTTTGTGGTGAAAGAACATATGATAATTTTTATTCTATTATTAAAAAACTATATGTTGAAAATTATTTATCTATTAGACTTAATGAGTTAGACTTATGGTATGAGATACTGGGAATCTTAATTATGTTAATCTCTCTAGATGTCAAATAGGAAAGATGAACAAATCCCCTCACAAGAAAATCAAGGATGTTTTAATAACTCATCCTTTAGAATTTCTACACATGGACTTAATGGGACCCTCTAGGACTACTATCTTATTTGGAAACTCCTACATTTTTATCACCGTAGATGATTTTTCTAGATTTACGTAGGTTGTGTTTATGAAAGAAAAATCAAACACTTTTCAAAATTTCTTAGGAATTCTTTCTAGGATTAAAAATGAAAAGGATATCCAAATAGGTAGGATTTGAAGTGATAGGGTGGGGAGTTTAAAGACACTATAGTTGTAGAATATTGTGTAGGAAATGGTTATAAACGTGAGTTTAGTTCACCCAAAACCACTCAACAAAATAGGATATAATGGGATAACTGAAATAAAGAACCGAACAATACAAAAAAGAGCTCATGTCTTGAGAAAAAAAATTCTAAACAAAGTGCATATGAAATTTGGTATGGTAAACTAACTAATTTGAAATACTTTTGCGTTTTTGGTAGTGAATGCTATGTTTTTAAAGATAGAGAACATTTGTTAAAATTTGACTCTAGAGGTGATAAAGCTATCTTTTTAGGTTATTCACAAAATATGTTTGCATATCGTGTGTTTTCAATCTAAAATAGAATATATAATGGAATCTATAAATGTTACTGTGAATGATAGTATTGCCCATCATATGAAAGAAAATGATAATCCTACACTTGTTGATCTAAAAACAAAAATGAAACAAATTTACCTAATCAGTCAAGGGATAGTTCTTCTGACTCTCTACCACCTAATGGACCTGATGTTCCTAAATGGGTTAAGTCAAATCACCTCTGGAAAAATATTATTGAAAATGTTAAAGACCCCATAATAACTAGATGTTAAACTATTAGTTCTTTATTTTCTTCTTAAATGTCTTTAATTGAACCTAAACATGTGAAAAAAGCATTGATAGATGAATCTTGGTTATTAGCTAGGTAAGAAGAGTTAGAATAATTTAAACTTCATGATATTTGGTATTTAGTTCCACGTCCTACTCACACTGATATAATTAGAACAAAATGGATTTTCAAGAATAAGTGTGATGAATCTGGAAATGTTTTGAGAAATAAGGCTAGATTAATAGTGTAAGGTTATTCTCCAATATATGGCATAGATGTTGATGAAACGTTTTCCCCTGTTGCTAGATTTGAATTTATTAGTCTCATACTTCCTGTATCTTGTCATTTAAAATTAAAAATCTATTAACTGGATGTAAAATCCACTTTTTTAAATGGAATCTTTAATGAGGAACTTTATGTTGAACAACATAAAGCCTTTTACGATCCTTTCTTTTCAACTCATGTCTTTAGATTAAAGAAAAGTGTTTATGGTTTAAAACATACCCCTTGTGCCTGGTATGAGATTAGCAATTTTTTTAATAGAAAATGGTTTGAACCGTGGGGGGCTTGACCTAGCAATGTTCATTAAACGTAAGAAACTTGTTTACTAATTGCTTAAGTTTACATTGATAGCATCGTTTTTGGGTCCATTTCTCTCATTGAAGCTGAAATTTTTTCTAATATAATGAAATATGAGTTTCAAGTGTCTATGATGGGAGAAATTCAATTTTTCATAGGTCTTCAAATAGCTCAAAAACATGATCATATCTGTCAATCAAAATATGCTACTGATTTGATCAAGAATTTTGATTTATATAATGTAAAAACTGCTAGAAATCCTATGTGTTCTTCTATTAAACCGTCAAATGACTTATCCGATAAAATGACTGATGTCATTTTGTATCGTAGTATGATAGACAACTTACTTTACTTAATTGGGAGTAGATATAATATAATTCATAGTATGTGTGTATGTTCTAGATGTCAATGTGATTCTAATGAGTCCCACTCACATGTTGTAAAATGTATTACTAAATACATAAGCGGAACTGTAAATTATGGTATAACGTACACTGTTGAAAAAAACTTTAAAATAATTGGACATCCATAAGCTGACTGGGCTGGTTGTGCCAATGATATAAAAGCACCTTCGGTGGCTATTTTTACTTAGGACACAATCTAGTCTCCTGGTCATCTAAAGCAAAATTGAGTCTCGCTTTCATTAGTAGAAGCTGAATACATTGCTGCTGGCAGTTATTGTACTCAAATTTTGTGGATAAAACAAATTTTAAATGATTATTGTCTAAATGAAACATTTTCTTTAATTATATATGACAATTAAAGTGCCATTAGTATCTCCAATAATCTTGTTATCTATTCTCGAACAAAACATATCAAAATGAGAGAATATTTTATTAGATATTTAATTGAGAAAAAGGACATTGAAATTGAATATATCAACACTAAATATCATTTGGAAGATGTTTTTACAAATTCATTAGACAATCAACATTTTGAAACTCTTAGAATATCTATTCGTATTTGTGCATGCCCTATTTAATGTGTTAGTGTTGTTTATTGGTATGTCTGTAATCATAATATCTTTTGGTGCTAACATCTTTTTAGGTTCGTCTCTTTATCCCTTTGTGACAAACAGGGAAAAAATTTGAGGCCCCTATGTTTTGAAGAATGTGAGACTCTTGTCTTTCTAATTTATTCTCCGTGTTGAGTCTTTTAGGATATATGTGTATAGTTCAATTATGTACACTTCTGCATTTAGTTATAAGTTATGTATTCTTCTTTTTAGGAGACACATGTGTAGTTAACTTATTTAATTATGTGTGTGAGACTTATCCTTTTTAGTCTCAATTTGGTTTGCCCCAAAATTGGTCAAAAAGGAAAATTGAAAGCACCCTCTCTCGTCCCTCAAGTTTTGTTGGCTCAATTTTGTAAGAATAGTCCAATACCCTAGGTTTCTTTGCATATACTAAATATATTCCTAATAAGATTTTTAAGAATTTTAAAATTAAATTTTCTAATTTTTTAAAACCCAAAATTTAATTTGTTTAATATATAGTATATTTTCATATTTATATATATTTTATTCTTAATTTTTTATATAATACCTTTCCTAGTTTTATATTTTTCTAAAATTTAAAATTTATTTTTCATATGATTTTTTTAATTTTCCAGAATTTATTAATGCTGGTTTAGATATTTAAAAGAAATAAAATCCAAAAATTATTTTTTTAAATTTAAATTAGAGAAATAAATTGACAACATTATGTTATTTAGTTAAATCCCTTGATTATGTTTAAGGCTGGCTTATGTGGTGATCACATGTCATTTATTTGGGCCAATCAGTGTTGAGGGTGTAGCCCATGCTATTTCATCAAGCATGAGCTCTGTGGATGTCCGCTTGACTGCACACCTATAAATGGTGTATTGACTATTTTGCTCCTCTCCATGTACATTGCCTGTTGTGACCTTAGACGCCCTTGATTGATTACCTACGTGCCCTTATTTTTTAGGTAATTACAATCCTACTAGAGTCATTCCACCGTCTCTATAAATTGAGCGCTCGGGTTCATTATTTTGGAGATAATTTTTTTTAAAAAAAACTAATGTTACTCCGCCGAAATTTCTTTTCAAATTTCTCTCTCTAACATTTTCCAAATTGTTTCATCTATTTTGAGAGATCTTTTCTAAACACGTATCATCCTCTATTTTAACATACATATTATGTGAGGATGAATGTGTCTTGCTGTTGATGATTTTGGAGTTTGGGTCTTGTTGGTTTGAGGTGTTGAAATGCTTGGAGTTCATGTGGTTATGTAACTTGCATGCTATTTGTGATACTTTTGGTTACGATCTCTTAACCCACCTTTTTATCTACAAATCTTGTGTTGTGCTTTTCATGTGTTACTTAGGGTTTAAATAACTTGACTAGTTTTAACCTCATCTCATTCTATCATTATTTTACTTTGTTGAACTTTGAACACAAACTGTTTTATTTATGTGTGTGCATGTTTTCAACCATTGAAGTTTAAAGGGTTTTTACCAAAGAGTTAAAAGATATTTTTAATCTTAACACTTTTGTGTCCATATATTACTTTCAACTTATCCCAAACAACTGCCCATCCCTATGGCCTAACTTATAATACTAAAAGAACTATTTCCAGACTCTATATCCCCTAAAGCACGGTCTAACGATACACCATTACAATAAAAAATAGACATCAACATTAATATTAAATTAGGAGGTGTTCTTATATAAAATTAAATTCTCAATTTAAATTTAATTATAGTATATGACCAATGCTCAATAATTCACACAACCACCATTCCCTCAAGCAATTAAAATAAAATTACTGGGTATTACATCATTCCCCTGAATAATGAAAATACATCCTTTGAATTTATCCCTAACCTTACCAACTCACTTAGCCAAGTCACCAAAACTCAAGGCAATTTACCCACGCTGATCCTTTCATCTTACCTTTAGCAAATCAATCATATTATAGAAATTGATCATGCCATCCTAACTGTTACGTGTTTAAAAAATCAACCATTTTGTGGAAAATTAACCATGTCATACTAACCATCCTTCCATCAGAAAATTAACCATCTTGTGGAAAATTAACCATACCATCCTAACCATCATACATTCGGAAAATCAACCATGCTTTGAAAAATCAACCATGAAATCTTAACCATTATACCTTAAGAAAATCAACCATTCTATGGAAAATCAAACATGCCATTTTAACCCTAATATGTTCTAAAAATCAACCATTCTGTGAAAAATTATTTCATTATAATCACCTTACCCTAAAAAAATTAACCATGTCATGGAAAATATACCATGCACCATCCTACCTTCGACAAATCAATATGCCATGGAAAATTAATAATGTCATCCTAACCGTCCTACCTTTGGAAAATTAACCATACCAAACCTATCCCCTTACTATTGGAAATTCATCCGCACAAAGACAAACAAACCATGTCCTATTCAATTGGCTACACCTATATTATATCACTTTAGTGTAACTATGTATTCTAATCTACCCCTGCATATGGATGCATATATGAGAGACTTAAAAAGATTTTGAGAGTTAACAACATACCCTGGCTCATCCGTTATGGAACCTAGATCGACAAGGTACCTTTGTGAACATCATTACCTAACATGAAACATCCTTCCCTAACATGATAATTGTTGTATCCCCAAGTTTAGTGTCTCTACAGGAGCTAGAAAAACATGGATCTATGTTGACAGTAACGACATCACTAAAACTTATATCTGACATAGATGAAATATGACCTTACTTATCAAGCTCTCAAAGGTTTAATTTTAGACACCTCTCGACCGAATGGTCTACCTCCTCACATCCATAACAACGTCCCTAAAAACTCCATTATGAACACCTTGTACATGGACCACTAATTCCCCCATCTTCTTTTTCCACGGATGATATTCCAAACATTAGTGCTTATGCTATGGTTTCTTATCCTCTCTATATGTAATTTGTTTCCTCCCTACCGCTCCATCTTTTTTTTATCTTTGGAAAAGATAACACCCTTTCTTGAAGTCTTGGATTTTTAAAAATATAAATTAGCCTAATAATGTAACAACACATTATTCACCACTTGTGTGTACGTGGTGCATGATGGATTTCCTCAAAGAACACTCTTTATCTTTAAATTTATCCTAGTTATGAAAAACTCCATCCTCTATGTCTTTATATTATATCTTCGCTATAGAACAAAGATAAGATAGTGAACTCCTATGCATACTCAACCACTATCTTGCTTCCTCGTACCAAGTCCAAAAATTATTTCTTGTTTGTTGATCATAAAGGATAAAGAACATACTTTTCATGGAACCTACCCTAAAAAATTTGATATGGCATAGCGTATCTCTTCTCTATAGTTGTGATAGTCTCCCACTATTTTGGGGAATCTCTTGTCATCCTGTAAGTAGCTAACATCTACTTTTCACCTCCGACATCTCGTCTCCACTGATGGGATACACTTAGAATTGGTAAACCCTATATACCATAGAGGATTTCCTTTATCAAACATGCACATGGATACAAGAGTTATTGACTGTTGCGGCCCTAGGGTTACTGGTCATGGAAGATTCTGCATAATTTCTGCCACTATCTCCATGACTACCTATTCCACGATCGTAGAAATATCACCTCGCCCTGGACTGGGTTAGCCTTAACTAGATCTATGACTCAATCTCTCCATTTGAATATATGAAAAGAACTATACATTACAAATAATAGTATATAATACATTTGGATACATATCAAAGAAAAATCAGTGTAATATGGAATGGTCTCACCCAAAACTTAAGGCTATAGACCTTGATCTAATACTAACTATGACACTTCTAATGTTCCACATAAAAGGTGTCTAGACTCGTACGTCCAGAATGAGAAACATCAAATAATTTATATCATTCCAAGGATCAACAATACAAATAAAAGCTCATTACATCCACAATAGTTATATACTGATGCCATTGAAATGAGATAACAAATGTAAGTATGAAAGAATATGAATAAATAAACTGAATAATCTCCACATGATAATATTTACTTATCAAAATCAACAGTGAGATAAACAACTTTAGAGCCCACCTTTGGACCATAATAAAGAATCTCTGAATTCCAAAATAAAAAGTCTAGCGATTGGGGTAGATAGAATGAAATGAATACTAGAAATTTATCTACTTAGCCCTACTTCTCCAGATGTGAGATACCTGAATTTTTTTTAGAATAATCATGGGTCAGAATCCACATTTGTGAAAAATATCTAACTCATTTGCATCTCATTGTAACAGCCCGCCAATTTTAACCATGGGTGATTAGTCCTTTTTCAAAATAACCAAACTTTTTAATTACTAATCACCTATGTCAAATTAAGTCGGTGTCAAATTTTATCTTTCATTATTAGAACAACATGCGGGAATAAATTAAATTAACCAAACCATCCACACAATAATAATTTGAATAATCACACAACAAATATATAAATAAATAATACCGAATAAACCACCGGTTCCTAAAACAAATAATCCGACTACAATCTTAAGTAAATAAAACTGAATCTGAATACAGTTTGATATGTTGAAAAGCTGAATAGTCTGAGGGTAACACGCCCAAATGAAATAGTGAATGAAATCCTATCTAGAAATGAATAAACTGAAGTGTCTAAAGCAACTCCTGTAAGCCTTCAAAAGTGTTGTAGCTACGAATCCCTGGATAGAATAATCAAGCATGGTGTCCTTATGACTGGACGTTTTGAAAATATTTTGACATGGGTGAGAGCCCAAGAAAACAATTTGAAAATATTTTGCAATTTCTTAAATCACAGATTAAATCAGTTATTAGATACACATGTTAGTTTCACGTACACTCCCTTGAGATCCTTACCTCTCGACTAATGTGCACGCCTAACGTACCCTATATAGCTATTCTACCCATCCCAAATAGATAACATATCAAAATATTGTCAATAGGTCTAACTCCCTCATATTACACATACGACACGCTACCAAAAAATCAATAATTAATGTTACCCACGTATTATTATTGAGTTCATTAATTAAATTTCTCCACTTAAATACTTTTAGATATACACAATCCATCAGTTCTACTATCACACATAAGTAGATATATCACACTCGTATATATTCATCACACATAATATATACAATTATAGCATCCCCATAATGACCTCTTATGATGCTGGCATACTCTGCTATCAAGTCCATGTACCTCTCGTACCAAATCAAGGACTAATGGTTCGGTATGTCTCCTCGAACCCAAAATCAATCGATACATACACTGGAGGCGAACATGGTTCTAAACCCTTGGAATACACACATACCTAACGTACCCAAAAGATACGTCGATCCCACTAATACACTGCATATAGTGAGCCTCCCTAAGTTCCATGTCCTGGGGCACAAATCCAGACCTTACTAGAATCGTTAAGGTGGGATCTCCCTCTGCTTGGTAAACTCCTGATAACAGGCAGTGTAGGTATGTTCACACACATAATCAAATCTCAACTATAGGTATTCTCTCAACCTATATAAACATATTATTCATTAGGAATACACACAACCCAATCATATAAGTTCGTACGTAGTATATATCTCTCGCATATTCAACGTACTAATTAATTCTCAATTTTATTTATTTCATATATTTTCGGGTATCATGTAATACTGTAAGGATATTTTGTCCAACATACTTGTATATGTCATTAGCCGTAACACCGTTGAAGAAATTCATGTCCATATCGTCATCAACGGAATCCGAGTATCGAATCAAGGAAGGAATCAGAAATCCAGTCAGCCGGACCGGTCCGCCTCAATGAAAAAGGAACCGATCCGCTAACATCCCGGACCGATCCGCCAAGAAATTAAAAGAACCGATCCGCTTCCGGACCGACCCGCCTCCCTGCCGGACCGATCCGTCTTGCACATTGAAGCCAGTGAGCACCGAACCGAATGCGAACCGAATGCGAACCGAATCAGCCTCAAATTAAAAGAACCGGTTTGCCATCGGACCGATCTGCCTAAGACCCGGACCGGTCCGCCCTGGATAACCACGAACAAATCGTGTGGAGATTTTTAGGGCAAATGAATTCTTATTTATACCACGATCGGGGAGTTGGTTTTCTTAAGGCTTATACACGATTTCCAGAGTAGATAAACTCTAAGGCCTTCATGGTATTTGAGTCCATTGATTCATACCCATGATTCACACAACTTCCAAACCTATTGTGAATCAATTCTGGTAACCCAAGAACACCATTGCTGTTGTTCAACCCTTTGTGAAGTGGACCGTTCCTTCCTCTTCATTGCAGCCCTACTGGACAGGGATAGTTCCAGCCGCCAACCCTACTGGAAAGGGATATTCCAGCCGCGACTACAGAATCTGATACCCAAGGGTAATTCTTAGTCAAAAACTTGTATTTCAGTGTAATCCGATTGTAAGCCGTTTCTCTTACAAATTATAGTGATATACAAATGGTTTTGCCCCTGTGGGGGATTTTTCCTTAACTTTGTGTGTTGAATAATTCTTGCATGATTTCATATTGTTTCAATCACACCTAGTTGCATGCTTAGGGTTAATTTGGGTTAAAAATGGTATTTATTATATTATTTCTTAATTGAACGCAAGCGCCGACTCTTTCAAATACCTAAAGGGACCTATCAATCCCTTACGTAAATTACACTCCCTTGAGATCCTCACCTCTCAACTAATGTGCACGCCTAATATACCCTATCTAGCTATGCTACCCATCCTAAATCGATAACATATATAAATATTCTCAATCGGTCTAACTCCCTCATATTACACATAGGACACGCTACCACAAGATCAATAATTAAGGTTACCCATGGATTATTAATGAGTATATTAATTAAGTTTCTCTACTTAAATACTTTTAGATGTACACAATCTATAATTTATACGATCACACATAAATAGATATATCACACTCGTATATATTCATCACACATATAATATATAAAACTATAGCATCCTCAGAATGGCCCCTCGTGATGCTGACATAGTCTGCTATCAAGTCCATGTACCACTCGTACCAAATCAAGGACTAATGGTTCGGTATGTCTCCTCGAACCCAAAATCAATCGATACATACACTGGAGGCGAACATGGTTCTAAACCCTTGGAATACACACATACCTAACGTACCCAAAAGATACGTCGATCCCACTAATACACTGCATATAGTGAGCCTCCCTAAGTTCCATGTCTTGGGGCACAAATCCAGACCTTACTAGAATCGTTAAGGTGGGATCTCCCTCTGCTTGGTAAACTCCTGATAACAGGCAGTGTAGGTATGTTCACACACATAATCAAATCTCAACTATAGGTATTATCTCAACCTATATAAACATATTATTCATTAGGAATACACACAACCCAATCATATAAGTTCGTACGTAGTATATATCTCTCGCATATTCAACGTACTAATTAATTCTCAATTTTATTTATTTCATATATTTTCGGGTATCATGTAATACTGTAAGGATATTTTGTCCAACATACTTGTATATGTCATTAGCCGTAACACCGTTGAAGAAATTCATGTCCATATCGTCATCAACGGAATTCGAGTATCGAATCAAGGAAGGAATCAGAAATCCAGTCAGCCGGACCGGTCCGCCTCAATGAAAAAGGAACCGATCCGCTAACATCCCGGACCGATCCGCCAAGAAATTAAAAGAACCGATCCGCTTCCGGACCGACCCGCCTCCCTGCCGGACCGATCCGTCTTGCACATTGAAGCCAGTGAGCACCGAACCGAATGCGAACCGAATGCGAACCGAATCAGCCTCAAATTAAAAGAACCGGTTTGCCATCGGACCGATCTGCCTAAGACCCGGACCGGTCCGCCCTGGATAACCACGAACAAATCGTGTGGAGATTTTTAGGGCAAATGAATTCTTATTTATACCACGATAGGGGAGTTGGTTTTCTTAAGGCTTATACACGATTTCCAGAGTAGATAAACTCTAAGGCCTTCATGGTATTTGAGTCCATTGATTCATACCCGTGATTCACACAACTTCCAAACCTATTGTGAATCAATTCTGGTAACCCAAGAACACCATTGCTGTTGTTCAACCCTTTGTGAAGTGGACCGTTCCTTCCTCTTCATTGCAGCCCTACTGGACAGGGATAGTTCCAGCCGCCAACCCTACTGGAAAGGGATATTCCAGCCGCGACTACAGAATCCGATACCCAAGGGTAATTCTTAGTCAAAAACTTGTATTTTAGTGTAATCCGATTGTAAGCCGTTTCTCTTACAAATTATAGTGATATACAAATGGTTTTGCCCCTGTGGTGGATTTTTCCTTAACTTTGTGTGTTGAATAATTCTTGCATGATTTCATATTGTTTCAATCACACCTAGTTGCATGCTTAGGGTTAATTTGGGTTAAAAATGGTATTTATTATATTATTTCTTAATTGAACGCAAGCGCCGACTCTTTCAAATACCTAAAGGGACCTATCAATCCGTTACGTAAATTACACTCCCTTGAGATCCTCACCTCTCAACTAATGTGCACGCCTAATGTACCCTATCTAGCTATGCTACCCATCCTAAATCGATAACATATATAAATATTCTCAATCGGTCTAACTCCCTCATATTACACATAGGACACGCTACCACAAGATCAATAATTAATGTTAGCCATGGATTATTAATGAGTATATTAATTAAGTTTCTCTACTTAAATACTTTTAGATGTACACAATCTATAATTTATACGATCACACATAAGTAGATATATCACACTCGTATATATTCATCACACATATAATATATAAAAGTATAGCATCCTCAGAATGGCCCCTCGTGATGCTGACATAGTCTGCTATCAAGTCCATGTACCACTCGTACCAAATCAAGGACTAATGGTTCGGTATGTCTCCTCGAACCCAAAATCAATCGATACATACACTGGAGGCGAACATGGTTCTAAACCCTTGGAATACACACATACCTAACGTACCCAAAAGATACGTCGATCCCACTAATACACTGAATATAGTGAGCCTCCCTAAGTTCCATGTCCTGGGGCACAAATCCAGACCTTACTAGAATCGTTAAGGTGGGATCTCCCTCTGCTTGGTAAACTCCTGATAACAGGCAGTGTAGGTATGTTCACACACATAATCAAATCTCAACTATAGGTATTCTCTCAACCTATATAAACATATTATTCATTAGGAATACACACAACCCAATCATATAAGTTCGTACGTAGTATATATCTCTCGCATATTCAACGTACTAATTAATTCTCAATTTTATTTATTTCATATATTTTCGGGTATCATGTAATACTGTAAGGATATTTTGTCCAACATACTTGTATATGTCATTAGCCATAACACCGTTGAATAAATTCATGTCCATATCGTCATCAACGGAATTCGAGTATCGAATCAAGGAAGGAATCAGAAATCCAGTCAGCCGGACCGGTCTGCCTCAATGAAAAAGGAACCGATCCGCTAACAGCCCGGACCGGTCCGCCAAGAAATTAAAAGAACCGATCCGCTTCCGGACCGATCCGCCTCCCTGCCGGACCGATCCGTCTTGCACATTGAAGCCAGTGAGCACCGAACCGAATGCGAACCGAATCAGCCTCAAATTAAAAGAACCGGTTTGCCATCGGACCGATCCGCCTAAGGCCCGGACCGATCCGCCCTGGATAACCACGAACAGATCGTGTGGAGATTTTTAGGGCAAATGAATTCTTATTTATACCACGATCGGGGAGTTGGTTTTCTTAAGGCTTATACACGATTTCCAGAGTAGATAAACTCTAAGGCCTTCATGGTATTTGAGTCCATTGATTCATACCCGTGATTCACACAACTTCCAAACCTATTGTGAATCAATTCTGGTAACCCAAGAACACCATTGCTGTTGTTCAACCCTTTGTGAAGTGGACCGTTCCTTCCTCTTCATTGCAGCCCTACTGGACAGGGATAGTTCCAGCCGCCAACCCTACTGGAAAGGGATATTCCAGCCGCGACTACAGAATCCGATACCCAAGGGTAATTCTTAGTCAAAAACTTGTATTTTAGTGTAATCCGATTGTAAGCCGTTTCTCTTACAAATTATAGTGATATACAAATGGTTTTGCCCCTGTGGTGGATTTTTCCTTAACTTTGTGTGTTGAATAATTCTTGCATGATTTCATATTGTTTCAATCACACCTAGTTGCATGATTAGGGTTAATTTGGGTTAAAAATGGTATTTATTATATTATTTCTTAATTGAACGCAAGCGCCGACTCTTTCAAATACCTAAAGGGACCTATCAATCCCTTACGTAAATTACACTCCCTTGAGATCCTCACCTCTCAACTAATGTGCACGCCTAATGTACCCTATCTAGCTATGCTACCCATCCTAAATCGATAACATATATAAATATTCTCAATCGGTCTAACTCCCTCATATTACACATAGGACACGCTACCACAAGATCAATAATTAATGTTACCCATGGATTATTAATGAGTATATTAATTAAGTTTCTCTACTTAAATACTTTTAGATGTACACAATCTATAATTTATACGATCACACATAAGTAGATATATCACACTCGTATATATTCATCACACATATAATATATAAAACTATAGCATCATCAGAATGGCCCCTCGTGATGCTAACATAGTCTGCTATCATGTCCATGTACCACTCGTACCAAATCAAGGACTAATGGTTCGGTATGTCTCCTCGAACCCAAAATTAATCGACACACACAGTGGAGGCAAACATGGTTCTAAGCCTTTGGGATACACACATACCTAACATACCCAAACTATACTCCGATCCCATTAATACACTGCATATAGTGAGCCACCCTAAGTTCCATATCCTGGGGCATAAATCCAGACCTTACTAGAATCGTCAAGGTGGTATCTCCCTCTATGTGGTAAACTCCTGATAACAGGCAGTGTAGGTATGTTCACACACATAATCAAATCTCAACTATAGGTATTCTCTCAACATAAATACAAATATTATTCAGTAGGTATACACACAACCTAATCATATAAGTTCGTACGTAGTATATATATCTCGCATATTCAACGTACTAATTAATTCTCATCTTTAATTTATTTCATATATTTTCGGGTATCATGCAATACCCAAAGGTCCCATCAATCCCTTACGTAAATTACACTCCCTTGAGATCCTCACCTCTCAACTAATGTGCACGCCTGACATACCCTATCTATCTATGCTACCCATCCCAAATAGATAACGTATCAAAATATTCTCAATCGGTCTAACTACCTCGTATTACACATACGACATGCTACCATAAGATCAATAATTATTGTTACCCATAGATTATTATTGAGCACATTAATTAAATTTCTCTAATTAAATACTTTTAGATGTACACAATATATAAGTTCTACGATCACACACAAGTAGATATATCACACTTGTACATATTCATCACACATATAATATATACAACTATAGCATCCCCAAAATGGCCCCTCGTGATGCTGGCATACGCTGTTATCAAGTCCATGTACCTCTCGTACCAAATCAAGGACTAATAGTTAGGTATGTCTCCTCAAACCCAAAATCAATCAACACACACACCGGAGGTGAATATGGTTCTAAGCCTTTTGGATACGCACATACCTAACGTACCTAAACCACACCCCAGTCCAATAATACACTACACATAGTGAGCCGCCCTAAGTTCCATGTCCCGGGGCATAGATCCAGTCCTCATTGGAATCGTCAAGGTGGGATCGCCCTCTACACGGTAATCTTTTGATATAAGGAAATGTAGGTATGTTCACACACATAATCAAATCTCAACTTGATGTATTCTCTCAACCTATATACACATATAATTCGTAAGTATACACACAACCCAGTCATATAAGTACGTACGTAGTATATATCTCTCGCATACTATACGTACAATTTTTTCTCACCTTTTATATATTTCATATATTTTTGGGTATTATGCACTACCGAAAGGGTCCCATCAATCCCTTACGTAAATTCAGTACTTATACATCTTTATACTACTAATTAAAGTGTTAGGTTATCATTATACTCTTCATGTAGCCTAAATCGCACATTCTCGATACGTCCCTCAATCGATTACACATCGTCGGTCCGAGCCTTGATTTACCCTCACTAAGAATGACCGAGTCTAGACTTTGTACCTAATTACTTTCCCTAGTCTTAGTATAATTATTAAATCTGGCCCAAAATTTTCCCATAATAAATTTCCTTGAAATTCAACCAATAATATTTTAGGGAAAACATATGACCAGAACTGGTATGTGGCCGATCAGATTTGGCCGAACAGATCTGAAGGCCAAACAAATTTGGAGGCTGAACAGATATGTGGCCAACCAGATTTGTGGCCGACCAGATTTGGCCAACCAGAATCACCAGGGACTTTATCTTCTCCACTGTTACGGGTTTCACCATTTTAACAAAAAAAATTTCTTCATGTAAACATACCCAACTCCAATACGATTTATCCCAACATCAAATATGAGTTTATATAATAGTTCTAATGAATATATAACGTTAAAACTTCATTAACTCCGTACATCTCAAGATTTCATTAAGGTTTTCTACCCAAATCCTTATTATAGTGTTCTTCATATAAGTTCATAAAATCCCAGATTTCTTTCATGATCTTTATTCCATAACTTCTGATTTCATTTTATTTACACAAATGGATTCATTATATATGCATTACTACCCAAAATTTATGAGTTCTGATTCATCAAACTGCCAAGAACTTCATCAATTAACATTAAATCAAGAGCCCTACACTACATGGGTATTTTAACTCATAAAATTATACAAGATAAACACTTGCCTCTAATTTGCACGTTTGACTTCATTTTGTGATGGATGGTGATCTCTTACTTTCCTTTTGATTTTACTCTCGCGGTAAACGATATGCAAGAAAGTGTTGAATCCTTCAAGAAATCATATTTTCTTCCTCTCTAACGGCCTCTTCGCTTACCGTTTTTGATTCTTATGGTTTGGAATGTGTTATAGGGCTACCTCAATTAGCTAGATTAGGTTTACAACTCTTTATTCCTGAAATTAGACTAACGGGCAAAACCCAAATGACCCGAACACTCACCTGTGGGCTCAATTATGACTATTAAGGCCCCGAAACCCAATTACAACTCCCGAGAACACTATTCTAACTATGTTCACCCATTAAGAATCAACCGTGACCTCGAGATTTCTATTTGAGTCACTTTACAATAAAGTCTTATCTCGACCCCAATGAGTTTAGATGGGACTCTCGGGTTAAGATAAAATACTGCCATGACACTATCACTCATTATGACATAAAATAACTATTTTCTTAGTGATTTTATTCCATAAATATTAACCATTAAATCCCTCGATTAATAATTTATTTCACACATAATAATTAGTTCAATTAAATTACAGCATACGTGTAATTTAAAAAATACCCAAATTAATTAAATATAAGTACTCAGAAATACGGGGTGTTACATACTTCCCCCCTTACAAAGGAATTTCATCCTCGAAATTTGGTTAAGTTTGGTACTTAAAGCTTCGGATATAACCTCACACAACATCTGTCCCTTCCTAAAATCTAAATCGTTCTGCTTTTCCCGCTATACCTCTACTAACGGTATCCTTCAGTTCAACGGTCAATACACTACCATTCAATCTAGTGACCAATCTGCTTTAGTCACCCTATACCAAAATACTCCATCATTTAATCTACTATCACTCCTTGGCGACTACACAACACACTATAATTTTGTCCAACATTTACATCTATGATGATCCTCTCTACTATCGGTTAATGTATTTCCACTACTGGGGAAATTTCTAACATCCCCATGTGCCAACTCCTTATTTATTTACTCTCGTTACACATACATTTTCACATCTTCTGATCATGGACTATAGTACAAATCAACTAACTAGGGCGCCATACACCCTATATACCATGTATAACTACACAAATACTACTCTACTCCTACTAGCCTTAAATCATTAATAACTCTCAATCACGATTTTAACCACATATCCGTGCAACAACTAGTGTACCAGATCCATGTCTTAAAGACCACACATCTCCCAACTTCTGATGTTCACTAAGGTTCATGCATGGGATGTATCATAAGTAAAATCTAAACAAGTAACTCCCTCAATACACTATTACCTAGCATTGACAGTCATCATGATCCATCGGTCCAAAGCACATAACTAAGACACCTCAAATCCTATTTTTCCTGGCACATAAGTCAACTCGTTCACTCCCCATCACTCAAGGAGTAATATAACACTGTGCTAGCACTATCACTAAGTTCTTAGAACTGAATTAATAATCGAGCTAAATCTCTCCGCACAATATTAAATTCGTCGCTGAACGTTAAATTCGATATACCATGAATCACATTAATAAAAGTCCCCACATGTCGGGATCAAATATAACAAGATAACTATACTCTTCGAAGTATATTATACAATACAATATATATGTAGGCTCGGCCCTTTTTCAGGTGATACCTCGCAAAACAATATATCTCATCCTGGAATATCGAGTATGATAGTCTTACCATACAGTCTACTACCGCTCAAACCCTCGGTATCAAGTAACTACAAAAGACAATAATATGATCCACTCTCATAACTCTCAAAAGGAGCAAAGTCTACAACACAATATAAACATCAAAGAGTCCAGGTACCAACAGTAAATACATTTATAAATTTAAGGCTGATACCGCCAACGCACCCACTAAACCCGACTCGCACATGAATTTTAGTGTTTCCATATATATTATGACGCACCCATGTCACCTGAACCTACCTCAAACTCATAAGGATAAGAATTTTTTTACCTCTATTTGCCATTCGCCTTGCCTAGTCTATGGGTTCCTAAATGTAATTATCATGTTGGAACTGACCCAAGATTTACTGCAATGATTATATATCCTGGACCTCATCTTGTAGTTGCTCTTGTCTCGCTTTGGGAAATCCCTTTTCTTATGGATCATCTATCCACAACCAAAATAACTGTCAGACCTCCCTGTCTCTGGCCCTACTGGCCTCCCCCATTATTCCCTTGGCCCTAATGACCCTAAGGAATGTGATGCTGCTGCTAAGGACTCCACTGGTCCTATCGCAATCGACCACTCTCGGGTCAATAACCTACGAATTTAAATCTCTTAGCCCGATCACCCTGTCGAAAATCTTGCTCCAGCTACTATTGTGCAATATTGGCACCGTTCCCATCCACCTTCCCAGTATAACTGGTCTCACTCACTCACTCACTTTCTCCCCTTTATGTTGAAGCGCTGGTCCTGGCGATGAAGTACAACGACGTTGATGACCTCAGTGTACTTTCCCAATCCTGGATTACCCAACAAGTACTATCGGAACTGACACCCCGCCTAATTAACCCCGGGTGATCAGTCCTAAATTAAATTAGAATAGGTTTCTCAGTTGGTTTATTCTTAACATTATTGTCGCCTTTTTAATTACTAACCACCTAAGTGAGAAAATTAGACTGGTGCCAAGTTTTATTTATCTTTCATTGACTTAATGAAATACTCATGCAAAAAGAAAATAATTTAAACAATCACAATTAACTAAAATCAACCATTCACATCTAAATAACTGACCGAATAAACCATCGGCTCAAATCCAACAAAAGTAAAGACAAGTAATAAATCTCAACAAGTCTGACATAAGTACTGAATATAATAGTGAGCGACATGCTCGAGTAACTGATGTGAAATCTCTACACTAAAAATGAAAAGAACGAAGCGCCTATCAAACTACTGCAACATCCACATGTGCTGAAGCAACGGATCCCTGGAATGAGTCAAGTCTGGCATCCCTGTGGCTGGACACCTAAAAGGTTTTTAAAAGGTTTTATAGCAAGCTTTGGTACCCAAATATTTGAAAAACATTTAGCAAATGATTAACTTGCAGTAATAAATATGTATGCATTCTCTTCATATTTTAGTTAGTGCCGCACTCCCTTGAGGACCTCCTCACCCCTCCTCTACTGTGCACTATTAACGCCTTAATTAATTTCCCTAATCATTTATCCCATAACTAGATAATCGATATAACCCCTTGCAACCACCCTACTCTAACCGAGTATGCCAAAATTAGGATTTCTAAGTTATTATCAACACTAACTTAATTAATCATTTCCCTTTTATTTTCATATAACTTTCACATCCATTATATATGATACAATTCATAGCCTTTATAAATTTACCCAGATATAATTATTTAGCTCATTATATACGTATAGTCATATTACAACATTCACATATATATTGAAATAATAGTTAACGATGGATATCCTCCTGAGTAATAACTCACCGGATGTATATTTTCTAAAGTACTATCCTACTAGGTGTATTCACATAACCTGGTTACCCCAAGTTATAATTCCTCACTAACTTCATAAAATGACATAATTATTGGAGGCGGTCATATTCCTTCCCTGAAAGTGAGATGCCCCTCACCCATATAATGGACGCTATGACCTGGGGATATACTCTCCATACTCCTCAAGTTAGGGGACTCACCCTCTATGCGCAACCTCCCCTGATAGTACTAGAGTACATATAATAATAATATCTAGCCAATGATATTAATGCACACACCATATATATATATATATATATATATATATATATATATATATATATATATATATATATATATATATATATATATATATATATATATATATATATATATACAATCGCACACCGTATATATATAAAAATAAAACACCAAGGCTATACCGTGTACTAATTCCGTAACACAAGCCTATACAAATTATCATGAGTTTATGGCCCAACTCTGATTATTAATTAATTGCACATTAATTAATTAATTAAATTACTTTTGGTGTCGCTCCAACCAATATATTCGGACTCGCTCTCGTGGCCCGAAATAAAAACAATACTCGAGTCTAAGTCCCCGACTCCAAATTATTTATCTTTAAATCTAAATTAATTCAACGCCTTGGTATCGCTCAACCAATATACCCGGACTCTCCCACTTTATCCGTATTCAATTATTTTGAAATATTCTTCCCAAAATTTAACAATAGTGTGTCACACATAAATTTCCTCCAATCCCAATTATTTTTCCCTCATAATTAATTATATTGTATGTCCTATGTTTATTTCTCATTAAATAAGGCATGGGAAGAATTTTTTAATTAAATTCACCATATATATACAAACTGGCCGAACTGTCAAAAATCTCCGACCAACGATCGATCGATCCCCAGCCATTGATCGATCGAACAGGTCTTCGTCTTCCCCAGGTCTCTGTTTCAGCCATGGATGAAAACTCAAATCCCTAACTTCTTCTACAGTCTAACCCAAGTCCTCTCATAAGTATAAAACACCATGATCCTCGTAAAGAACCCCCATAAAGTCCCCAAACCCAGTTTAATTTCCGTTCTCTACTGTTTTTCTAAATTGGGGAAAAACTCATATTATTCGTTAACCCATCTCAACATCAAATCTTTATCTCAAATTCGTTCCTAACTCATCTGGGTTTACACATCTTACCAGATATACACAAATCTCATATTATACATAAATTCCTACACAATTTCGAAATCAGGAGATTGATTTACAAAAACCCCATTTTTGTACCCCCTTAATCCCAAAAAGAATTTTTATTTCTCACACCACATAAATATGAATCATAATGCAAATTAAATGCTACAACAATTTAACCACTTGCCTTATGGTTCCGTAGGGTCTTATTTAAAGTTGTGAATCTCAAGGTTGAAAATGAAATCCTCCTTTAGCTCTTTCCTTTGTCCCCCAAATTGCCTTTAACTGCTGCTTAGGTTTCCTCTCCCACTAAGTTTTCTCTAATCTTTAATCAACCGTTCCCCTTTTCATTATAATTAAGTAATTAGGCTTAATCCCATTTTTTGCCTAATGAGCCAAACCCAAGTGACCCAAATACTCCCGTGTGGGTCCGGCTATGTCTAAAAATGTCCCGTGACCCGTTTACTACCCCCGGGTACACTTTTCTGACTATCTCGACCCATCCGGACTCAACCGTACACTCAAAATTGGCATCTGAATTAATTTATAAAAATCCTTATCTCACACCCAAATTAGTGTATACTAACTCCCGATTGAGATAAGCAAATGTTCCGTCACTAATACCCGTAATGACGTAAGTAATTTATTCCTATTCACTTAGTAATTAAATTTCCCTAAATATTAACCATTTACTCTCCGATTAATATTTAAATAGATATTACCCCAATTAATTCAATCAAAATTATGACACACAAGTAATTTAGAATTCTCGAATTAATTAAATATTAAATGCATAAAATTACGGGGTGTTACATACTCCCCCCCTTAAAAAGGAATTTTGTTGCCGAAATTAGGTCGTACCTGTGGTGAATAGCTCTGGATATTTTCTCGCATATCCTCCTCCTGCTCCCAGGTAGACTAGTCAACGTTGTGATGACGCCACTTTACTCTAACTAGTGGAGCAACCTTGGATCGTAACTTGCGATCACTACAGTCGAGAATAGCCACCGGTCTCTCCTCATACGAGATGTCTGGATATAAATCAATTTCCTCGAGTGGAATGTACTAGAAGGCCCTCTCGCTCCTTCGATATTTCTTCAGTGATGCCCATGGAGCACGTAGTGTATCCGCTAAAGATGCTCTGATAATCTCAGTCTATATGCTACTGGTCCCACCCTCTCAATAATAGGGAAAGGTCCCATGTACCTCGGTGCTAATTTACCCTTCTTGCCGAACCTCATCACCCCCTTCATAGGGAACACCCGAACTAATACCTAATCCCCAACCTCTAACTCCACATGTCTTCGTGACGCATCAGCATAACTCTTCTGCCTATCCTGTGCTATTCGAATCCGCCCTCGAATAAACTCTATCTTGGCAGACGTCTCCTGGAAAATCTTCGGCTCCAATAGCTTGTTGTCCCCCACCTCTAACCAACAAGCTGGTGAACGACAAGGTCTTCCGTAAAGTGCCTCGAACGGTGCCATGCCGATCATGAATTGGTAAGAGTTGTTATACGCGAACTCTAGCAAAGGAAGATATTTCTCCTATCCTCCACAAAAGTATAAAATGCACATCCTGAGCATGTCTTCCAGCATTTGATTGACTCTCTCAGTCTTCCCATCGGTCTGTGGGTGATAGGTTGTACTCAAACGTGACTCTGTGCCCATGGCCTCCTGAAAGCTCTGCCAAAAATGGACCACAAAAATTTTCTCTCCGTCAGACACAATATTTATCGGCACCCCATGCATCTTAACAATCTCCGCTATGAATAGCTGCACATAATGCATCGTCTCAAATTCTGTGCGAACCGGCAGGAAGTGGTCCACCTTATTCAATCGATCCATAATGACCCATATGGAATCGTGACCTCTCTGAGATGCAGGTAACCCTGTAATAAAGTCCGTGGATATTCTCTCCCACTTCCACATGGGAATCTCTAGTGGCTGTAGCATTCCTGGGGGTCTCTGATGGTCAACTTTCACGAGCTGACACGTGGCACATTTTGAGACAACCTCTGCTATGTTTTATTTCATTCCTGCCCATCAATACTACCTCCTCATATCCTGGTACATTTTATCCCCGTTGGGATGTACCACAAATCTTGAACCATGGGACTTTGTCATAACAGCATGCCTCAACTCCTCATCCTTTGGCATAATTAACCTCCCACTTAGGCGTAGGCCTCCTTTCGAGCTGATCGAGTAACCCTCCGCTCCCTCAGCTAACAACTGGCGTACCCTATCCTGGTAGGTCTGGTCCTCCGCTTGAGCTCTCATCACTCGCATAATGATCTTCGGTGTGATGGATAAAGCTGACATGTAGGCCCTGGCTACATCGTCCTCATATCGAAGCTCCCTCCACTTCACTTTCTAGACTTTTGATATTTCCCCAGTAAGTCTCCAGCTCAATGAGTCTGCCACCACATTAGCCTTACCAGGATGATACTGAATATCAAACTGGTCGTCTTTCATAAATTCTAGCCACCACCTCTGCCTCATATTCAGATCCTTCTGTGTGAAGAGATACTGAAGTGACATGTAATCCTTGAATAAAGTGAACTTCTATCCTAAAAGATAATGTCTCCATATCCTCAAAGAAAAAACGACCGCTGCTAGCTCTAGGTCATGAGTGGGGTAATTCCTTTCGTGGGGCTTTAAATTTTTGGACGCATAAGCTATAGCCCTTTCCTCCTACTGAAGCACACCCCCAAGTCCCTATATGGATGCGTCAGTGTAAACCCGATACTCTAGTCCTCCATTCGACAAGGCAAGTATGGGCGCAGACGTCAACTTATCCTTTAGCTCGTCGAAAGCTAATTAACAATGTTCACTCCAAATACAAGGCTCCCATTTCCGAGTCAGATTTGTCAAAGGGCCCGCAATATTTGAGAACCCCTTTATGAACCGCCTATAATAGCCTGCCAATCCCAGAAAACTGCGTACCTCGGTCAGTGTCGTGGGCTGTCCCCACTCCCTCACCACCGACACCTTACTCGGATCCACCGCAATATCCCAGTCCGACACCACGTGACCAAGAAACTATACTTCCCACAACCAAAATCCACACTTCTCGAATTTAGCATAAAGCTGGTGATCTCGCAGCGTCTATAGAACCATACGCAGATGCTCTGTGTGCTCCTCCTCAGTGCGCGAGTAGATTAAGATGTCATTAATGAACACGATGACAAACTGGTCGAGGTACTCTCTGAAAACCCTGTTCATGAGATCCATGAACACTACTGGAGCATTGGTGAGCTCGAATGGCATCACCCTGAACTCGTAAGATCCATACCTCGACAAGAAAGCAGCCTTAGGGACATCATCCTCTCAGATACGCAGTTGATGATACCCTGACCTCAAATAAATTTTGGAGAAGTAAGATGCCCCTCTGAATTGGTCAAATAAATCATCAATTCTAGGCAACGGTAACTTATTCCGTGTCATCACCTTGTTCAGCTCCCTATAGTCCACGCACAATCGAAGTGAACCATCCCACTTCTTTACAAACAACACCGGTGTACCCTACGATGATGTATTCTGCTGAATGAAAGCCTGACCCAGGAGCTACTGAATCTTCTCTCTCGACTCATGCATCTCTAAAGGGGCTATACGGTAAGGTGATCGAGCAATCGGCCTTATCCCCAGTGCTAAATCTATTACAAACTCGATTTCCCTGCTGGGTGGCAACCCTGGTATTTCCTGGAACACATCCTCGAAGTCCCTCACTACCGGAATCGAATCCAACGGAACTACCACCTCCTGTGAGGTCTCCTCCTTGATATAATACAAGTGTGTGCGCGAACGTCCCTCAGGTAGAGGCATCGCTATAAGGAACATCTCCGGTCCCGAAATGGAGAACACGATTGTCCTTTCGTACAATCCATAGTCACCCGATAACCTGCCAACTAATCCATACCTAGGATGACATCGTACCCTTCCATATCTAATACTAAGAGGTTTGCAGCTAAACTAAGTCTCCAAATCAAAATGTCTACCCCCCGACAAATTGAGTGAATTAATTCCCCGCTGCCTACTGGCGACTCTACACACATACGAAGACTACCCTCAGTCTCTAGTAACCCGACCCGTTTAGCAAATTTAGATTTAATGAATGAATGAGATACTCCCATATAAAAAAGTATTTTACCCTCATGACCATGGATGAGAAACATACCATCAACCGCTGGCGGCGCTTGCTGTGCTGGAGGATTGGGAACACCTCGGACGTTGTAAACACGCCCGTAGTGCATTTGCCCCTACTGCTGTGGGGCTGGTGGAGCTGGCGCTGCTGGCGGTATCTGACCTTGCTGCCCATATTGGGCACCCTGTTGTTTTCCTCTGCCCCTCTACGGGCACTCCCTCTTGAAGTGTCCTGTCTGTCCATAAAAAAAGCAGCGTCTCTGACCGTCCCCCTGTCGTTGGCCATATTGGCCCTGACGTGGCTGACCCTGCTGGACTCCCCCATTGTTCCCTTGGACCTGAGGAACCTATTACTGCTAATTTGGGCCCGGCTGGCCCTGTCTGAATCCCTGTCCTCCCGATCGAAACCCACTAGGCCTAAATTTCTTAGCCTGATGCCGCTGAGCACCACTTGTGTCCTTGCCCTTCTAGCTCGGCTCCCCTACCCTCTTGCTCCCCTTCACATGGAAGCGATGATCCTGGCAACGTACAAGAGCGACATTAACGACATCTGTATATATGTCACCAACGCCGGATTACCAATTAGGTGTTGCCTGATCCTCCAGGCCATGCTATCCATGAACTTCGACTTCTTTCGCTCCTCGTCGCTCACCTCATTTGGCACAAAGTTAGCCAAACAAGTGAACTCTTCCTCATAATCTACCACTGAACATTCACTCTGTACTAACTCACTGAACTTCTTCCTCATTTCGGCCTCTACCGCTGGTGGGAAGTATTTGCGATCGAACCGCACCCAAAACTCGAATATCACCATCAAATCCCTCTCCTCAACGGTGGTAACAGACTCCCACCACTATAAGGCCGCCCCCGATAGACGAAAGGTAGCAAACATCTATTTTTGCACATTGGTACACTCCAGCATGCGCATATGGCGCTAAATATTCTTCTTCCAGTCACAAGCTTCTACTACATCGGTACTACCTCGAAACTTGGGTGGGTGACCCTTCTGAAAGGTCTCCCTAACTCGATGCCAAGACGGTGGCCCCACTGGAGCCTAAACTACTGGTGCCACTGGAGGTAGTGCCTGGGGCTGAGGAAAATGGGCTGCCATAGCCCTCATTGCTGTCTCAACTGCTTGGGCCACTATCATTGCCACCTGAGTAGTGGAGATCAACTTGGGTGGTGGTGGTGGTGGTGGTACCTGTGGCTCCTAATGAGCCTCCCTGAGCTTATCCCTAGCCTCAGCCCTCTCCTCTCTCTACCTCTTCGGTGGCATCTGAAAATAGATCGAATCATATAAGTACTCAATTTATACAAAAATCAAATGACAGAAATATGATATCACAAAAGCAAAAAAAATGAATCAACAGTCCTAATAATAGGGATCTATAACAACCGAACGCTATGCTTAAACGTAGTAGCCGCAAAGATCCTAAGGACACTAGAACCTGATGCTCTGATACCATCTGTGACACCCCACGTAATTAACCCCGGGTGATCAGTCCTAAATTAAATTAGAACAGGTTTCTCAGTTGGTTCATTCTTAGCATCACTGTCGCCTTTTTAATTACTAACCACCTAAGTGAGAAAATTAGACTGGTGCCAAGTTTTATCTTTCATTGACTTAATGAAATACTCATGCGGAAACAGAATATTTAAACAATCACAATTAGCTGAAATCAACCATTCACATCTAAATAACTGACCGAATAAACCATCGGCTCAAATCCAACAAAACTAAAGACAAGTAATAAATCTCAACAAGTTTTGACATAAGTACTGAATAAAATAGTGAGCGACATGCTCGAGTAACTGATGTGAAATCTCTACACTAGAAATGAAAAGAATGAAGCGCCTATCAAACTCCCGCAACATCCACATGTTCTGCAGCAACGGATCCCTAGATGAGTCAAGTCTGGCATCCCTGTGGCTGGACACCTAAAAGGTTTTTAAAAGTTTTTACAGCAAGGGTTGGTACCCAAAATATTGGAAAAATATTTAGCAAATGATTAACTTGCAGTAATAAATATGTATGCATGATCTTCATATTTTAGTTAGTGTCGCACTCCCTTGAGGACCTCATCACCCCTCCTCTACTGTGCACTATTAACGCCTTAATTAATTTCCCTAGTCATTTATCCCATAACTAGATAACCGATATAACCCCTTACAACCACCCTATTCTAACCGAGTATGCCAAAATTAGGATTTCTAAGTTATTATCAACACTAACTTAATTAATCATTTCCCTTTTATTTTCATATAACTTTCACATCCATTATATATGATACAATTCACAGCCTGTATTAATTTACCCATATATAATTATTTATCTCATAATATACGTATAGTCATGTTACAACATTCACACATATGTTGAAATAATAATTAACAATGGATATCCTCCTGAGTAATAACTCATCGGATGTATATTCTCTAAAGTACTATCCTACTAGGTGTATTCACATACCCTAGTTACCCCAAGTCAGAATTGCTCACTAACTTGGTAAAATGACATAATTATTAGAGGCGGTCATATTCCTTCCCTAAAAGTGAGATGCCCCTCACCCATATAATGGACGCTATGATCTGGTATATACTCGTCCTACACCTCAAGCTAGAGGATTCCCCCTCCACGTGAAACCTCCCCTGATAGTACTAGAGTATATATAATAATAATATCTAGCCACTAATATTAATGCACACACCATATATATATACACTATCGCACACCGTATATATATAAAAATAAAACACCCATGCTATACCGTATACTAAGTTCGTAACACAAGCCTATACAAATTATCATGAGTTTATGGCCCAACTATGATTATTAATTAATTGCACATTAATTAATTAAATTACTTTTGGTGTCGCTCCAACCAATATATTCGAACTCGCTCTCGTGGCCCGAAATAAAAACAATACTCGAGTCTAAGTTCCCGAATCCAAATTATATATCATTCACTCTAAATTAATTCAATGCCTTGGTATCGCATAACCAATATACCTGGACTCGCCCACTTTATCCGTATTCAATTATTTCGAAATATTCTTCCCAAAATTTAATAATAGTGTGTCACACATAAATTTCCTCCAATCCCAATTATTTTTCCCTCATAATTAATTAGATTGTATGTACTGTGTTTATTTCTCATTAAATAAGGTATGGGAAGAAATTTTTAATTAAATTCACCTTATATATATAAACTGGCCGAACTGCAAAAAATCTCCGACCATCGATCGATCGATCCCCAGCCATCGATCGATCGATCGAACAGGTCTTCATCTTCCCCAGGTCTCTGTTTCAGCCATGGACGAAGGTTCAGATCCCAAAATTCTTATACAGTCTAACCCAAGGCCTCTCATCAATATAATACACTAAGAACCTCGTAAGGAACCCCCATAAAGTCCCCAAACCCAGTTTAATTTCCGTTCTCTACTATTTTTCTAAATTGGGGAAAAACCCGTATTAAACGTTAACCCATCTCAACATCAAATATTTATCTCAAATTCGTTCCTAACTCGTCTGGGTTTACACATCTTACTAGATATACACAAATCTCTGATTATACATAAATTCCTATAGAATTTCGAAATCAGGAGATTGATTTACAAAAACCCCATTTTTGTACCCCCTTAATCCCAAAACGAATTTTGATTTCTCAAATCACATAATTATGAATCATAATGAAAATTAAATGCTACAGCAAGTTAACAACTTGCCTTATGATTTCGTAGGGTTTGATTTGAAGTTGTGAATCTCAAGGTTGAGGATGAAATCCCCCTTTGGCTCGTTCCTTTATCCCTCAAATTGCCTTTAACTGCTTCTTAGGGTTTCCTCTCCCACTAAGTTTTTTCTAAACTTTAATCAACCGTTCCCCTTTTCCTTATAATTAAGTAATTAGGCTTAAACCCGTTTTTTGCCTAATGGGTCAAGCTCAAGTGATCCAAATACTCCCGTGTGGGCTCGACTGTGTCTAAAAATGTCCCGTGACCCGTTTACTATCCTCGGGTACACTTTTCTAACTATCTCGATCCATCCGGACACAACCGTACACTCAAAATTTGCATCCAAATTAATTTATAAAAATCCCTATCTCACACCCAAATTAGGCTATACCGACTCCCGACTGAGATAACCAAATGTTTCGTCAATAATACCCGTAATGACGTAAGTAATTTATTACTATTCACTTAGTAATTAAATTTCATTAAATATTAACCATTTACTCTCTTATTAATATTTAAATGAATATTACCCTAATTAATTCAGTCAAAATTATAACACACAAGTAATTTAGAATTCTCGAATTAATTAAATATTAAGTGGATAAAATTATGGGGTGTTACATTGGATCCTTCAGGAAAGTCCATCCATGAATTTACGCATCATCTTCTCTTCAGTGTTCACCTCATCCTTCACAAAATTTGCTAAACGAGTGAACTCCTGATATTTCGCTAGAGTCCAGTCTCCCTGAGAGACATTAAGAAACTTCCGCCACATCTCTGTCTGAATAGAGGATGGAAAATACTTACGGTCAAATCGTACCCAATACTCCCTAATGATCATCACATCTCTCTCCTCTACTATGGTCACATACTCCCACCACTGCAAAGCCACACCCATTAACTTGAATGTCGCTAAGAACAATTTCTAAGTGTCACTGCACTTAACCATACGAAGATGGCATTGCATGTCTTTCTTCCACCGACTGGCCATGACTATATCCGAGACACCCTAAAACGCTTGTGGATGGCCAATCTGAAATGCCTCCCTTAATTTCTACTAATCAGATGTCCTCGGGTGGGCCTGAACAACTGGTGCAACTGGAGGTTGTGGCTTAATTTGTAAACATTTTTATGCTATTGCAGTCATCGCTACATTAACTGTCTGTGCCACAATTTCAATCACCTCTGCTACTGAAATGTTTCCCTTTGGGATTCCTCCCCAACGTTTTCTCTCATTCGACGAGTCCCCTTTGGCGGCATCTGAAATGATATTGAAGTCTAAATAAGTTCATAATCAAATACAAAGTAATCGACAGAAGAACATAAATGTCCCTACATAAGGAGGGATACAACAATCTTATAATAAGGCTTTATATAAAAAATGGTACACTGAAACGTAAAAAGACTCACTGATCCTAAGGACAGTAAAACTTGATGCTCTGATAACATCTGTGACACCCCGCCTATTTTAACCACGGGTGAACAGTCCTTTATCAAAATAACTAGGAATCTCATTTGGTTCATCCTTAGAATCATTGTTGAAAACTTTTTAATCATTAATCACCTCAAATTTTATCTTTCATTACTAGAACAACATGTGGGAATAAATTAAATTAACCAAACCATCCACACAATAATAATATGAACAATCACACGACATAAGATCGAATAAACCATCGGTTCCCAAAACAAATAATCCGACTACAATCTGAAGTAAAAAAACCGAATCTGAATACAGTCTGATAATATGAAAAACTGAATAGTTTGAGGGAAACACGCCCAGTTGAAAAACTAAAAGAAATCCTATCTAGAAATGAATAAATTGAAGCATCTAAAGCAACTCCTTCAAGTCTCCACAAGTTCTGTAGCTATGCATCTCTGGGTAAAATCATCAAGCCTGACGTCCGTGTGGCTGGACACTTAAAAGGTTTTGAAAATATTTTGACATGGGTCAGAGACCAAGAATACAGTTTGAAAATATTTTTCAGGTGCTTAAATCACAGATTAAATCAGTTATTAGATACATGTGTTAGTTTCACATACACTAACTTGATATCATCACCTCTTATCTAATGTGCACGCATAACGTACCCTATCTAGCTTGCTACCTATCCCTACTAGATAACGTATCTAAATAATCTCAATAGGCCTAACTCTATCATATTACATATACGACACGCTACCACAAGATCAATAGTTAATGTTACCCATGTATTTTTATTGAGTCCATTGATTAAGTTTCCCTACTTAAATACTTTAGATATTCACAATCTATACGTTCTAATATCACACATAAGTAGATATATCACACATATATATATTCATGACACATATAATATATATAACTGTAGCATCCTCGGAATACTCTGCTATCAAGTCCATGTACCTCTCGTACCAAGTCAAGGACTAATGGTTCAGAATGTTTCCTCAAACCCAAAATCAATGAACACACATCAGAGGCGACCATGGTTCTAAGCCTTTGGGATATGCACATATATAACATAGCCAAATGACATGACAGGACCACTAATGCATTGCACATAGTGAGCCGACCTAAGTTCCATGTCCTTGGGCACAAATCCATACCTCACTAGAATCGTCAAGGTGGGATCGCCCTCTACGCGGTAACCTCTTGACAACAGACAACGTAGGTATGTTCACACACATAATCGAATCTCAACTATAGGTATTCGCTCAACTTATCTACAAGATATTATTGAGTTGGTATACACACAGTCCAATCATATAAGTAAGTACTTAGTATATATCTCTCGCATACTCAACATACTAATTAATTATCACCTTTTATTTATTTCATATATTTTTAGGTATTATGCACTACCCAAAGGGTCCCATCAATCCCTTACGTAAATTCAGTAGTTATACATCTCTATGCTACTAATTAAAGTCTTAAGTTATCATTATACTCTCCCCGTAAACTAAATTGCCTATTCCTGATACATCCCTCAACCGATTACAAATCGTCGATCCAAGCCTTAATTTACCCTCATTAAGAATGACCGACTCTAGACTTTATACCTACTGACTTTGCCTAGTCTCAGTATAATTATTAAATCTGCCCAAAAATTTTCCCATACTAAATTTCTTTGAAATTCAGCCACTAAAATTTATGGGCAAACAAATGACTAGAACTAGTATATGGCCGACCAAATTTGAAGGCTGAATAGATTTGGATGCCGAAAAGATATGTGGCTGACCAGATTTGGCCTACCAAAATCACCCGGGACTTCATCTCCTCCGCTATTTTCGGTTTCACCATTCTTAACCAAATATTTCTTCATGTAAACATACCCAACTCCAATACGATTTAATGCAATATCAAATATGAGTTTATATAATAGTACTAACAAATCTCTAACGTTAAAACATCATTAAATCCATACATCTTAAGATTTCATCAAGGTTCTCTACCCAAATCCTAGTTATGGTGTTCTTCATATAAGTTCATCAAAACCCATATTTCTTTCATGATCTTTATTCCATAACTTTTGATTTCATTTTATCTACATAAATGGATTCATTCTACATGTAATCCTACCAAAAATTTACGGGTTCCATTCATCAAACTCCCAAGAACATCATCAATTGACATTAAATCAAGAACCTTACACTACATGTGTATTATAACTCATAAAATTATGCAAGATAAACACTTGCCTCTAATTTGCAGGTCTGATTTCATTTTTTAATGGATGATGATCCCTTCCTTTCCTTTCGATTTCAGTCTAGCAGTAAAGGAGATGCAAGAAAGTGTTGGATCCTTCAAGAAAGCTTCTCTTCTTCCTCCCTAATGGCCTCTATGCTCACCTATTTTGATTCTTAGGGTTTTGAATATGTTATACGGATGCCTTAATTATCTAGATTAGTTTTTATAACTCCCAATTACAAAAATTAGACTAACGGTCCAAGCCCAAGTGACCCGAACACTCTTGGGTGGGCTTGGTTATGACTAAAGAGGCCCCAGAACTCAATTACAACTCCTAGGTACACTATTCGGACTATCTCCACGAATTTAGAATCAACTGTCACCTCAAAAGAACCATCCCAGTCACTCTACAATAAAGTCCTATCTTGACCCTAATTAGTCTATATGCGACTCTCGATTGAGATAAAATACTGCCACGTCATTATCACTCGTTATGACATAAAATATTTATTTACTATTCACTTAGTAATTTTATTCCATGAATATTAACCGTTAGCTCTCTCGATTAATATATTATTTCACACATAATAATTAATTCAATTAAATCATGGCACACGTGTAATTTTAAAAAAATACCCAAATTAGTTAAGTATAAATACTAAAAAATACGAGGTGTTACACTCGTTACATCCCCATCAACACTCACTCCTAACATATATCACCCCGCCTCTAACTAAGTTACATCCTAGCCAAATGCTAACCCTATACTAAACATAGATACAACATAGCTACCCAACTCCCAAGATAATTGTGTAATCTATATAACTCATATATTGCATAATAGTATAATATTTCACCGATAATCATATATTAATGCTAATACAGTTGTGTTATCGTTTCAAAGGTGATGATAGAGTAACATTATGGTTATGGCCTTGATCTCGTTCTGCTTGGTTTGGTAGTCCCCGAATTCCATTTGACTGCATGTTCAGTTTAATGTGTGCTCGAGCCTGGACCTGCACGTGGTGGTAAGTTATTATTTAATCAGAGCCGACAACCTATTTTATATAAAAAATAACCAAAATTGGGCAGGTGAACCCTAATATGGATCACCCTAAGCCTTTTGAGGCCCTTCTATTGTTCTAGAGATTTGTGGTATGGGTTTAGAGATCGAGTTACGAGTGGGGAAGGTATTGGGCACCCACTCATTATCTATCTTCTTTATGTCTTTTTATTTTGTACTAAATTACTTCGTGGATGTAGGATAGGGAATTTTTCAAAAAACCTTAGTAGTTAGACCCCAATGCCATTTAGACACTTTATTTAGGCCCTAAATAATGATTGGCCTTGAGAGGCCAAGGCGGTGGCCCCCAAGAGGTGGACAAGAGGGTGTCTCTTATGAGTGGCCATCATGGAGTTGCTCCTATTTGTGTGACTTGAGGGCTTGCCTTCATGAATGTTCATTGGTTTAGACTCACAAAAGATAATTCAATATTACGCTTATGTACCCATTTGTCAATGGGATCAAATTCGACGTAACTTGGTATGTAGTTTTGTGTATAGAACGTATTTTCAGTGGGTGTGTGAAAGTGTGACACTTATCATGAATAACATGTTTGAATGTTTGATAACTCATGATTTGATGCGATCGAGATCTCAGGGTATCTTTTGGATGCCTACGGGATGCTGATCTTGACCCTTTTTGTGTAAATGATGTCATGTTTTCTAGTCCATTAGCCTTTTGTGAACTGTGGGAGTCGGTGATAGGGATATATATCCCCCTTATTAGAAAACTTATTACTAAGAGGATACATGGATCTTGGACTGCGTAGAGTTAATTAGGGAAGTTGGGAGGTGAGATATTGTGTATCTCGGGTGTAATACCCATATTTTTGTGGCACTTATTTATTATTTATTAATGGTGGAAATAAATTAAGAAAACATAATAATTATTACTTGTTTGAAATAGTAATAATTAATGCATAATATAGATGATGATTAAATTTCACATGTTATGTGATTTTCATATCGCATTTTGTTAATTAAGTAATTAGTGATATTATTTATAAGATAATTATCTATGTGCGGTTACCCGTAAAAACTGTGTATTTTATTTTATGTTGTGAGGTATTACTATTTATTGTGAGATATTACCATTTGGGTTGGACTCTAGAGTAGTACGAATTCTCGAATATATATTTTTAATTCTTTGGATTGATCCTAAGGGGACTAACTTTTGGAGTAGTTTGGGTAGTGTTTTGAGCTCATATGGAGGCACAAATTTAGGCCTTTTGTGGAATTGTAATTTTAAACATACTTAAGAACTGTTAACCCTAAATAATGAATTACTTTACACACAAAATAAAAACCCTATCAACTTCAGACTTTAGTCAAAGATAAGTAAGACATTTGTACAAGAGCTTAGAGATATAAAGGAGAGGAATCAAGCTAGAATTTTTAACCACCATTAACTAGTAAGAATTATCTTTCTTTATCACGTTTAATATGTAAATTGTTTATGTTTTGATGTCATATTAAATCTATTTGTGTTTAGACGCATGCTAGGTTTGAATCCAATGCATTGGGGGGGGGGGGGGGGGGGGGGGTATTATGGGAGTTTTACGTAGAAAAATCAAATCTGATGCATTAAAGGGTTCTACCTTTGTCAAAATAATGTTTTAATGCTTATAACTTACTCAAATACATATGAGTTGTATTGATGAATCATATGTCATTAATATAATTTAATGAATTAGGAGGAGTTTTATTGACCAAAACTCGAAATTAGTACAAACCCTAACATTACTGAGATATTATGAAAATATTAGTAGAGAGATAGAAGACTTATTATGGAATGCATAAATCCATTAGGTATGTTAAAGAGGTGTAACGTACGAGTCTCACACAATTCAGAGGAAAGGTTGGTCTTAGTATATATGTATGGATGATGTGGGTGTATATATATATATATATATATATATATCATGCGTTCAGTTGGTCACCATCTCACGATGAGGAGATGCTGATGACTTGATCCATCAGTCGATTCTTGCTATGTGACTAGTCGATAGTGTGACCGCATGGCTATCCCCTTTTATTTTATGTGTGCATGTTTAAATCCGTTAATTGAGGGACTTCTATGGGTTTAGAGATAAAAGCATGAGAAGGTGCCCGAAGGTTGGTGCCTTCATGTGGTAATTATGATATTTATGATAAACAGTTATATGGTCCAATGGTGAGCATTTTAATAATGAACCCTATATTATGTTTCGTGCTAATTTATGAGATTGTGTGTATCTTTATATTTAGGTTACAAGAGTGGGCGTAGGAGTTGGTTATATTCTTCACGTTTATATCAGTTGCATTCTGACATAGTTATGCGTGCATTTGACTATTTAATATCTAGTTTGGTAGACTAGTCATTAGTTATGCCTTGGGTTGGGACACTTGTTTAGATATTTTACTTATAATGAGGGCTCTTGCATGTGATGTCGATGAGTTGACATGATTAAGTAAACTAGTCACATGATTATTACTGCATTGATATAGTAACTATTTCTTGCAACTTCTTGGGATCTGACCTAAAATATATTAAAAAAAAATCCCCACGTTCATAGATAGTAGTAGCAACATTAAGGAGTTTAGAATTGTCACTTCATCGCATTCATTTACTCATTTCATTCCTAGATTAGGTTTCTATTTATTTTTAGTCTTTTGATATTTCAGAGATTGTATGGAACGCGTTGGTCTCGATTTATTTACTTAGTTGAGTTTCTTTATAGGAATTGAGACGATGCTATTTATTTGTGTTGGGTGATGAGACATTTGGTAATTCTACTGTTTATTATTTAATTTCACATCATGTCATAAATGGTTTAAATTTATTACAGTTATTATATTTACTATTATTCTTGTTATTTTCTTGATGCTGATAATGATATAATTGATTAACACACCTTATTTTTGGCATATCGAAATGTCCAATCTATATGTGAGAGAATATGGGGTTGTTACAGTTTGTATCAAAGCATCCCAGGTTCTAGTGTATTGGGTTCTGTTGGATTCCCATTACATTCTTTATTGCCTTCTTTGGTTTATTAGAGCCCTATGTTTAGGAATAATTGTATTCTTATATGAACCATTAGCTAATATGAATCTTTGTTTTCTTTCATATGATAAATACACGAGGTAGGAGAGGATGATTATATATTAATAGGGATACCGACCATGATGGTCAATATGAGCACCATCCATAATAACAGGAAGTACCACATGCAACACCCACAGTGGACATGATTGACATTTTTGCTCAGGCAGTCACCGCTTGAATGGTCGCCGTGTTACAACACCTTCAACAACACCTATATCCACAACTGTAGGTGGTAGTGTCATCTTAGTTGCACGTTTCTACTTGGGAGAGGAAATCTAGGTCCTTTTCCAAAGGTAACCCACTTAAGTTCACAAGGATCATTGATATTTTGGTGGCACATTGGTAGAGTAAGTACATCCAAAGTCATCTAAGGATGATTATGTGCAAGGATGTACATATGTAAATTCTTTCTAGCTTTAAGCTAGTGGGTGAGGCAATACAATGGTGGGAGTCTATTATCACTATGGAGTGGAGGAGTATAATTACTATTGCCGAGTTCTGGAGCAGGTTTGATGGCATCTATTCGTCGTTAGCCATTAATGGTCTGAAGAAGAGAATTTTTGGGTATGGCATAGGGGAGTTGAACTGTTGTGGATTATGATTTCACCTGAGGAGGTGGATACTAAGGAGAAAACATGTAGTGATTCATCCATAGGTTGACATGGAGGATCAAGAGGATACTTTTGGGAAACTCTACCTTCACTACTTATACCCTACCTTCACCACTTATATATAGGTGGTGAATGCCACCTTACTACACTATTAGGACCATAAGGAGTTACAAAAGGGAAAGAGAGAGAAGATGACTGTAAAGATTGGAAAGACAAGTGACTATATATTGGGAGATACTTCCTGCACTCAGGGGGACCAACAATCTAAAGGGCCTCAAATTAGCCTCCAAAGAGGCACATATGTTTTGATTACATAACTTCCAGGGATATAAGGGCCAAGGTCAACAGTCATATTATGTCCAATAAGGCCAGGGACAACATGGAAGAGGCCAACAAGGATAGTAGCATGGTAAGCCCTAGCATAGGATGTCTTCTGACATTTATTTTTCATGTAATGAGGTGGGGTATATAGCCAAGAGATTCCTGAAGGTCAATCAGGGCACCCAGGGATAGATATGACAACAAGGGTACCAAGTACTATAGGGGTAACATAAGTAGTTGCCAACCCCACCAGTTGTTGCAGTGACACCAGTACCATCACCATCGGCTCAACCATAAGGACATCAACAATTACAGTATGGGCATGTATATCACGTTGGATTTAGAGATGCGTAGGTTCCAGTTCAGGAAGTTAAGTGTATGTTTCCTATCCATGGATATATTGGACATATTTTATTTGATACTAGTTCATCGCATTCTTTTTTTGTAGAGCCTTCTCTCATTTGTCTGGTATGTTAAAGTTACATCAGACATATTATTGCACATTGATTCACCATTGGGTTGGGATTGGCCTATTTATTTCTTGCGCAGAGGGATATGTGTGGATATTGGGAGGCTACACTTTCTAGCCAATTTTATAATGTTAGGCATATTTGAGTTTGACGTTATCTTAGGGATGGATGGACTATCTTTTTATCATGCACGCGTGGACTATTTTAGTAAATCCATTGTCCTTGACACCCGAGGTAAGATGAATTTGCATTAAATTTAAGAGGAAAATTATGAGGTATTCACTATGTTTTTTGAATTTATTTTGGTAGTTAGCGAGTTTCCTGACATTTTTCATGAGATTCCAATGTTATCGTTGAGTAGGGAAATCGAGTTTGTGATTGATTTGTCTGCTATCACTAAACTAATATCCTAATAACTGTACCGTATTTCCAAAGTAGAGATGAGAAAATTAAGAGAAAAGATTCAATAGTTACTTAAACATGGGTTTATTTCGAGGAATACTTCACCGGGGGGAGCTCCAATCCACTTCATGAAGAAGAATGATGGATCATTGAGACTTTAACAAGATTATGGGAAATGGAAAAAGGTCAATATAAGGAAAAAATATTCATTACCACATATCCATGACTTATTCGACCAGTTGAGGAGTGGTTCGTACTTCTCATACATTAATTATTGGTCGGGCTACCATCAATTTGGGATCGGGATAAGGATGCCCTAAATATGGAGTTCTTGATGTAGTATGAATCTTATAAATTCATGGTTCTGCCATTGGGGCTAACCAATGTACCAATCGTGTTCATGGACTTTATAAACAGAGTGTGTATGGAGTATTAGGATAAATTTGTCATCATGTTTATAGATGATATCTGTAGACACCCCATTTTGTTACCCCTTAACTCTCGTTAGGTCCATAGTACCTCCCTTCATCACCGTAAACCCAGGTCATGTCCCGAGTACTGACCTGGAGGCCATCGGGCACTCCCCGGCTCAGTTTGACCCAAAAGTCAAACTCTTTGTCTCGATCGAGACTGAATTAATCTTTGAAGGTAACTGAATACCCTTTCCAACGATTTACCCCGTGTGCAATTCCGACTTACCATGCGGACGAACGATCCATTTGCGTCTGAAACCTGACCTAGAGGCCACCAGGCGCTCTCGGGCTCTGTTTGACCTATGTCAACTCTTCAGCTCAACTGAGGCTGAATGAATTTTTGAAGGACACTGAATACCCTTTCCAAGGGTCCGCCCCGTGCGCGATTCCTACTTTCCATACGGACGAACGATCCGTTTGACTCCGGGAGGTCACCGAATGCTTCCCAGGCCTGATTGACCAAAGTCAACTCTCCAAACCGGCTCAAACTCTTAGGAACGTCAAAGTACATCTCCTAAACTTTCTAATGGTCTGCCCCGTGCATGATTCAGACTTACCATGCGGATGAACGATCCATTTGCGTCCGAATGATTCCCCGTCCAATGGACTGACAAATGCTTCTGAGCCATATTTGACCTAAAGTCAACTTTCGAACCCGGGAGCGGTCCAAAGGACTTTCGAAGGTCTCTAAATCACCTTTCCAATGGTATGCCCCATACGCAATTCTGACCAACGGTTTGCCCTCGGCGGTCAATTTTCTGAAAAAGCCTGAAGCGCACTACCAAACGGCAGGTTCCAGACCCTGCCTATCGGCAGCTACCGATAGGCAGGAACAGATCTATGCCGATCGGCACTCACCTGGGACTATAAAATGAGGCCTTCACCTCATTTTCAAAGAGAGCCCAGATTTGATAAAAATCTCTCTAAACAAATCCCAGAAACCTCTCTCGAAGGCAACGTGATTTCAACATCCAAATCCCCTTTTTACTTCCATTTTTCATCATCCTTTTCATCAAACTTGGTGAATTATCCACTCTCCATAATCATCATCCAAGTGCAAGAGCTGCTCTCCAACATTCAAGATCAAGCTCAAGATCTTCAAGAAGGTCCAACTTTCTCTACCTTTTCTTGAATTCTCTTAAACCCTCAATAACTTGTTTTCTTACTTAGCGCTTTTATCATCTCATCTCACACATCCTAATATACTTTTTTTATTTTATTATTATTGCACATCTCCTATTTTCATATAAATAAAACCCAAAAAACAAGAAAAAGAGGGTTTGCTCATAAATTCCAAGTAGGGATTCTCACACTTTTTCCACACTTTTCTCACAATCTAAAACACTTTTTCTACACACACACACAAAAATAAAATAAAATAAGACATTCCCCATTTGGATTTATGGGATAAACGCCACCCCTCATTTTTTATGCGAACTACGTGGAATTTGATACCTTTATAGGCTACGTAGGCGTCTCAGGGTAAAACCCGAGTCTTGAGTCCTTTTTCCCACTTTTTCTCTCATTTTCTATCTTCTCTAAATCTAATCTTCTTATATTCTATATATTTGCCCTTAGTGACATATTACCCCACATGCGTTATCGTTCCATTTTAACGACCAACGTAGGGGTAATCGCGTAAATCTTATTCTTCTAATATTGCCCTTATATCTTCCTACGGATGACTTGCTTTATCTTTTCCATGATACAAGTCGAGGATTCCTACCTCCATTATATATATATATACATACACACATATCACGGGGGGAAACAAAAGGAAAATAGCTAATATTCATGAGAGACCGAAAGGGAGGAATGGGTGCCTAACACCTTCCCATTTCGTAACTAAGCCTCCGAACCCTTCTCGAATCATCTTGGTTTTGAACGCACCAGTATGTCTTTGGATGACATCCTTCGGGGTGGCTTCCCCTTTTTCTTTTGTCTGTTTTGAGTAAAATTAACTGGCGACTCTGAATCTCTCTATATTTTTACACCACAAATGACGCCGACCGAAGCACTTCCCGAGAGGAACGCGCGGGACCGAAAGGATCCTTTCCTCCATGCTACCCGCCCACGCGGCGAGGATCGGGGATGGCCACAGTGGCAACTTTACTGGGGGTTGTATT
This sequence comes from Sambucus nigra, assembly GCA_949130495.1. Classification (NCBI taxonomy): domain Eukaryota; kingdom Viridiplantae; phylum Streptophyta; class Magnoliopsida; order Dipsacales; family Adoxaceae; genus Sambucus; species Sambucus nigra. Next base: position 416,492,848 of record OX422209.1, on the reverse strand, counting down.
TATATTGAGGGCTTGACTCTATTTACATGGATGTTATATTTGTTTGTGTCCCCCCCAATATCTTCATGTTCCCCTTTCTCATGTGTATCCCATGCTTATTCTTATGTTCACCCACTTATAGAAATTTCTCCATGTAAACTTCACACCATGTGTACCTAGGATCACATGTATATCCCCATGTTGCACGCATCACCCATCCATACTTGGTGTACCTTTTGGGGTACTCATACTTTTCTCCTTGTTTGGCATAATCAAGAAATACATTCTCATCATAAGATACTAATAAGAGAATCATGCATGATTCACACGACATCACCAAAGAGCATTGATATTGACCAAATTTTACCCAGTAACTGGAAGGTCACTTCGTGATGGGCGTTGGTCCGACATGTCGTAGTTAGCCTAAGCGATATGACTCTCACCTTCCATTGGCTAAGTACCTTTGACGTATATCGAACGGTTCCCCCGCATTGTACCGCTTGACCGAAGTCATGACGGGAGGTATATCGCAGGGAATTCATTCACGTACGTCGAGTATATTGAATTTGCTCTCACACGTACCATCCCCATGAGGTATATGGTGAGGCAATTCACGTACACTCAGGTATATCAAATGGCTTTTCCACACGTACCGATTTCCCGGAAGAGCAAGACGTATATCGTGGAAGTCATGCCAAAGGGGGGAACCCATGCCGATTCACCCAACCAACTGCATACCCGCATATAGGTGTCAAACCTAGGACACGCACTTTGGATTGCCGGTTTCAACCCGAAACTCTACCGAAATTTCGGGTCGGCCTACCGCCTAATTTTTTGCGCATTTTTAAAATGTGACCCTGTCCTTGATCCTGGTTACAAGTCCAAACCGTAGCTTTGCATATATTAAGACCCCCACTTTTCCAGGCTCGGGTCTTGTCCGTCATTGCATTTAGGAGAATTAAGTACAAGTGAAAACATAATAATTATAATAATCATGCTGAGTTCCGTTTTCAAAAACATTTCTTCCTTCTTTATCAAAAATCCAAAAACATTTCTTCCTTCTTTATCAAAAATCCAAAAACATTTCTCCCTTCTTTATAAAAAATCCAAAAACATTTCTCCCTTCCTTATCGAAAATCCAAAAATAGTTCTTCCCTTTTTTTCAAAAATAAATCTCATCCTGCGCCTTCTCAGGTCGATCGCAAGCCCTTGGCCTGGCTCCTTATTGGCTTCGGTCTTAAGTCAAATCACCCCAGAGTTTCATCCATTACTCTACTAATTATTTCGAGTCCAGAATCCATCCATCTTCCATGGAGAATACAGATCAAGCACCAGTCATACAGCTGGATCTAACGACAGTCCTAGCTCAGCTCGTGTCTAAGATTGACAACCTCCAAACTGAGGTCCGAGAGATGCAACGAAACCAAGTTCCTATTCCTCAAGAGCCCGAGGACCTATTCCCTCGTGGTATGGGCCCACCCGAGCCTATCTGGATTTTGGAAGAATATCAACATGCTCCACGTGCCCCTCCTGCCAATGGGCCGCCGACTTCCCAACTTCCAATGCCAAACATTGCCCAACCTATGACTAACCTGCCTGTGGTAGTTGATCCAAAGGAGGAGGAGTTGAATAAAGTCAAAGTGGATCTCAAGATGCTGACCAAGAATTTTGACCAAGTCAGGATCTCTGGGAATTACATGGACTACACCCACATGTCTCCTTATCCTAAAGCAAGGTTACCCGAGAAGTTCAAGATGCCAAATATCTAGAAGTTCGGACCAATTATTCATCTTCGTAATTATCATCATTCCATGACTCTACTAAGGGATTCTGAAGAAGTGATGGCCCAATTGTTTTAGCAAACTTTGAAGGATAGTGCCCTCCGATGGTTTTTATCTCTTGAGGAATCCAGAATCCGTAGCTTGGAGGATGTAGCCCAAGAATTCATGCCACAGTGCAAATACAATGAAGAGATTGAGGTCACCCTTCGTGATTTAGAGCTGCTCAAACAGAACCCTAGAGAATCAGTCAGTAACTTCATAACTCGGTAGAGAGAGCGAGCAACTACCATGACCAATCGTCCATCCAAGGAATAACAGGTCAACATAGTGAAGAAGAACTTCTTGCCCCATGTCCGAGCGACGATGGGCGGACAATAATATCCCCACTTCCGAGCTCTCAGAGAGGCTGGAGTGGAAATCTAGGAAAGCCTCATTAAAACAGAGGTTGAACCAAAGAAGGTGTCCGGACAGTTCACCCCTAGAAAGTATGACAAGCCTGCCAGTGCTACCGTCTCGACCATCAACAACATCCCTTAACCATCCACATCATGGGCACCAGAAAGCCACCCTGCCCCCATCCGAAGGGAATACACTGAGCTCCATGCTACCCTCTCCAAAGTTTACCAAGCCCTGTTAAGCCGAAACCTCATCAAACCCTTGGATCCCCATCCATTTCCAAATCCACTCCCGAGAAACTTCCAGGCCGATGCTCATTGCGCCTTACACCAAACTGCCAGCCATACCACCAACTAATGCTTTCACCTCCGGAACGTAATCCAAGATCTCATTGACCGGGGTACCATCGCCCCACTAGTGAATCCTAAGCCAAACACTACTCGCAACCCACTTTCGAATCACACCAATGCCATCTTCTTAGAAGAAAACCCAGATTTCGATCCCTCAATTCAAATCACACCCATATACTCTCCTAAACCTTTTCAAACTTGCCCATATTTCCTCCTACACCCTACTAGCCTCGCTGATCAGGCACTATCACTCCTTACCATAGCATGCATCGCTGTTCGTACCTGTTCTAAAAATTGAAGTATGGAATTGTCAGAGGTGTTAAACCAACTCCTAGAGTTCGGGCTGAAATTGCCCTCACAGATGGTCATCGATTGCCAGAAGTTCAGCACACTATTCTTAGAGGCACGAAAATGGACCCGAGATTCAGAAAAATGGGTGGTACCAATCGACGAAGTCATCTTAGATGATGTTGTCCAGATTATGGCAGAATTATTCGAGCAAACCAACAACATTTGCAGTATCACCAGGTTGCTTGACACTTTAAAGCTACAAGGGCGCTTGGTCCCTTCAATCACACATATCCCCACGGAATGGAAGAACTTGTATGAAGAAGCCATTGAAGTTGTAGAATGCATTGAATTTACATGGAAAGACATAATTGTTGCCATCGGATGGGGGGGGGGGGAGAATTCAAAGACTCGAGTGAAGAACAAGCTACAGGAAGAGCTGGCCCAGTAGCTGACATATGTGGGATGATATCATTTGAAGAACTCCTCGGAGAAATAAATAGGGTGGCAGAACAACCTAAGATTGACGAGGAAATGAGATTCATGTTCTTCCCTTATTCAGTAAATCACATGACCAGATCAGGGATACATTACCAGGTTCTAAGGTCACTACCAGCAAATGATAAAGGGAAGGGCGTTGAAAACTTTCCTATGCCAGAGATGACCATCGAGGAGAGCAAGATCTTCGATCAACTGAAGAAAACTCATGCTAACATCACTCTATGGGGGCTTTTTATGTCTTCCCAGCTGCACAGAAATGCTTTAATCAAGATGCTCACTGGACCCACATTTCCTCCTTCTACCACACTAGAAGAAGCGGTAACGCTGCTCGAATCCTTGACCTCTACCCGAATGCTATCATTTTCTGAAGAAGAAATCTCGAGAATTGGGTCGAATCACAATCACACACTTAACATCTCCGTCGAAGTTATGGGGAAGGTCGTGCCTCTCTCTTGTCGATAACGAATCCACCTTAAATGTCTGCCCACTGAGAACCTTCAAGTGTTTAGGACTGAAAGAAAGCGACCTCACTCCAACCTCCGCCACTGTGCGTGCCTACGATAATACCCGTCGTGAGGTGATGGGGTCCATAAAGCTCGCAATAGGGGTTGGCCCTATAAATCCTCTCGTTGAATTCCAAGTCATAGACATCCTAGCTTGTTTCAACTTGTTTCTCGGACGACCGTGGCTCCACAATATCAAGGGTGTGTCTTCCTCACTCCATTAGAAATTGAAGTTCTTCGCCGACGGGTGAGTCATCACCATTTTGGGGGACAACGAGAATGCCGAGGGGGCAAACACCAGCAGTCCAATCCTTGAGATACAGCACGGGTCAAATGATATGCTCCCATCAAGATTCTGAGTCGATCCACTCCTACTCCCGGCAGGGAACGGTTTCAAAAAAAGGGTTTGTCCAGAATATGACCCTCATGGCAATGTTAATGTGATTCAGATGTTCAGAAACATGTACTTCATGCCCGAATTGGGGCTAGGGCAAAGGAAGCAAGGGATACTTGAGCCCCTCGAACTGAAGAAAGCTTTCCCTACTTGTGGCTTGGGGTATCAACCATCAGAACAAGAGCTCAGAATGATCTTCCAGTCTCAACCAAAGAGAAGATCAGACTGTATCCGAACTGTCTCAGGAGACTCCTTAAATGGATGATTCATCAAAGAAGGCGAGGACTTCCCCTTTTACGGTTTTCCAGAACCATGGTATGACCACACAGACAAGAAGATGAGGCCGATAATGGAGATCTTTTTCCAAGACAGCTACCCATGGGCTAAAAGTTTCCCACACCAAGTACAACCGCTCATCAAAGATGTCGAAGAGACTGAGGAAGGTGATTCCGAAGATTCCTTCAACTTACAGATACTGGGGCTGTCATTCTGCATGGTTCATTCAGGCACTACATCAATTGACCCATCTCGTCTTATTAAAGCTGCTGATACTCCTCTCCTCAACTGGCATGCTGTGCCAGTTCTACTCGTTGAAATCTCCTCTAACCCCAATGTTTACCCTATTTGTTCTTCTGTTGTCTATCCTTGCTCAAATGTAACCGATACCTCTTTGGATGAGGTTCTCAATGCTATTTTTCCTATCAATGAAATAAATGAAGATTTTGAGTATCTTGCTATGCCTTACATTCACTGCTTGAATTCTAATCAAACTTTTGATGATGATGATTTTGCAAATGAAAAATTCTTAACTGATCTAAATAAGGTTAATAATAAACAACATAACCGCGTTCAAGTTAATAAAGAAGCGACTATTGTTATTAATCTCGGTTCTAGTAGCCAACTGTGCGAGATTAGGATAGGGGCCACCCTTGACGAGCATGAGCGTGCACAACTCGAAGAATTGCTGAAGGAGTTCGTAGATGTCTTCGCATGGTCCTATGATGATATGCCCGATATTGATCCTGAAATAGCTCAACACGAGATCCCCACTCTCCCAGATTACAAGCCAGTGAAACAAAAATTGAGAAAACTCCATACCGAATTTTCGCTCAAGGTCAAAGAAGAGGTGGTCAAACAGTTAAACGTGGGTTTCATTCGAGTGATCGAATATCCCATATGGCTAGCCAACATTGTACCTATGCTAAAATCCGGCGGGAAGGTTCGAATGTGTGTAGATTACCGAGATTTAAACAAAGCTTCTCCAAAGGATGATTATCTGCTACCCAATATCGACATGATCATGGACAACACAACCAGTCATGCTCTCAAGTCATTCATCGACTTATTTGCCGGATACAACCAAATCAAGATGCACCCCGACCACCAAGAAAAAAAACGCATTCATCACCCCATAGGGAACCTTTTGCTACACAGTCATGCCATTTGGTCTCAAGAATGCTGGGGCTACCTACCAAAGGGCTGCCATAACCATCCTGCACGATTTGATTCACAAAGAGGTCGAAGTTTATGTGGATGATATGATTATCAAGTCCAAAACTAGAGAAGGTCATGTTCCCGCTCTTCGGAAGTTCTTCGAACGACTGCGAAGGTATCAGATGCGACTTAATCCACAAAAGTGTGTCTTCGACGTTATAAAGGGAAAACTCTTAGGATTCATGGTCAGAGAAAGGGGGATAGAAGCAGATCCTGCAAAGCTGAAGGCCATACTTGAGATTCCACCACCTCAAACAGAGAAATAAGTTTGAGGTTTTCTTGGGAAATTGCAATATATCAGCCGGTTCATCAGCCAGCTAACCTCCATCTGCGAACCGATCTTCAAGCTCCTCCGAAAATATTTAACCAAGGTTTGGAATGAGGCCTTTCAAGAATCTTTTGATCGAATAAAACAATACCTAACCCAACCTCAAGTGCTCATGCCACCACAGTCTGGTCTCCCTTTGCTCCTATACCTAACCATAATCGACACTGCAGCTGGGGCTTTGCTAGCCCAATACCTTGAGGACTCCCGCAAAGAAATAGCCATTTATTATGACAGTCACAAATTATTCGGGTACGAGGTCAACTACACTGATTTAGAAAAGGCATGTGCCGCACTTATCTGGGTCACCTAAAAGTTGCGACACTACATGCTCGCCTTCCCCATCAAACTTGTATCTCGAATGGATCCCGTCAAATACCTGCTTGAGAAACCTACCTTATCTAGCCGAATGGCCCGATGGTTGATGCTCCTAATCGAGTTCGATATCGTGTACGTCACATGGAAAGCCATTAAAGGAAGGGCCATCTCTGACTACCTCACCGATTACCCCATAGATAAAGCAGATGTCCAGATCTACGAATTCCCAAATGAAAATATCCTCTGCACCACTCAAGACCGCCTTCGATGGAAAATGTTTTTTGATGGCACTGCCAACAAAAATGGATATGGCATTGGGATACTTCTGATCGCCCCAGATGACTCCCACACTCCCATCGCCATTAAATTGGATTTCCCTTGCACTAACAACATGACGGACTACGAGGCATGCACAGTGGGTGTCAAGGTTGCTCTCGAGAAAGGTATTCAATAGCTTGATGTCTACGAGGATTCTGCCCTTATCATCGGTCAAGTGCTCAGAAAGTGGAAAGTCAAGGAAGAAAAGCTCCAACCCTTTTATGCCAAATTAGAAGAGTTAGCCTCCCAATTCTGAGATATCACCTTCCATTACCTATCCCGAACAAAGAATAACCTAGTCGATGCTCTCACCACCTTGGCCTCCATGGTCGACATGCCCGAAGGAATAACAATGACCCCCTTCCTAGTTCGAAAGCAAGACAAATCGACCCATTGCTACCATATTGAGCTTATCTCCACTGAAGATCCCGAACTAGTTGATTGCTGGTACTATGATATCTGGTGCCTCCTCAAACATGGTAGGTATCCCGAGGGTTCCAATAAGAAAGATCGAATAACCCTCCAAAGACTCGCCGCCCAGTACATCATCTGTCATAAAGCTATACTCAAGAGGAATTTCGATGGAACTCATCTACACTGCATCGCAGGGGCTGAGATTGAGAAAATAATGCAGAAAATCCATAGCGGGGAATGCGAACCCCACATGAATGGTCACATGCTCGCCAAGAAGATCATCCGACAGGGTTACTACTGGACCACCATGATTCAGGATTGCACCGCCTATGTCCAAAGGTGCCTCAAATGCCAACAATTCTCCAATCTTCAACACTTGCCTCCATGAGAATTATACAACATGAACTCTCCCTGGCCATTCTCCACCTGGGGTATCGACATCATAGGGAAGATTACACTAAAGGATTCAAATGGACATGAGTTCATCCTGGTTTCCATCAATTACTTCACCAAATGGGCCGAGGCTGAGTCATATGTAGTATTGAATGCCAAGAAAGTGGCCAAATTCCTCAAGAAAATTATCATCTGTCGATATGGGGTCCCACACGAGTTGGTATCAGATAACGGGTTGCATTTTGAAGCAGAAGTCATAGAAGTAGTCAACGAGTATAGGATTCAGAGATAAAAATCTTCTCCCTACCGACCTCAGACTAATGGTGTAGTTGAAGCCGCTAACAAAAACCTCAAATCCATCATCAACAAGATGACCGAAAGTTGTATGGATTGGGCCGACCGGATCCCGTACGCCCTCTGGGGCTATCGAACCTCAATTTGAACCTCTACTAGGGCTACCCTTTACTACCTGGTCTACGGAATCGAAGCAGTCCTACCTGTGGAGCTGGAAATACCCTCGCTACGCGTCATGCTCGAAAGCAAGGTTAGTGAAGAATATTGGTGCCAAGTCATCTTGATGAGCTAGCCCTCCTAGATGACAGAAGATTAAAAGATCTTTACCACATACAGGGGTACCATCGCCGAATAGCGCAATCATTCAACAAAAAAGTCAAGGACCGCGGTGTTCGGGAGGGGGATTTAGCCCTCAAGGAGATAATAGAACCCATTTGGGACCCCAGAGGGAAATTCAAGCCCAATTGGAGAGGCCCCTACATTATCAAGAAAATCTTATTCGACGGTGCTGCCATGCTCACTGACCTAGATGGGGAAGAGATGGATCGTCCAGTTAATCTGGACCGTCTCAAGAAATTCTACCCCTAGTCCGAAATCTCGACGCGCTACGACTCTTCTCATCCCCCTTCTATTCTAAAAAAAAAACTCTTTATTTCCCTCTACCCAGAACTACGTGGGCCTGATCCTCTACAAAAACTATTTTAAAACTTTTCAAAAACCCCCAGAGGTACGTAGGCAACTCATACTCCTCACATGAGTGCGACCCCTTTCTTTTTCACAAAATACTATTCTTTCTTCTCGGTTAATTCTAAAATTTCTTGAACAAAAGGATTATGTATGCCTTAGCGATCAGTATAGATAATTCAAAATACAAAATTCATCGAAAGGCACAGCTGGATGATCAGAAACTTATTTATTTCATTAATAAGAAATTACAGTACGGATTACATAAAGAAAAAGGAACGGATAACTCCCTTCCCCACTATCATAAAAAGCCAAATAAAATCCCCACACCTATCACATAAATAAACTCTCCAGAAGTCCTACCCACAGCTACCAGAGGAGCCTACACCCTCGTCAGCTACATCCTGAGGACCCCAAGTTTCCCCTGCCTGAATAGAGTGCCGTAAACATTCCATGAATCGATGAGCCTTAACCACCTTCGCAAAAACCACAACACCCCCTTCCATGGAGTCAGATAAAATAAATCATCTTTGTTCGGTCTCCACTGCCAACATCTTGCTGGCTACTTTCCTCCACAACCACTTCATATAATCTTTGGGGACATGGCAAACCTTCCCGACAGACTGAGAGGGACGGGTCGAAGGACTCCGATTTTCCCACAAAGACCCAAGCAATAGACGCAGGCGCTCAGTCAAATCCTCTACCAGAAAGAAATTTGAGATCCGAGGTGGCACGACCTGCGCCCATCCGAATTGGCGTAAAATCCGCCAAGGGAAGTAAAAAGAGGTCTTCCTGAGACCAACCAGCCGCACATATGAATACTATCCTAGCTCCAGAACGGGCTGCAACGGCCCCCACCAAGGCGCTGACCAATACAAACCACAAACCCCATGGTCCACAAGCCAATTCTCACAGTTCTCAACATACAAGCCAACGCGAATGAAGTAGCGTAAAAAGAAGTTGGGTACGGCCGACAAGGGATATTCTAGAGGAGTCGATAAGCGGAATCTTTCAGACAACCAGATGAACAGCATCACAGGGATACCTCTCAAAAAGTCTGAACGACCTTCTCTCCAAGCATCCAGGACATTCAGAGTCTTCGCTAGTATCACCGCCGCGGGATTGCGACGATATGATATCCATGAAGTAATGGCTGTAAGTTGTGGGTCCACCTGCAATTCCCCAGTCACCAGCAGCAATTTTGAAACCAGGCCCAGAACCACGGCTCCAGCATAGCCAGCATCACCTACTTCCCGTAAATGCACGGACTACAGCACCGTCGGGAGGGAGATTATTCCTCCAGTAACCAATGATCTGGCCGCCGAAGGCAAAATATGAAAAAGCCCGGCCAACAAGTCCCTAATAGAATGGGAAAATTCGGGCAAAGCCACAGCAACACTGGGATTTACAACCAGTATGGCAGAAAATTCCTCGTAGGTAGGACAAACTTCTTCCAACCCAAAGCGGAATACATGGTCTTCGGGGTACCAGAATTGTACCGCCGCCATCAGCATATTCCACTCAATAGGCCGATTGCACCACAAGGAGACTCGACGCATGTTGAAAGCATCGTAGTCGACATTATAAGAGCACATAGCTTCCAAGGCTTCGAGGTAGTTGGCAAACTCGTTGCTACCAGGGAGAGCCATCTCGTAAGGCTAAGAGATGGTGGGCAAGTAGGTATGAATGCAAAGGTGTGATGAAAACACTCCACCCTTACCCCTTTTTATACTTGAAGACCCTTATAAGGGATATAATCCCCGCAGAAATCGGAGGGAATCATACCCCACAAGGTACCAAAGGCTGAAGAGGGTACCATTCAAAACTTTGAATTAATGGGACTAGACTGAACTGCTGATAGGCAGGTCAGGGTGCTTGCCGATCGGCAACCCCCCCATTTTTGGAAATTTCCCTCTTTCCCTCTTTTGTCAAATCAGAAAACTCAATAAAAATAAATTGATATTCTCAACAGAATTTCAAAATCCCTTTAATTCCCCCTTTTTTAATAAAAAAGTTTACTTCAAAAAAAAATTCCAAAAATATTTCCTTTTTACGGTCTCAACAGCAAAGTAAAAAGCGCATATGCATACATTCATCATTAAATAAAAGATAATAAAAAAACTGCATTGCATTTCATATATCCGTTTTCTATGTTACATTATCTTTGCAGGAAATAAAAAGAAAAAGAAAAAACAATGGGACTCAGCCCGAACCCACATTCTTTCTCTCTCTCTCTCTCTCTCTCTCTCTCTCAAGAGCTTCCACCCTTGCGGCGTGCTCTCTTCCCCCTACGGTGAGATGACTCACCACCACTACCCGAGACCGAGTCCTCTCCGGACGAAGCAGACGACACCAAGAAAGAAGGGACAGGAACCGCATCCCGAAGATGGGCATTCGCCGAAGATATACAGCCTCTGATGTCCCTTAACCAAGTGGTCGACACCCGAACTTGCTGAAAGGAAAGGCCAAATTAGTATCGAAGCAGAAATGACCAAAATTGAAAAGAAAGTAAGAGAGGAACATAATGTTATACCGCAGGTCGAAGGACCTCCTCTGTCAAACCCAACTCCTCCGGATCCATCGCATTAGGACGGTGCAGCATAGGCACCATCCCTCCATCAGCCCGCCGAATGTTATATGAAGGAGTATGCAACCATACAAAAAGGACCTCTGAGGTCGCCGCCGCTGCAGATGCTGACGGACCACCACCGCTGTGGGAAGATCCCACCGTCCGACTCGAACCCGCCGGAGGGAAAGGCAGTGCATCATATATGATGGGTGCCATTAACCAGCTCATCATAAAATTCATATAGTCATATGGCGCAGTCGTATCTGTGTATAGCAAGTAGGACTCACCGATCATCGCCGCAATCCTCTCATCCTCCAACATCAGTCGCTCCTGCCTCATAGACGTAGGAGGCTTCGCGGGTGGCACCACCACTTCCTCTTCAGTAATCTGACGAACCACCCTCTCCCTAAGGTACCAGGAATGGCCAAACTCATGCGCCAGAAAATGCCTCATCCGCGCGTTCACCCCGGTTGCCCCCACATCCTGAATGGCTGTCCCCTACGGGTAAAAGGTCACCTGAAAATCTCCGAGCGAGCATAAATCAATACAATATCATAAGGAGCAAAAACCAAGATTTAAATGGAAAGAGTCTTACCCTACCACTGGTCAGGTCATTCAAGACCCGACGCACCGCCTCTAGGGAAAGAGATCCCTTCGACTGTCGATTGGCCTTACACCATTGATACAATCGGCAGAAGTCTCCAATAGTGTCGCCCTTCAAAGCAATCAACGGGGTATTACACCCAATCACCTCATAGAACCACACCTGAATTCACAAGCAAAAAGAGACGCATAAGGAATATGCGAATGCATGAAAGGAAAATGCGAATGCATGAAAAGAAATGCACAAACTGAAGAATACCTCAAGAAGGTACGTGGCCCCAGTAAAGGTCTACCGGCAGCATCGACTGAATGCATCCAGAGAAAGGTAAAGGGTCGCCAAGGTCAGACTCCACCAAACATAAAAAGGGATGTTCAAAAACATCCTCAGGTACGGCAGAAACCATAAATGGACAACATCGCCACTCGACGCCACCATGAAACCTCCCAAAACTAGCAGAATGAATAACCGGGCCATCTGCCTCACTTGCTGCCCGTCCTCCACATCGATCTCCCTACCCAGCAGGGAGAGCCGGATAGAATCCCCAGAGACTATCCTCCCTACATCACCAAGTGCCGCACGCACTGCCTCCGGTCTCACCCGTAAAGAGAGATCCACCTCTATCTGCTCTCCATCACAATTCAGCCCCAGCAGCTGCTGCACGTCTATGGGAGTCACAGTCATCTTTTCGAATCTAAAATGAAAGGTGTGGGTAGTGTCCCACCACCTCTCTTCCAAAGCGCACAAGACCGCTATCGAACGAGGTGTCTCATCCAGAGCCGATGCTAACCGCCCAAAACTCGCTGATGAGACCACCCAATGCACCACAGGTGGGAGATGCTCCCAGACATCCTTGAGCCCCGTTGTCCCGCGGGCGTGCATGTTCTTCAAAGAAATATCAGACTGGAAAAAAGAAAAGTCTCATCAAAAGTCAAGAAAGAAAAATCACCAGAAGGAGAAGAATGCCAAAGGTCGGGTTACTTACATAACCACCGGGGATCACTCTCGAAGAGAGATGACGAGATGGCTCCCGGAGCAAGGCCCGCTCATCCGCAACAAGCTCAAACGTATCAAAGGAGTTCTCACTCCCCAAAGAAAGAGGTGCCCTAGACCTCCACTCCACATTCGCCCAATCATCAACGGTCAACCACTCCCGGTGGACTGCAGTGCTCACGAAAGCGGACATTTCTTGAAGATCATAATACTAGAACAATTTGCAGAAGAATCGCAGAGAGAGAGAATGCAAAAGAACCTGTGAAAAAAATGAGGGTATTCGCCCCCTTTATATAGGATGCCAAGCGCCATGCCGATCGGCATCTCCCCCTACCATACCGATCGGCACTGTCCCCTTGCCTTCTCGAGGTAGCCCAAAAGTCTGTGCCACTGCCGAATGGCACCCTTCATACTATGCCGACCGGCACCCCCTAAATTTCGCACAGAAATTCCTAGAAAATACTAGAAAGCCTCGAAAAATCCCCAAAAAATCCCAGGAAGGATTTAAAGCCTTTTTACCAAGAAAATTGCGCATTCCCTCAAGCATAACCCCTCTTCCCTAGCAGAATCCTCAAAAACCAAGAGAAAACTCCTCCCGATAAAGCTCCGGAGGATCCCTAAGGATCACCTGATCACTTCCTCAGCGGAATTCTCTTACAACACCCAAAATAGGTTATCCCCCCTACAAGGTCTCCTAAAAGCTTCCCCATCTATTAGCTCCCCAGCTCAGATCAAAATCACAAATCTCTTTCTCCAGCAGAATCAAAACCCAATCTTTATCCACTCTTTGGGTCAGAATTGGCCCCGGTCTTGGATCACCTTAGATAGGTCAGAATTGACCTCGGTCCTCAGTCGTCACCACTCTTGGGTCAGAATTGGCCCCAGTCTTGGATCGTCACCTTAGTTTGGTCAGAATTGATCTCGGTCCTTGGTCGTCACCACTCTTGGGTCAGAATAGGCCCCGATCTTGGATCGTCACCTTAGTTAGGTCAGAATTGACCTCGGTCCTCGGTCTTCACCACTCTTGGGTTAGAATTGGCCCCGATCTTGGATCGTCACCTTAGTTAGGTCAGAATTGACCTCGGTCCTCGATCGTCACCACTCTTTGGGTCAGAATTGGCCCCAGTCTTAGATCGTCACCTGAGTTAGGTTAGAGTTGACCTCGGTCCTCAGTCGTCACCACTCTTTGGATCAGAATTGTCCCCGATCTTGGATCGTCACCTGAGTTAGGTCAGAATTGACCTCGGTCCTTGGTCGTCACCACTCTTGGGTCAGAATTGGCCCCGATCTTAGATCGTCACCTTAGTTAGGTCAGAATTGACCTCGGTCCTCGATCGTCACCATTCTTGGGTCAGAATTGGCCCCGGTCTTGGATCGTCACCTTAGTTAGGTCAGAATTGACCTCGGTCGTCACCACTATTGGGTCAGAATTGGCCCCGATCTTGGATCGTCACCTGAGTTAGGTTAGAATTGACCTTGGTCCTCGGTCGTCACAACTCTTGGGTCAGAATTGGCCCCGATCTTGGATCGTCACCCGAGTTAGGTCAGAATTGACCTCGGTTCTCGATCGTCACCACTCTTAGGTCAAAATTGACCTCGATTATTAAATCTTCACCTTAAGCCCGCAGATTTGGCTTTGACCCGCAGAATTGGCCACCCTCCCCAACACTACTTCAGGTCCTCAGAATCGACCTAAACCTCCAATCGTCATTCATCCCCCAGCATACTCCTTAGGTCCTCAGAATTGGCCTCGACCCTCTGAATCGGTCATACTCCCTCAAAAGCATCATGTGGTGTCTATTCGACGGTCATTATTTATTCCAAACTCACCCGTCGAGGAGCTCTGTACACACCCCATTCTGTTACCTTCTAACTCTCCTTAGGTCGGTCCCTAGTATCTCCTTTCATCATCGTGAACCCAGGTCATGTTCCGAGTACTGACCTAGAGGCCATCGGGCACTCCCTGGCTCAGTTTGACCCAAAAGTCAAACTCTTCGTCTCGATCGAGACTTAATGAATCTTCGAAAGGCACTGAATGCCCTTTCCAACGGTCCACCCCGTGCGCGATTCCGACTTACCATGCGGACGAACGATCCGTTTGCATCTGAAACCTGACCTAGAGGCCACCGGGCGCTCCCGGGCTCTGTTTGACCTATGTCAACTCTTCAGCTCAATCGAGGATGAATGAATTTTTTAAGGGAACTGAATACCCTTTCCAACGGTCCACCGCGTGCGCGATTCCGACTTTCCATGCGGACGAACGACCCGTTTGACTTCGGGAGGTCATCGAATGCTTCCCGGGACTGGTTGACCAAAGTCAACTCTCCAAACCGGGTCAAACTCTTTGGAATGTCGAATTACATCTCCTAACCTTTCTAACGGTGTTCCCCATGCGCGATTCGGACTTACCATGCGGACGAACGATCCGTTTGCGTCCGAACGATTCCTCATCCAATGGACTGACAAATGCTTCCGAGCCATATTTGACCCAAAGTCAACTCCCAAACCCGGGAGAGGTCCAAAGGACTTTCGAAGGTCTCTAAATTACCTTTACAATGGTATGTCCCGTACGTGATTCTGACCAACGATTTTCCCTCGACGGCCGATTTTCTGAAAAAGCCTCAAGCGCACTACCAAACGGCAGGTTCCAGACCCTGCCTATCGGCACCTGTCGATAGGCAGGAACAGGTCTATGCTGATCGTCATTCACCTGGGCCTATAAAAGGAGGCCTTCACCCCATTTGGAAAGGAAGCCCAGATCTGATAAAAATCTCTCTGAACAAATCCCAGAAACCTCTCTCGAAGGCAGCGTGATTTCAACATCCAAATCCCCTTTTTACTTCCACTTTTCATCATCCTTTTCATCAAACTTGGTGAATTAGCCACTCTCCATCATCATCCAAGTGCAAGAGCCGCTCTCCAACATTCAAGATCAAGCTCAAGATCTTCAAGAAGGTCCAACTTTCTCTACCTTCTCTTAAATTCTCTTAAACTCTCAATAACTTGTTTTCTTACTTAGCGCTTTTATAATCTCATCTCACACATCCTAATATACTTTTTTTTATTTTATTATTATTTCACATCTCCTATTTTCCTATAAATAAAAACCAAAAAGCAAGAAAAAGAGGGTTTGCTCATAAATTCCAAGTAGGGATTCTCACACTTTTTCCACACTTTTCTCACAATCTAAAACACTTTTTCTACACACACACACACACACACACACACACACACTCTCTCTCAAAAATAAGAGATTCCCCATTTGGATTTATGGGATAAACCCCACCCCTCATTTTGTATGCGAACTACGTGGACTTTGATGCCTTTATAGGCCACGTAGGCATCTCGGGGTAAAACCCGAGAATCGAGTCCTTTTTCCCACTTTTTCTCTCATTTTCTATCTTATCTAAATCTAATCTTCTTATATTCTATATATTTTCCCTTAGTGACATATTACCCCACATGCGTTATCGTTCCATTATAACGACCAACGTAGGGGTAATCGCGTAAATCTTCTTCTTCTAATATTACCCTTATATCTTCCTACGGATGACTCGCTTTATCTTTTCCATGATACAAGTCGAGGATTCCTACCTCCATTATATATATATATATATATATATATATATATATATATATATATATATATATATATATATATATATATATATATATATACACACACACATGCACACATATCACGGGGGGAAACAAAAGGAAAATAACTAATATTCATGAGAGACCGAAAGGGCGGAAGGGTGCCTAACACCTTCCCATTTGATAACTAAGCCTCCGAACCCTTATCGAATCATCTTGGTTTTGCACGCACCAGTATGTCTTTGGATGCCATCCTTCGGGGTGGCTTCCCCTTTTTCTTTTGTCTGTTTTGAGTAAAATAGACTGGCGACTCTGAATCTCTCTACATTTTTACACCACAAATGACGCCGGTCGAAGCGCTTCCCGAGAGGGACGCGCGGGACCCAAAGGACCCTTTTCTCCACGCTACCCGCCCGCGCGGTGAGGATCGGGGATGGCCACAATATCCCCATTTATTATCGAACTGCAAACAGGAATGCTTAGCACTTGCACTTAGTCTTATAAATGATATGAGGTCACCATCTCTACTCTAATTCAAAAAGTGTCGATTATAGTTATAAGAGGTACAATTTTGGGTCACATTACGATAGAGTGGACCCAAGTAAAGTGTATGACTTGTTGGAGAGCGGACAACTCATAAAACCTTTAGAGGTGCACAGTTTTCTGAGCTTGGCAGGGTACTGTCAATGATTCACCTAGGGCTTATCGAAGATTGTAGGCCTTTGACAAACTTAATAAAGAAGGGAGTACCATTTTTTGGGATGAGTTTTTCTAGATAGATTTTGATGAGTTGAAGTTGAAGTAGACTTAATCTCTGGTGATTGTTTTACCTCATAGTGGGGTGGACTTTATGGTTTATAGTGACGCCTCGCTAGAGGGACTTGAGGGTGTATTGATGGAGGAGAATAATCTTATAACTTATGCTTTCCTAAGGCTTAAGAATCATAAGGGAATTACGCCACCCATGATTTGGAGTTGCATCAGTTGTTTGTGAACTTTGTGTGTGGAGGCACTACTTGTTGGGGGGGAGATTTCATTTTCACATACCACAAGAATATGCACTATCCATTCACGAAGAGGGAGTTGAACATGAGATATTTCCGATGGATATAATTCGTGAAGGACTATCAATTTTTTTATTAAGAATCACTAAGGGAAATTGAACGTAATGGTAGATGCCTAGATCCTCAGGCCTATAGTTACACTATTGGATATTTGGAAGTCAAAGTGCGGTTCTCTTCGCACAAAAAATGAGTTGGTGCATGCCTTTTTGAAAGTTCTTACCATTACACATGTGATCATTATTTATTTTGCGAAGGAACATGAATGAGAACCTTCTTTTTGGGAGAAGGTCACAGAGTTATTAACCGAGGGAGAAAAGTCTTATTATATTGGATTCAATATAATGAGTAATTTTTGATTCCATAATAGTTTAATGGTACCCTACGATGAGTAATTATGACGAGTTTTATTGATAGAGGCACATGAGTCGTTCTTTGCGATACTTCCCCATGGGGATATGATGTACTTAGAGATGGGGCACCAGTATTAGCGGGTAAGAATAAAGAAGGACATTGAGGTATTTGAGTCCAGTTATACTATTTTCCAGTTGGTGAAGGTGGATCACTAGAGACCAACAGGTGTTCTACAACCTCTTGAGATGTTGGTGTGGAAATTATAAAACATTTCCATGGACTTTATTACTCGATTTCCTGTGTCACAACAAGGACATGATTCCATCTAGGTGATCTTGGAACGTTTGACTATGATAACTCACTTTATATCCGGTCTAATATTATTCACTTTGGAGCAGTACACTAGGCTTTTCATATTAGAAATTATGAGATTGCATAGTGAACCACTCGATATCGTGTCTGATAAGGACAATAAGTTTGTGTCCCATTTTTTAAAGAGTTTCTAAAAGTGATGGGGACTGATTTATGGTTGATACCTCGTATCACCCATAAACTAATAAAAATACATAGAGGGGGAACAAGGCGTGGGAGGATATGATACGTTCTTGCATTAAATACTTCAAGATTATTTTGGAGTAGTACTTAGCATTAGTCGATTTTTCTTACAATCAAAATTCTCAGTAGACGATTAGCATGACACCATTTGAGGCAATATGTGGGAGGCCTTCTCATTCTCGTGTTTGCCGGATGGAGGTGGCGGAGAACATAATTCTCAGACTTGAGTTTATTCAGGGAGCTTTAGAGAAGGTGGAACTTATTAAAGAGAGGATGAAAACTACACAGAGTAGTCAAAAGAGTCATGTATATTTAGGTATAAGGAACCTACAGTTTTTCAGTTGGGGAGAAAGTGTTACTTATGGTGTCTCGCATGGTTCAAGATTAAAGGGAAGTCCTCTCCCTGATATATGGGGCCATTCACCATTATTGATCGTATCATACTAGTTGAGTATCATGTATCCTTATTGAATCATCTACAATAGGTGCATGATGTATTCCATGTCTTTATGCTACAGAGATTCCTTAACGACGACTTAGCCTACCGAAACATTGATCCCAGTGAGATAAAGTTTCAATCGAATGTGAGTTACGAGGCGAATCCAATTTCTATTTTGATTCGTAGAGAGAAGATCCTTCTCTCCAAGGTTATTTCATTACTGTTTGTCTAGTAGGGACAATACTATGAGGAAGAGTTCATATGGGAGAAAGAGTATAATATGCGAGAGAAATATGTGATACTCTACTAGTGAGGTACATATGAAATTCCGAGGATATAATTCCTTTATTCGGGGGAAGAATTTGTAGACACCCCATTCGAGGACCCCCTTAAGAACATCTTTAGGACTCATATGTTCATCATAAACCCTAGGTCATACTTAGAGTACCGATCTAGAGGTCACTAGGAACTCTCGAGTTCAGTTTGACTTCGGTAAACTCTCTCGCCTAAGTTAAAGCCCAATGAATCTTCAAAGGGATCTAAATCCCCTTTCCAATGGTCCGTTCTGTGCACGAATTGGAGTTATAGTCTGAACGACCGATATGTTTTACCTCGAAAACTAATCTGGAGGCCATGGGTGCTCCTGGGCCCCATTTCACTCTAGTCAAATCTCCATCTTGAGCAAAACTCAATGAA
Organism: Sambucus nigra; assembly: GCA_949130495.1. Taxonomy (NCBI): domain Eukaryota; kingdom Viridiplantae; phylum Streptophyta; class Magnoliopsida; order Dipsacales; family Adoxaceae; genus Sambucus; species Sambucus nigra. The sequence continues at coordinate 416,473,551 of OX422209.1, read as the reverse complement.
TATTTTAAAGTTTCTCAATACCCTTTCCAACGATCCATCCTATGCGTGAATCAGCCTTACGATTCGAATGAAAAACCCGTTTTACTCCAAAATGTCATCAGGCACTTCAGGCCCCATTTGACCTTGGTCAACTCTCTAAATCGATCAAAGTTGAATGATACCTCGCTTAACCTACAATTTCCATGCCTATGTAATAAGTTCTCCCCCTCCTCTTATTCTTATCCGTCACTGATATTGCAATATAGGCTTTGTTGGCCTAATACATTGAAGAATCTCACAAGCAAATAACCATCTACTACACTAGTTAAAAACTAGCCAGGTACAAAGAAAGCATGTGCCACCTTAGTCTGGGTCACAAAGAAGTTACGACACTACATACTTGCCTTTATTATCTAACTAGTATTCCAAATGGATCCCATCAAGTACCTGCTAGAGAAACTCGCTCTGTCAAGCCAAATGGCCCATTAGTTGATGTTGCTAGACGAGTTTGATATTATGTATGTCATACAGAAATTCATGAAAGGCAGGGACATATCCTAATACCTCGTCAATTATCCGATAGAAGGAGATAATGATTGGATATCTGGATTCCTAGATGAAGACATTCTCTGTGCCTCTAAGGAGGATCTCAAATCGTAGATGTTCTTCGATGGAGCTTTTAATAAGAAAGGATTTGGTATTAGGATTCTTTGATCATCCGTCATGACTCCCACATACCCATTTCCATCAAGCTAGACTTCCCTTGCACCAAAAACATGATCGAATATGAGGCATGCACTATATGCCTCAAGATTTCCCTTGAGAATAATATCAAGCACCTTGACGTTTATGGGCACTCTGCACTTATTTTTGGCAAAATCCTTAGAAAATTGAAAGTCAAAGATGAAAATATCTTACCCTTCCACGCCCACCTAGAAGAGCCCGCCTCCCAGTTAAAAGATGTCACCTTTCCTTACCTTCCTCTCTCAAAGAACAACTTAGCCAATGCCCTTGCAACACTGAGATCCATGGTCGACATGCCCAAGGGAATAACAATGGACCCTTTCCTAGTTTAGAAACAAGCTATTTCCACCCACTGATACTATATTGAGCTCATTACTGAAGAAGACCCCAAAATGTTTGGATTATGGTACTATGACATTTGGCGCCTTCTCAAACATGGCAGGTATCCCTGAGATGCAAATAATAAAGACTGCGTGAACCTTCACAAACTGGCTTCCAGTACATCATCCGCGACAAAGCACTTTTCAAGAGAAACTTCGATGGAACCCATTTGTATTGCATAACAGATGATTATATTGAAAGAATGATGCAAAAAATCATAGAAAGGAATGTAGGCCTCACATAAATGGTGACATGCTTGCAAGGAAGATCAATCACCACGGGTACCATTAGACTACCATAGTTCAAGACTGCACTGCCTATGTTCGAAGATGCCTCAAGTGCCAACATCTTTCCAATCTCCAATACTTACCTCCTAAAAAATTATACAACATGACCTCTCCCTGGCCCTTCTCCACCTCGAGCATTGACATCATAGGGAAGGCCACTGTTAAAGCTTCAAACGGTCATAATTTTATCCTGACCTCCATTGATTACTTCACCAAATAGGTCAAAGCCGAGTCATACGCAGTGCTGAATGACAAGAAAGTGGCTAAGTTCATAAAAAGAACCTCATTCGCTGATACGGGTTCCCCATGAGTTAGTATCAGATAATGGGATCCAGTTCAAAGAAGAGGTCACATAACTGGTCAATGAGTATGGGATTAAGAGACAAAAATCTTCTCCCTACCGATCCCAAAACAATGGTGTTGTCAAAATCCGCTAACAAAAACCTCAAAGTGATCATTAGCAAGATGATCAAAAGTTATAAATACCGGGCCAATCAAATCCTATGCGCCATCTAGGGCTATCACAACTTTATCTTCACACTTACTGGGGGGGGGGGGGGGGGGGAGGGGCTACCCATATTACCTAGTATACGTTATGGAATCAGTTATCCCTATTAAGCTAGAAGTACCTTCCCTATATGTCATACTCGAGAGAAAAGTTAGCAAAAAATATTGGCATCAGAGATGCTATGAAAAACTCTCACTCTTGGATGAAAAGATACTTAAGGCTCTATAACACATGAATCACCTTATATCTTTGACTCACTTGAGTCTATATGATATAGGTGATCATCTAGTTTGAAAATAGTGACAAAATTAAGTCATATCTAAGTCTACAAAAAAGCCGTCAGACTTTACATTTGAATTCCGCTAAAGTTCCTAAAGGTAGAACACAAACACATTCACCTAGGATTGCATTTATGTGTTGCATTCTTCATAATATGGGAGTGTGTGTGTTAAATCCCATTAAAATGATTTTCTATAATTTTTGGGATATTTTAAATAATTTTTGGAATTTTTAAACATTTAAAATTGAACTTTCTAAAGTTTTGGGTTTGTTTTATAATTTCCCCAAGTGCCTAAAACTTTTCTTGGGTAGAAATCGAAAGCGCTAGATAATATTGTGGGGTAAATTTGAATTTTTTCAACTTCAAAAACACACATTTTTCAGTTAATCTTAGCCTTACACGAGTTGGTTTTATAACGATTAGATTTGTGTTTTCTTTACCTCACATATCTAAGTCTTTACTTGAACCGTTGGATCATTTTTATCAATGGTCAGCATGTCTTCCAAAGAGATCCATGTGTTAACCCTTTGAACCAATCAGAGTGTGTTTAAAAGCAGTGCATCGTCAGCCATTAGATTTACTTCGATCATTTATATTCAATCCTGATCGTTGATTTTCTTCGTCCGTCCAGAGCCTTCCACGCTATAGTATAAATATAACTCATATGTGCAACATTTACAATCTTGGGATCATTTTCACCTCTGAGAGAAAAGAGAAAGAGAGAGAGAAATAAAACCCTAACCTAACTCCGGCCAAATTTTCACCAGAATCCCTTCTGAGAGTTGAGTTAGTTTGAGATTACACAGTCTAAATGGCTCCGAACAATTTTTGAAGAAACTCTTTTCTTAAAACAAACAGTTAACACAAGATGTGTAAAAAGTAATTATGAACGAGATATTTTAGGTATTATGTAGCCAAGATTTGAAAACCAAAAGTAAAAAAGTTTTAAATCAGCATGCCAATAAAAAGGGATGAGTGGAAGATTAAGTACACAAGTGCACAAAGATTTTTAACGTAGTGAAACCCCACTCAATTAGGGAAACATCCACGGAGGTATCTATACCTCAAAACAAAAATCACTAAAATAGAGTAACAAATTACAAAATATATAACAATCGAAATACACAAACATACCTAATCTAAGTTCAGAAAAAGTACCAACTCCTCTGGATGATTCTAACTTCTCCCAAGGCTCTGATGTTGTCGACTCTTTAAGAAAAGAGTTTCTTCAAAAATTGGTTGGAGTCATTTAGACTGTGTAATCTTGAATTAAACAACTTAAGTCGTACAAATCAATATTCTAGGTTAGGAAGGGGCAACCATACACCGGGACAAATCAATAGTCTATTCCTTGTTAAAAGGAGTAACCAACACGAAAGTAGAGGCATAGGAGCTCACAGGAATATTCCCCCAAATAGGTAATAAAATGGTACGTCAGACATGCCAAATTCGGAATCATTTCCATGATCCATGACATCACAAATAAAGGAAAAAGGGGCTAACTGATGAAAATGTCGTAAGGTGGGACCTGAACAAAAGAGCTAAAGAAGGAAAGGTAAGTCTAACCTGAAATAGCAAGTGTATTTGCATTAAATAAGCTTTGGAATGACTGGAGAGTTATCTAATCGGCTATCCATTTTCAATAGTTAGTTTATTTGCTAACGTATTCCTCTCCTCCCTTCATCCAATATGATAACCCGTATTATTTTCTAAAAATCTCACTTTCCTCCCCTATGACTCTTTGTTGATCGCATTTGAGGAAACTTCGATTTACAATCAAGGCCCTGAAATGATTATTAATATACCAAATAAACACTGGTCACATACTCAGAGATAAATCTTGAGAAAAACCAGCTTTCAAAAGCTACATGAAAGTTTAAAGTATCAAAAACACAAAAAACCCGAGTATATAGGGCCAAAGTATAAAAAATAAAACAAATACCTACTTAATCCATTAAAACAAGCAACAAACAACCACTCTAAGGCCTTTAGTAGATCAACTAAAGGCTTCCCTAATAATGGTCGATCAGCCAAAGGCCTTACGAGATTGGCCAATGCACTCAACACCAGATTTTACCCAAATTTTTTCTCGATCGTTGATAAAAATCAAATGCCTTAAACCTTTTGCCGATCGAAGTAACCTCGCTAAAATCTTCTATAAATAGGGGTCCCCATCCACCATTTCAAGGCATCTTACTTTGAATTCGGAGATGAAAACCCAACGTCAATTAGGTTTTCTCGAGCACCTGAAATACTCGAGCTCATTTAATGAGAAGTCTCGAAGAACTCATAATTTAGAAAAGTCACTTTTTCCAAAGGAAAAGCTCATACTTCCATGAAGTCACCCCCAAAAGAGGTTTATACTCTAGAAAATTCACCAATGAGAGAAAAATAGTGTCATACCCCTGCAGAAATTCCTCAAAAGTCAATACTTCTAGCTGAAGCTTTGCCCAACTGAAAAGAATTAAAAAGAGGGTCTTTCCCCTAAAGAAAAAAGTCATCTTTATACCCAAAGGTAAAGAACCTATGCCTAAATTTTGGGGAAACATCCCAAATTTACATATTGTTATAAATTGTACACACTTATGTACCCACTCTAACCTGACCCCTGTTTAGGGCACCGAGTATGAAATTTACAATATTTATATTTTTTTAATTCTTATTTTTAAACCAGCACCTCCACGTATGTACGAATTGACATACTCAGACGTTAAAACAATACAAATCAAATGCCATGATTCGAAATTAAAAACATGTAAACATTCCTTTCAAAAACACATTCTCAGGAGAGTACTATTGAGTTGCATTCAATGAGAAACTTTGGGGCCAAAGTCTAAAATTTGGATACACTGACCATTCCATTGAGAGAACAAAGCTCATCTCTACACAGTAACCTGAATATTTGTTTTCATTTCAAAACTTTTCAAACATATTCATTTTGGCAACATATTATAATAGAACTAGGTGTAAACCCGCACGATGCGTCGGTGAGGCTATTGGTGGCAGCCAATCTAACGTTTGATTTAAAAAAGTGTTTAACAATAATTGCCTTGAAATAGGGACATCAATATTTTATAGATTTCATAAAAAAATGGATAATCATAAGAAAAGATAAAACTGTTAGCCCAAAAAATATTTGCCAATGGGTGGTTGTAAACAATTTGATTCTAAATTATATAAGACTCAATTTTAAACCAATTTTAGTTCATCCCTAAAATATGCAACTACGTGCAAAAACAAATTAAATATGCACAAGCTTCAGGAAAAATCCCCCACAGGGGTAAAACCTTTTATACTTCTAGAACTTTGAAATAATTTACAAGACCTTTCACTTATAGACCACTTGATAATCGCCCACAAGTATAACGTACTGTGCATTCATCAAATTTTCGAAGTACCGGTCTAGAAATCAGTAGTAGTTTACGCGCAACAACACCACAAGGACATGCAGCCCTGAAATGCAGTTTTCAGTAAAGAATCAACACGTAAAAGATCCTCAATGACACACAATCATAATTTTCGTAGAGTCTCCCTCCACAATAGCACGCAACTTTCCGATTTTACAGATCACCCTCCAAAGGTTGAATCAACAAACGACCCAGCAAAACTATGTTTTGGGTTCCAAGAAACAACTCACACAAAAACACTAGGATTTGTGAATTTTAAAAATAAATTTTGAACCCTTAAAGTGATGGAGAATAAACCAACAACACTAAAAAATGTATTCTGTGAAAATCAGTGTTTTCTCCACACAAAATCAATACGTCTGACACTCTATTTATAAAACATTTAAGGCAATGACGTGTAAAAAAAGACTTCTCGTTCGAACAACTCCTGATCTCATTGTCGGTACAAAATAAAAATAATCTGAATTATCAACAAAATGACCTATACAAATCTACCCTCCCAAAAACAAAAATGGAAAGAAAAACCGACAAGACTTGAAACTTTTCAAATTTGGCTTCAAAAATCAACTTTTAAACTCCAAGCTTTTCTCATCAGGGTGTGCAATCCAAAGAATCTTCAATTGTACCCAAACACATGAGACAAAGCAGAAACCTCATGACGTATCGAGTTTGAAACTATATAAACATAAAAACATGTAAGCAAAGTCAAATATCCCCCATACTTAAAACTCCCCCATGAAATCATAATTCGTTCTCCCCCTTTTTATTTGTCCGAAATAGAAAGGGAAAAGAAGAAATTAAGTCAATGCAAATCGAGGTGTCACGTTAAACAGAACAACCCAATGATTTTTTATTTTTCAATTTTTTATATAAAAACAAAAATGATGTTACAAAAAGTACACACCATGAATTTACACTAAGATAACCAAATCATGGAAACGGAATGAATGTGTGCGACAAATTCGATTCGAAAATCAAATGTGTATGACAAATTCGATGGGAAAATGAACTCAATCATATCAGATGTGCACGGTGCATAAGTGTACTCGTAACGAATGAACATCAAAAGCGTCCTTAGGTGTTAAAATGTTGAATTTAGATGACATCCTCTTAAATCAAAATAAACAAATCAAACTCAACATGATTTTCACACCAATAACGTCCAAAACAATTTCATGCTTTTTCAAGATTTTTTAAGGACGTGCAAAGTCATTTTAATTCTCCAACCAAACTCCCTCATAAATTTTTCTATTTGAGGTGATCTAAATTCTCAAACATTGGAGAATTGGTGAATAAACCTATTAGCCCATATATATGCAATTTTTTCGGGCTCTTTTAAACCTCTTTGGACCCCGGATAATTAAAATTCCTCAATTTTTAAGATCCAATTTAAATGGCGGTTTAATAGCAAAGGATAAATGTGTACCTTTCGTATCCCTTCACCGTTTATAAAATTCACACAAACTTACGACAAAAGGTAAAAACACGCACACCTTTTATTATCTTGTATTATCGCATTTGGTTCGTTTTAATACACATAATTGATATGAAAACACATAACCAACATGTGATTTTACAAGAACAAACATCAAACAAATCCGTGCATGCGTGCAATAAAGGACAAAGTGAGTCAATCATGTAAATAGTAACACTATATCATCTCAAAGACTCCAAACTTTGTAAGGCACATGAATGACACAACATATTGTCTCAAAACACTATCACACACTCACATGGATATGGCATGAAGTAGTGACTTGGTCATCCTAAGTGTGCATTCATATACGGTGCAAAAAAAACTACAAAAATTATTTTGTATTCTTCAAATTTTTTTTAAAAAATATAATACAAAAAGTACACACGACATAACACTAGCATGGATATATCATGAAGTATAACTAGCGTATGACAAAAGAGACTTACACAATCATTTATAAGATATAGCAAGAGAAGAATCATGTGCGAGTTTCAATATCTCAAAATTTTCTTTGACAAAACTACACAAATCCATCGAGAGAAAAACAAACCACCTAAGATGCAGGCAAAGAAGATCAAACACAATAAATTAGCGTAACCCGCTCTGATACCACTTGTTAGCCTAAAAAATATTTTTCAATGGGTGGTTTTAAACAATTTGATTCTAAATTATATAAAACCCAATTTTAAACCAATTTTAGTTCATCCCTAAAATATGCAACTACGTGTCAAAACAAATTAAATATGCACAAACTTCAGGAAAAATCCCCCATTTTGAAATAATTTACAAGATCTTTGACTTACAGAACACTTAATAATCGCCCACAAATCTAATGCACGGTGCCTTCAGCAAATCTTCAAAGTACTGGCCTAAAAATAAGCAGTGGTTTACGCGCAGCAACACCACAAGGACACGCAACCCTGACACGCAGTTTTCAGCAAAGAATCAGCAAGCAGAAGATCCTCAATGACATGCAGTCATAATCTTCGTAGAGTCTCCCTCCACAATAGCACGCAGCTTTTCGATTGTAGTGGTCACCCTCAAAAGATTGAATCAGAAAATGACCCAGCAAAACTATGTTTTGGGTTCCAAGAAACAACTCACACAAAAACACTGGGATTTGTGAATTATAAAAACAAACTTTGAACCCTTAAAGTGATGGAGAATAAACCAAAAACATTATAAAATGTATTCTGTGAAAACCAGTATTTTCTCCACACAAAATCAATAAGTATGTCACTCAATTTATAAAATATTTAAGGCACTGACGTGTCAAACAAAAAGAATTCTCATTCAAACGAACTGTCATGTCATTCGAACGACTTCTAGTCTCGTTCGAACGAGATAAGATCTCGTTTGAACGACTAGGCACAAATCTCGAGATTCGTTTTACAGAGTTTCAAACATTTGGAAACATTGAAACCAAAACTCTTATGAATCTGAGAACAGTTATAAAAAAACTTTTATGATAAAAATATTTTTGACAAATAAAAAACCGTTTAAGATTATTCAAAAATCATTTTTCATAAAAGGAAAAATATTTTATTTTTTTCATAAAAAATATCCAACACTTTTATGCAAATTGTAAATGGAACTAAAACACATTGACCAAATCTGTCCTTGTTGGGCATGATTATTGAAGATGACTTGAAATTTGGATCATCGATTGTATATGTACGTTTTTCCGATGCTTCGACAAACTTGTAGCGGTATACGACATACTAAGTGTGACAGACTATGTCCTCACAAAAACAATTTACACAAAAACTGGATAACATCTCACGATTAAAACTATGTCGATATCAAATCTAACTTTCTATATATGATAAAACTCAAATTCATACCAATAGATAATCAAAATGGTCATTCCATATTAAATCAAACTACCAAAAAAAATTGTCCATTGAGAGTTGAACAAAAGAAAAGAAAATTCAAAAGATATTATTTTGGGAAGTAAAATTTCAAATCCTCCAATATAGTTTTCAAACTGATTTTCCTCTCCACTTAGAACCAAATGTACAAATCGTGCAAAAATTATTCACAACTTAAATATATACCTATGTGATATAGACAAAAATATATACTTAAAACGTAAATTTCAAATTAAACAATTTAGCTTCATTGATTATTATTCTCAAATATATGAATAGCGAAGTAAAAGATTACATTTAAAAGAAAAATAAATATATATAAAATAAAAACCATATTTATGAAAAGAGTGGTATTTTTAACTTGCAACCCTACATTTTATAACGATATTTGTGTTTATACCCCACTTTTTTATTATTTGTGATTGCCCCCCACGGTTAGTAAAATCTCTTAGTCACTATCAAAATTTTCAGAAAATACCATCTTACCCCTGTTTTAAAACCCCTGATTTAATTCAAAACAATATAAAAGTTAAAAAAATGAAAATGAAAACATATTTTAAAATCTGAAAATTATAGAAAAATAGTTAAAAAAATTGCAAATTCGAGAAATATTTTTGAAATGTAAAATTAATGAAAATAAATATAAATTAAAAAAGCATATAAAAATAGGTAAAACTAATTAAAAAAATATTAAAAATAATGGGAAAAACGTTTAGAAAGCATTAAATATATTGAAAAAAACCTCTGATAAATATGAATATAATACAAAAATATATTTAAAATTATAGACAAACATTTTAAATGAAAAAAATATCATTTAAAAATTCTGAAAAAACAAAAAAAAACATTTTTTACCACATTTGTTTTAGGGAAAACAGTAATAATTTATTTTTGGGTGGATATTATAAATCAAGTTAATAAAAACAATTTTTGTAAAAAAAGAAGTTAAATCAAATAAAAAAATAAGTTACTAAAAAACTATAAAAAAACAAGTTTATAAAAAAAGCGTAAGCAATTATATTATTAAATAAAAAATAAATATATACAAAAATACTTGGAGAAAACATAGAAATTTTGAGAAGATCTACACAACCACAATACTCACTTCAGTCAACATCAAATATGCACTTAGAAAATAATGAAAAGGGGCTTTAACGGTCTAGTTCTTGTGTGACACCCCGACTAATTAAATACCGGATAGCTACTCCTTTATTAAATTAATACAAAATGCCAAGTTGGTTCAGTTCATAGCATCACTGTCGAAAAATGTTTTAACAATTACTAGCCACCTAATATTTAAAAAGTGAGTTGTCAATTTTAATTAAATCCGATTAACACGCAATGATTAAATTATGAAATGCTAACCTAACCTCCACAACATAATGACAATGGAATAATCATAAAATAGTAATGAGTCTGGAGGGATACTCCTAACAACAATCCAAATACAAGAATAAACAAATACTAAGTCTGCATCACTAAATTAATTACAACCCAAAATCTGATATAACTGGATAAATAAAGTGTCTAAAAGAAATGGGGCGATATGCCCAACAGATGAGAAAAATATGATAACATAGAGTCAAGATCGAAAGTGGAGGCGTCTACTGTCAAGGTCCTGTAACTTCCACAGCAGCTACAGTACGTCACCTGAATGGAACTCCTATGCTTGGTGTCCTTGTGGCTGGGCACCTAAAAGGTGTTTACAAGAAAATATATTTGGAAGCAAATGGGTCAGAGCCCGAGTGTAAAAATAATTGAAAATATAGCAAGTGTTTTAACGACATTAAATAATGAATGCAAAATACATGTTAGGACGTGCTCTCACATGAAATACTCACCTCTCGACTATCTGTGTACTCCTAACGTATCCGTAACCAAATCTAGTTATTCTACTATCAAACTAGTCTGCTTCAATATTTGGTATTTACTAAACTAATCATGGTTTAATTCCCGACGCCTTTATGAACTGAGAGTTTTACTTTTAATTAATTCTCGGAATTAATCATAACAATTTCTAAGCGTTTTCCCATTTTTAATTCTACAGGATGTAACATTAATTCACACTTGCACTTACATAGACAGTTCGCATCAATATTTCATTGCATCAATCTTCTCAGAATTATACAATACTGGCACCCCTAGACTAAGCTGCGGTGCGCACATACTCTGCTATCCAATTCCGGTACATCACGTACATAAGGATCACTTTTTTCGAATCTCTCAGGAACCGTTTTGACAAGTACAAACACACATAGTGGAGGCGAACATAGTTCACATCACATGGGTCACGCACATACCTACGCTCACATGATTAGCAAAATTATTAACTTCTCAATAAGTCCTTTTCTGACCTATGTCCTCGAGGTACCAATCTAAATCCCCCCCGTAGGCACACAAAGATTAGATGGCCCTGAATCGAACGCCGACCTCCCGTGATAGCAAGCATGGTAGGTATGTTATACACAGATAACCACATATACTAAGCATTCACACTTCTTAGATATTTCAGTATATTAATAGAGGTATACTTCTCGTTCTTATCCCATAATTTACTGTTATACGTTTATAAGTTCCCGTTTTAAATGCATTAGAGTTGTCAACTCTTCTCACGTCGTAATTAGGTACTCGTTTCCAAATCCATAATTGTCATCCGATTTACTATAAGGTTCTAAATTCTACTCCTCAACGTACCCCAATTCTCACAATTATACCCACTAGTCAATAAGGGAAGGTTAATTCTTCGTTAATTAAGTCTACGGGACATTTGAAATAAAATTAGGCCTAAAAGGCCATTCTCTCAACTTGTTATAAGTCTCGTTCGAACGAGGTCGTTCGAACGAGTGTAGTTCGAACGGAAGGCTTTGAACGAACTACCAACTCGTTAGAAGGGATACTGTCATCTCGTTAGAAACTCGTTCGAACGACCTGGGCAGGTCTTCTAACGAGATGGCAGACTGCGCCCAAAAATCTCCAAATTCATTTTTTCTTCATTCTCCTCTTCTCTAAATCCATCCTATGATCATCCAAACTAAGTTTTAATGTGTTTAAACTACACTAAGTCATCATAGGTCTCTTTTTAACATATATATGGGGACAATACCTCCTAAATCAACATGTAATCATTATAATTCCCAAATCTTGTCCCAAACCCTATAAATATGAACACAAAATTTAGTGTCTACAACTACTTCTTATAAATCCATTTTTAAAATCATCAATAGATATATTTTGGATATGAAATTCGTCCGTAACTATTCTACATGCGATTCTCATATAAGATTTCAACTTCTATCTCCAATTTCATGGGTTTTCATCAAACTTTCAATATAAGACATATATTCAATTCTAAGCATGGAGGAAACATTCACTTGAATTCATGTAATTAAACCACTTGCCTTAGATGTTCTGATTTGATGTTGAAGGATGAATGTTGATTCTCCTCTTTCTCTCTACAGATTTCTCCCAAAGATGGTGATGGTGGCCAGGGTTTCTTTTGGAACCTCTTAGGACTCTCCCTATAACTCCCGTAGTCCACTACTTGATAAATGCTGAATAACGGACTTAGTGGGTCCATTACTAATATAAAATTAACCTCTAAAATTCATGGGTTTTAATTCTCATATTTTTTAAATTACTAAACTACCCTTTTGGGTTGCCGGTATGGCCTAAAAATGCCTCGGAACCCAAACTAAATCCTCGGCTAGTGTTTTCTGACTATTTCGACCCTTCCGGACATGCTGGCGCACTCAAAATGACCATTCGGTTGATAAAAATATAATTCACTTTTTAATTCAAATAATTTCATTCCTGACGCGACTGACACGCGCGTCCCAACTAAATTTCCAAATTGTCGTATTTCTACCTCGCGACAATTTTAACATTTTCAATACTCATGAAATTTTCAATTTTAACATCATAATCAAATACCGGCTCACATCTCGCTAGTATTTGTACCCGGATTAATTCCCAATTAATTCTCATTTAATTCAATTAATCCCTTAAATAAAATCAATAAAATTACGGGGTATTACACCTTGGACTAACAATTTTGGACAAAAAAACCAGGCCCAACAAATTTTAAACGATTAGTTCCAACATATAAATATCCAGAAATTAAAACAAACACGCACTATTGAGAAATCGAAGCGCCAAAAACACTGTATTCTCTCTTGAATCAAAACCTTAATCGTACCATCTCTTCGGTCAAAACTCCAAAACGAATCTATTTCTCAATCAAATTTTGGTCAACAAAAACATATAAATACTCCTGATCGAAGCTCTAAAAACTCTGTTCAATCAAAATCCTAACTCTCTTCGATCAAAACCCTAGCTCTCTTCGATCAAACCCTAATCGTTGAAGTTCTACATTTTACATTCTAAATCAAATTCTTCCAAACAGCACTAACAATTATGTATACATTCTCTTATCACCTTTTTGTCCTTCTGTATTTTGTGTTCTCAGATGTATAAATTTGTAGACACATAGACTGATGAAATCACATTCTTCTTTTTCATGTTATGTATTTCATCATATATTTGTTTCCCTCATTTTAATTGCAAAACACACTTTTTGCATGTTAGATATATGTATTTCATCATTGTACTTTTCCTCCTGTATACATCATTTATCGAGGATTTATCAAGGACTAGGAATATATACATGATTGGAATATATACATGTACAAGCCCTGTGTTGCGTGTACTATGTGTATTTTGCGTGTACTATCAAAAAGTACACGCAAAATACAAAGAGTACACGCACATTAAAATTGAATTTCACAATTCATTATGCGTGTACTTTTATGTTTTATACGTGTACTCTATAGAATATGTACATGTACAAGCCCCGTGTTGCATGTACTATGTGTATTTTGCGTGTACTTTTTAAAAGTACATGTAAAATACACAGAGTACACGCACATTGAAATTTAATTTCTCAATTCATTATGCGTGTACTTTTATATTTTATACGTGTACTCTATAAAATATTTATTTCAAATCCATATTTGATCAATCCTATGTTATTTTGGTCCGCGCCAGCGGCATTTGAATGATATTCCATGTGTTTTGAAGAAGTATTATTATTTTGTTAATATTTAGGAGTATTTTTTGTCCAATAGCCAGCTGCATTTGAATGATATGTTATTAGCTAATAATCAGTTTTATTGCATGTACTTTTTCATTTTTTACGTGTATTTTGTTGAAAGTACACGCAAAATATTCAGAAAGTACACACACATTGAAATTCAATTTGTTCAATCCAATATCCATGTACTAATGTATATTATTAGTGTACTATTTTGTATTGTTGTGTTATTATTTAGGAATCATACGATCAAGCATGTTCAACTACAAAACTGTTGCTTGCACGTTCGAAGATCTTAACAATACAAAACCTTTCACATTGATAGTGAATAGTACTAATGATGACGAAATTCATTTTCTCCTTCGCATCAATGATAGAGCTAAAAGGTTACTTGGGAAGACATTTACTGCACTTTTGATGTGCAACAGCTTCAAGTAACTGAATCGAAAGCGAAGGATTTAGCTAAATGAATTGAGCAGTATTGCTTAAGGGGTTTTGGTAATGTTGGAGCTTTTAGCATTCAGCTATTGTATCACTTCTTTACTGAATATGTTAGGAGTAGAGAATCTTGGTTTTTGACTTGTTGAACAACCTCTGTTAGGTATTATTATGATACTGACGATATATATTGTCGCCTTTAGCAGGTATTTTGATGAGACTTGTATAAATTGTTTGTGAGAATATTGCATGTACTTTTGTTAAATACGCTTGTATTTTATTATTTTAGTCTATGTTTTATTCTAATTCGCATGTATTTTATTTTTTGTACATATCATTATAGGTTAGTAATTTAAATTTTGTTTATAGATCAATATAATTGGGATGAAGATGAAGGCAAGAAAAGGAAAGAAACAAAAAAAGAGCAGTTCTGATGATAGTTCTTCATCCAGATCCAGTTCCAGTTCTAGTGTGGCATTGAAAGCTAAACGTCCTGCAAAGAAGAATGACCAATATCGGTAAAATATTATTAGCTTTCTCCATGATTTGCATCAGATTAAAGATAAAATAAACAATATCCATATTGAACTTCGTAAGAAGACTCCATTTTGGGAGCTTTTCAATGCCTACTACAGTGAGAAAGTAGTAGAAGTGGACCACAAGAAGACGGATAAAAATATTTTATCAATTATCTAGATATACAATACGGAAACCAAAAGTTTCCGTATGAAGAGTAGGATTCCAATAATGCCAATAGATATAAGTGAAATATTTGGCATACCCCTGGTTGAGGGTTTAAAATTAATAGAACTGAAAAAGGGACTGAATACTGCTAAAAAATCTGGATTACAAGCACGATACTTCACAAAAAGATTAGGAAAATCAGAAATATTGAATGGTTTGAAGAAATCAGTTGAATTGGAGACAGATGAAGGAGTTGTTGATTTTGTTAAAATTGTGTCTCCACTTCTTGAACACGTTATTTTTCTCCAACTCAAACTTCACCCTTGGAGAATTTTGGTTGAAATACATCGACGATATTGAGGAAACGAATAAGTATGATTGGGCATCTGCTGTGCATAAGTTTCTCATACAGTCACTTGACAAATCAGCAAGTTCAAAACTTAGCACAGTTATTAGATGTGTCATTTTCCTACTGGTGAGCAAAAAAATATCATGATATTTCAAAATTTACATACCAATACTCACGTGTATTTTCAAAATACACGTATATTTTGAAAATACACTTGATATTAATTTTAAAATATCACGAATATCTAGTGTATTTTCAAAATATACGTGTATTTTGAAAATACATGTATATTTTGAAAATACACTTGATATTCCTGATATTTTAAAATTTATATACCAATACTTACCTGTACTTTGAAAATATTACGTGTATTTTCAAAATATATGTGATATTTT
Organism: Sambucus nigra; assembly: GCA_949130495.1. NCBI lineage: Eukaryota > Viridiplantae > Streptophyta > Magnoliopsida > Dipsacales > Adoxaceae > Sambucus > Sambucus nigra. Next base: position 416,457,662 of record OX422209.1, on the reverse strand, counting down.
CTCTTGTTCTTTCAAAATACACTTGAATTTAACGTGTATTTTGAAAATACACGTCTTATATCACGTGTATTTTGAAAATACACGTCTTAATCACGTGTATTTTGAAAATACACTTGATATTCCTGATATTTCAAAATTTACATACCAATACTTACCTGTACTTTGAAAATATTACGTGTATTTTTAAAATACATGTGATATTTTCTCCTGTTCTTTCAAAATATACTTGATAACTAACGTGTATTTTGAAAATACACGTCTTATATCACGTGTATTTTGAAAATACACTTGATATTCCTGATATTTCAAAATTTACATACCAATACTTACCTGTACTTTGAAAATATTACGTGTATTTTCAAAATACATGTGATATTTTCTCTTGTTCTTTCAAAATACACTTGATAATTAATGTCTATTTTGAAAATACACGTCTTATATCACGTGTATTTTGAAAATACACGTCTTAATCACGTGTATTTTGAAAATACACTTGATATTCTTGATATTTCAAAATTTACATACCAATACTTACCTGTACTTTGAAAATATTACGTGTATTTTCAAAATTCATGTGATATTTTCTCTTGTTCTTTCAAAATACACTTGATATTTAACGTGTATTTTGAAAATACACGTCTTAATCACGTGTATTTTGAAAATACACGTCTTATATCACGTGAAAGTACACTTGTATTTTATAAAGTACACATGTACTATGTTTTGTAAATATAAACAGTGTACTCTCAAAATACTCTTATTATATTTTCTGTCAATATTATAAATGTACTTTGGAAAGTACACGTGAACTTATATTGACAAAGTACACGGTAAATTTGTAAAAATCACTTGTACTTTCAATATACAATTGTAAAATTTATAAAGTACACGTTTAATTTTGCGTGTATTTTGAACAAATCTCTTGTACTTTCCATTATGAATCCCTAGGTAATACAAGTATTAAATTCATTTTGTTTTTTGTATGATCACAGTATTGGGCATGTGAGAAATTTGAAATTATTTCTCCTGTTGAAGAATATAAAGAAAATACTCCAAAATTCCTGAAGTGGAAGTTTTCGTCTTTGAAACAATGGTTTGTGAAGAATGACATCGTAACAGTAACTTTGAAGCAGGCTACAAATAAACCATCTTGTAAGGACTGTCCTGTACAAAATGAATCTCAATTTGAAGGGCCAAGTTACTCTTTGAACATATCTACAGAAAGTCCTATACATGCTGATTCATCATAAAAAAAGTTGCTGAAGATATTAATGACAATGAGTTTTCACATGGTTGGAATATTCCCCTTAAAAACATTGTGACTCCAAAGAACAAGAAGGGAAAATATCAACCAAAGGTTAATTTGGAGGAACAAATTGCTGTTTTGAAAAGAAAATTGTTGAAAAAAAATAACCAACTATCTAAAGCAGCTCAAGACATTAATGGTGCACTTGAGAAGGTGACCTCTTTGGAGGTGGAGAGTGCCATTTTGAATGTACAGTTACAAGTTGATCGTGATTCACTTTTTGAAGCCCATGAGGAAATGAAGAAGTTAAAGGTGGAGAATTCCAACCTTTTGAAGGAAAAAGAGTTATTAAATAAGTTGGGAGGTAGAAAATGCCCAACTAGTTGAGTTAAACAATTCTTTAAAAGAAAAGCTTGATCAAGTCACAATGAGTGACTCAGATAGAATTAAAGAATCGGATGAATCATTGAAAAAACAGGCAGAATCAACACGAATTTTGGAACAAAAGAATGGATATCTGTCTCTGAGTAATGAAGATCTAAAAAAAAAGTATGATGATACATTGCAACAATGAAAAGATGCTGACATAGAAAAGATGACATTGAGGCAGAATCTTGAGGAGTCAGAATTGAAAAGAACTCAACAGGTACTTTTGAATGCAGAGTACACGCAGTTTTCCTAAAGTACACGCAGTTTTTCTAAAGTACACGCAGTTTTTCCAAAGTACACGCAGTTTTATTTCATAGTATTTTTAATGCAGTTTTATTTGATATTAGAAATAATGCAGAGTAAATGCATTATTTTATTAAAAATAATGCAGTTTTATTCTAGTATTGCTTATAATGTAACATTTTTTTTTGTATAACAGGAAAACAATAATAAAATCCTTAATGACGAAATTTCGGAGTTGAAGAAAATGCTTGAAGAATCAGAATTGAAAAAAACTGACCAGGTATCTATAAAATACAATAGATATATAGTACACGCTTTACTTTCTAAATTTTATTATAAATTTTATGTATATTATAAATTTTATAAAGTACACATATTTTATAATACACGCGTGTATATTATAAAATACACGCATGTATTAAAATACACGCGTGTACTTTATAAAATACACGTAAGAGAAAATGAACCATTGTTTCAAAAAATGTTTACAATCCAACATTCCTTGTTAAATATATCAGGAAAACATTAATAAACAACTCATGGACGAAATTTCGAGTTTGAAGATTGAACTAGCCTCAAAGAAAGTTCAGGGCATCCCTAAAATATCCAAAACAAAAGGACCTCTTACTAGAGGACAGAAGAAAAGAAAAGCTGACAGCGAAACCGAAAAGCATGAACCAATTAAGAAACAAAAAGAGTCAAAGCTTAGAAAAGGCCGTCTAACAATAGCTGAACAAATGAAGGAAACTCATTTCAAGCTTGAAGCAATCGAAGTATACAAATATCTCGATGAAGCTTCGAAGAAAAAGATTGAAGAATTTATTCAAAAGGTTGAGCCAGGGTAAAGTTTATTGTTTTATGATTTGTCACTTCGCTAATTTATATTTTTTTTGGTGCAAAAAAATAAGGTTATTATTATTATACAATTCTTATTGATTATAAAAAATGCAGGGAATTTATTTTCCAAGGGCTGGTTTCGTATGTCCCATGGAAAGATTTAGTTGAAGTCCTCAACAATCAAGAAATTTCAAGCCAAGTATGTAGTCCAAATATTAGACATCCATTAAATTTCAACATTATTATTTCCTCACCATTTTATATTGTGTGAAACAGATAATACTTGCCTTTAGTGAAGTATTGAGGTTAAAATTGTCAGAGGAAGGGCTCTCCTATTCACACACTTTTTCTGATTATTGTTGGGTAAGTACTATTAAACCAAAAGTTTTGAGAAACAAATTTCATTTTTTTTATTAACACAATGTCTATAATTTTTATTCAGATAGAAGCTTGTAGCACAAATGAAGTCAATAAGAAGGGGGAGTTATATAGAGATTTATTTGAATACTTAGGCACTTGTAATAATTTGTTCATTGTACTAAGACATAGTGTAGGACATTTCACATTACTTGTGATATACAAAAAAGAAAATAAAGTAGTCCACATGGATTCCCTTCGACCGAACGACAAGGAAAAAAACACAATATTCTTCGATGATGCAAAAAAATTGGTTAGTCCCTAAACTTAATTAGTAATGTTACTTGTACTTATTTATACATGTGTATTTTAAAATACAATGCGTGTATTTTGTATTAGTTGCACATAATTACCCAAATTATCAAAGTACACGCATCATATTTTAAAATACACGTGAAATGAACAAATACAAGTTACGTGTACTTTAATATTATGTGTGTACTTTTAACTCTTTAGGCAAAATACACGCATCATATTTTAAAATACACGTGATAGATAAAAATAAAATATGCATGTACTTTAATATTATGCGTGTACTTTTAACTCATTAGGCTAAGTACACGCATCATATTTTAAAATACACGTGATATGAAAAAATAAAATATGTGTGTACTTTAATATTATGCGCGTACTTTTAACTCATTAGGCAAAGTACACGCATCATATTTTAAAATACGCGTGATATAAAAAAAATATGCGTGTACTTTAATATTATGCGTGTACTTTTCACTCTTTAATCTTCATATACTCTTTTATTTGTATACACTAAATATTTGTCTTCTTAACAGTTTTCTGTCTTAAAAAAGACACTGTGCCTATTGAAGACTGAAGCAGAAACAATGAAAAACAATGGTTTCAAAATTCAGAGGAAGTTTGATGAAGGTACAGCAAATGAGTTTACATTGGATGATGATCCATTGACAGAGCAAGAAAAAAGGACAATAGATTTCTTGCTGGAAAGTGACTCAAATTTGACCTAATAAGAGATCATGAATGCCCTAAACAATATAATGGGTAAGAAAAACTTCATTTCTAAAAATTACTAATTTTTATCTTTTCAAAAAAATTCTTCACATTATACTAATTTGTATATTTATTTTATTTTAATTTTAGGGTTGACTGTAGGGTGTTCTGCATGTACTACATTGAAAAAATAAGCAGAAACAAGGAAATGCAAAAATTATTTCAAAACCCTGACATGCTAAAACAAATAGCATATGTACTCGGGGAAATTCTTCTATCAAAATATTTCTTCCTCCGAAAGGAGAAAAAACTTCTATAAATTGTGATTCAAATTCAAAACATATTTGTAATTTATTTTGTGTTATATTGGTTATTGTTTACAATATTTATTACACCAAAATGATTTTTTTCCGCTGGCACGGACCACAATTCACGTAAGGTTTAGACAAACAATGCATCTGAGTGTTATGAAATAATGTACAAGCAGTTTTCACGAAAAATACAAGTGATAATTACTAAGTACACCAATGAATTCTTCAAAGTACACGCATTTTTACTAAAGTACACGCAGTGGTTAATATAATAATTTTTTATTATTTTAATTGAAAACTACTTTGAAGAATTTATTAAGGACACAATAACCAAAATCAATTTATTAAGTTCAACTACTCACTTCCCAACTACTTCTGGTCAAGAAATAAATAGCTTTAACTTTTCCTATAAAAGAGTAATATTTGTTCCTTTCTTAACCATTACATCTAGGGTAAAGATAACATAATGGCTATTCCAGCAGAAAACTTGTGAGAAACTCTTGAGAGAGATGAAAGAAAAAAAAATAAGGCAAATTGAGGAAAATATTTCCTCATATGAAACTGCCTTTGAGCAGTTTCAAACATATGTGAGGGAAGGCTATTCTGGACTTCCACCCAATCCCATTGATTTATTTGATGTCGATGATGACCCTCCTCAAACACATGAAGACCTCATGTCTTTCTATACACAAGAAGTTCCCATGAAAATCGCAAAGCTGAAGGAGAAGAAGACTCTCCATGAAGGCCTTGTAGCTGTCATAGAAGAAGAAATTCGACAGTGGTCGAATTTAATTGACTCTCTTCCTGACACCCTGGATGCATTTGACAAACATCCCTAATAGTCTTTATTTGAAAAAAATGTACTTTATTTTTTTGTTTTTAATAAAAATTTTATTTCTTTCATGAATGTGTTCTCAGTTATGTCATACACCAAATATAGTAAAGTACACGTGAACCCTTATAAAAATGATCACGTGTATTGTAAAAAATTTAAACATTAATATCATTTCATGTAAAAAAAATTATATAAATGCGTGTACTCTATATATTACACGTGTACTTTATAAAGTACACGCATAGTCTATAAAGTACACACCTATTGAAATACTTGTATAATAATGCGTGTACTCAAGATATTGTCCCAAAACATTATATAAATGCGTGTACTCTATATATTACACGTGTACTTTATAAAGTACACGCATAGTCTATAAAGTACACGCCAATTGAAATACTTGTATAATAATGCCGCTGGCGCGGACCATAATACCAATAGGAGTTTAAGAATATGAGTGACCCAAATATCTTTTATAAAGTACAAGCACATTGTAATGTCCAAAACCATTTTCCAAATAGTACATGCATTTATATACATCTACTTGATAAAATTACATGCAGAATACATAAAGTACACGTATATTGAATTAGATTTTTGTTATATCAATATGCGTGTACTTTTCTAAAACATGCATGTACACTTATATTTAAATGCGTGTACTTTAATTATCAATGCGTGTACTTCATAAAGTACATGCACATTTCATCAAGTACACACATATTATATTTATATTATGCGTCTACTTCATGCATGTACAATAATAAAGTACACGCATGCTTTTATAAAGTACACGCATATTGAACTGACCAAATCCATTTTTAAATGCGTGTACTTTATTAATATACGTGTACTTAATAAAGTACATGCATATTTCATCAAGGACACGCATTGATAAAATTTCTTTGGACATCAAAATGCGCGTGTACTGTACATAACATGCGTATACAAAGGTAAAGTACACGTGAACATAAGGAAAAATGATCATGTATGTTTTATGAAAAATATGTGTATAGCAACACAAAAAACAAACTAAAGAATGAGTCTTAAAAATAAATTACATTCATTTATGTGAAACAAATGGTTTATTAATTAATTTATTCAATCAAATGGTTAAAATGAATGAATTCAACAATTTTAAAAATAATCAAATAGATTCCTTACAAGTAGACTTGTAATGACCTGTTTTACTACACCTCGAGCAAGTAACCTCCCTTACTGTGATCTCACCAGAAGGCTTTATTCTCTTATTTTTTGGCTTGCCTGTCGGTCTCTTAGTCATTGGTGGAAGTGCAGATGGATTTTCAGGAATAGGAATATTTAAGAAAATCAAATCAGGAAGAGGAACTATAGGTATCGAGTATGATTTTCTGTAGAAATATACCTTACAGTACTCCTCAATATAATCATAAATACTAGTCCCTTTCCTTCGCACAACACAAACAACATGAGAACATGGAAAACATTTAATCTGCCAACTCTTACAAGAACAAGTCCTTTCTCCTAAGTCAACTGTTGCTCGCACTTCTGAATGAACTTCAAACCCATTTTGACCTGAGCGACCAATAGTACAATGTCGGCTTTTATTCGAATTTTCATTCAGTAACTTTTGAAAAAAAGGACATAGCTCATTTGTCTAAGTGTCAGACTCAACAAGTTTGTCAGACTCAACCACTTTCTGCCGACCCTGAGCCTTAAGGATCATGGAAGTCCTTTCTAGCTTTCGTCTACTATTGCAGGAACAGTAAAATTAATTTGATAAAAAATCACACACACACACACACAGACACACACACACACACACACACACACACACACATATATATATATATATATATAACAAAACACAAAAAGCAAGAATTGAATCTAAAATTTTACGAAATTGAAATTGGGGAACATTGTGAGAGGTAACTAATTCCGCAAATGGATTCTTTGAAGAATTCCATAATTACATATATAGATGCATGTATGTGGTAATGTACACGTATATACACATTAATGTGTATGTCAACACACAGAAACATATATGATAATGATGAATTGAATTTGTACCTTTATTTTCTCTCTTAAATGTGTTTGATTTGAGATTTGTAGTGATTCTCTATAATTTTTTTGGCAGCAACTACTCTTTCTAAAGTCAAGCTTGACCCTGGCTTCTCTTCCTCTTCCGTTTCATATTCTGGTACCTCGTGATTTTCATAACCCTATCTATTTCTCTCTTTACGATATCTATATCTCGATTTATGTGTATATATAGGTGGGGTTTGGGGATTTAGGCCATCTGTAATGGAAGGTGTAAATGTGTAGTTTTACACATTTATGTCTTACAATGAGTAAGAAAATATGTAGTTGGAGGAGGGAGAAAATGTTAAGGGAATCCAAATCTAAACGGCCGATACACAATATGCAAGTGGGCCCCAGGCGTTCTGGGCGTTAAACATATATCCGCCCAGTCTGGGCATTAAAAAGATTATCGCCCAATTTTCTGGGCGCCTATATATTGTCCGCCCAACCTCATTTTTGAAAATCTGGGCGGTAATATGTTGTCCGCCCAGATCTGGGCGGTAAAAAGTTTATCGCCCAATCTGGGCCACGTCCTCACTTTGCATTGTCCCAGTGTAAAACTTGGAACAACAATCTAAAGAAAAAAATGTAAATTTACATCTCCACGTCCTCAGTTTGCACATTACCACTACAGATGGCCTTAGAAGAGAGCGAAGACGGGGGATCAAATGAAATGAAAATGAAAATGGAACCCTTAAGTCGGCCAAATCAAGGAAATTGTATTTTGTCTTCAAAAATCACCTAATGAAAATAACTATAAAATGAAAAAGTTGCAGAACTAGGAGATACACGGACGTTTTTTCTTCTAAAATAAATAGATTTCATATTAGATGATAAAGTTTCAACAAAATGGCACGTGAATAGCTTATAAGCTGGCTCATAATTTCTACTTTAAAGATAAAAATTAAAGATTTGATTTTTCATGCGGACACCTTAAAAAAAAGAACATTTAAGTCTTGTATTGCAATTTAGAGTATATAAAGAATATAATAGATAATAGATGATAGATTGGCAATAGGCTAAACTATTTTGCAGCATTAAATTTTACAAATAAACAAAACTTAGGAAACAAAATTAACTGTTTGAACTACGTAAATACTTGAAGGTTTGGTCAAAATTTCCTATCAATGAACTGATCTCATTCAAAAGTTTTCATTCAACCAATTTTTGAAAAGTAAAAAAGTAAACTGACTTTACAGAATCAAAATATTGTCCAAACTGGTAAGGTAGGGGGATTAAAAAGGAAATAAAGAGGGGCATATGAGAAAAAAATGGGGGTACACCAGACACATGGCCTCCAATCACCTACAACCGATCTTCATAAATATTTCAATCAACCTAGTTCCCTTTAATTTTTATGATCTCGATTCTACATCATCTCATGTCTTGAAGAATTTTTATTCAATTGTGATGAACCGACATCAACTCAGGTTTGACTGAACTCATGCTAGTTTTTTCCATAAAAGGAGCAAAATCGCATGAGATGGTTTTCAACCCTTAAACTGATTCTTTGGATCCGGTAAACTTGTTAAATCAAACCGAGCTTCACCAAATCGAGAGTTGCCAATTTAATTTGTGAATAAGATGGGCTTTAGAAGTGATCTGAAATAAAATTACTTTTTTGCCTAATTGATGTGTTGAGGATGACTTCTCTTTAGTTGAGTAATCTGGGTGAGTGTTTAAAACCGTTATGAGAATTATTAACGGATGGAGAAAACTGTTTCATTTGTCTAAGATGACTCCGCGAGTTCAAAACGGTTATGAACCAAGTATGGGCTATTGAACCCAAAGACTCAATTTCGTTATTCTGATACTCAAATTTGCATAGATTGATCACAAACATAGAGTGGCGATTAAAAAATTGAGGGGGAAGATGGGGAGAATATATAAGATCGGGTTTAAGAGAGAAATGTAAAAGTAAAGGGAATAGGTAGATGAAAAGATAAAAGTGAAACGAAGAGCTCTTGAGGCCTGATCAAAGTGTTCACACACCTACACATAATTCTTATCTCGATTTACTAAGTCATTATAGCAGCATCAGAGCCAAAACAGAAAGAAAGATTATAGTAGAGAGTGACTTTCAGATATAATTCATACCATGTCCTTCGCCAACCTTTCTCAATTGAGCCATATAATCTCCGATTTTCTTAATGGCTTCAACATAGAAAAAATACATAAAATTCACTAAAGCAAAAAAAGGTAAAATATGTTTTTTTTTCCGGTTCATGATTCACATTTAGGGTCATGTAATTGTCATTTTTTATTACTTGTGTTCTCATAGGAGTTTTTCTTCAAGAACAATGAAATTTCAAATTTTAGACCATTTGCATTCCCCATATTTAGGCATGGGTATTTGTATTTGAGCCAACATTATGAATCGACATTGACTTTTTCTTAGGTCCTAATTCATTTTTTACAAATAAAAAAAATATTAATATGTGGCTTTGGACCGAATGATTATGGTTTAAATAATGATACAATGCCAACATCTTTTTCAAACTGACAAGAGTTTCACACGCCAACGACCAATCAAAATATTAAGATCACTTGCTTCGGCATATTCTCTTTCCCATACTAAGATTTGATTTTGACATCAAACCAAGACTAAAGAAAAACATGAAAATTATACTTCACCTCCTCAGTAAAAAATTCACTCCCAATAAAGTCTGCCATCTGAGGATCATTGTTTCGTTCAGCCACTTGTTGTCCATGAAAAACATAGCATATATATAAGCGGCCCAATTCTATAACAAACTAGTTACTGCAAGTGCAGTTGGCCAGGGGTAAGCCATTGGTTGCTTTTATTTTAGCAAGGCATCTCCCCATCAAGATATTGATGATATTAATAGAACCCGCACTTCTTTCCAGCAATGGATCCTCAGGATCAAACAATACTCACTGTTGCTATCTCTGGGGCCCTTTAAATTACCCCCTCTAATCAACATTAATGGAGAAAGAGTTTTATTTTTTTCACCAGTGTTACACTAAAACCTGTACAAAAAAACCTTTGTATGAGTCTAAAAACCAATGTCAACAACCAAAAGAATTGAACGCATAAAAAAAAGAATATGTCAAGTGTATGACTCGTGTGTCTTGGTTTCATTCTTAAATAAGATATATACATCTTTAACTACAACCTTATCACAACTACAAATCAGCCAAAAAAATGGTGACTTATACACCGACTTCACCAAACCCACAACTGTTCCCTGATGTTAAGGAAACTCTAGCAATTCTTATCTAGAGATCTCAGTTCTTCGATCTACGATGAATCAATAGATTTGAAGGGTTTATACAGCAACGTCACAAATGACAACTGAATATTAATTACTCACCTTTTTTTAAATATTTTGGTACCTTGCTCGGATAATAAGAGATAAGGCCCATATGAACACATCAGCTCCTTTATAACTCACAGGCCTCATCTTGTTATAATCCTCTTTTTCCTGAAATCCACAACTCTAAATTGAGTATATGGCTCTCACATATCTATTATATACTCTAAAACGGGGTACATATATGTATACAACTTATGATAGGTTTTATAAATAAAGGTAGTAATTCATCTTATGTGATTTGAAGACATAAATACAATACTGCCACTACTATGCAACTGATAGCTATTCTATAATGAGTAGTTTGCCATTACTATGCAACTGATAGCGATTCTATAATGAGCAGTTTTGTATGAGGCATAATACATGAAGTGTATCTTTAGGCAAGAATGATAATAAAATTGGTATATGTGCTTATATTTTCGATCTCAAATAGGATTCAGATAGACCGATGAAAACTCAAAAACCAATCTTGTACAAATAAAAAGGTGGTTCTCAGTAACATTAGAAAATGGTTGTATTATAATGTACAAACTAATTATGTAAACTAACCATTTTCTATATTTGTGTCCAGGTACTGTTGTATTATAATGATACTATTTTCTAATAAATGTAAGTTTATCATCCATATGTCTATTTAAACCCCGACTCCATCTTCATGTAATTTTAGGGGTTGTCGCCACTAAGGAAGTCTGAGAGTGTTGGAGACTGGATATTTGATTCGAAACAAATGATCCCTGTGCTAGGATCTTTAATTTTATAAAACCTATCACAACATCTATAATATGACGCTAATATAAGTAGTTATTGTTGGTACCACACGCAATATAAGTATATGCACTGAATTTTTACAAAATATACAGAATCCTATCTCTGTGAACAACTCTCAAATACGAACTTTCATTCTAAAAAATCAAATTTCTAGACAAGAGCAAACACACCCCAAACTCATAATTCCCCAAATGATGCATTGGGGTGTTAATCGAATCACAATAGTTACACAATACAGAAAATGGTTGGTTTGCAAAAAGTAATATAAAAGAGAGGAATTGTTGAATATTGATACTGATGTGGTACCTTAGGGTGTGTTATTAGTGGGCTGATAAACGTCAAATGGCTTCAACAGCAATAGTAGTCGCTTCCTTTCTATTCTTTCTCTGTGTCCCACTATATATGTATACAAGTTGTAACATTACAACCGAGGTGTTGGGCACCCAACCGATAGCGTGGGTTTGGGGTTTTAGGGTTTTATACAGGAGAGAGAAGGGGTTTTATTGAAGAATCAAAACGGGGCCAGGAATACTGAACAATGCATATCTCTTCATAAAGGTGAAGGGTTTTGGTTTGAAATCCATAAAAATGGTCTTAATGTGTTTAGAAGAATGTGAAAAGGTACATTGGGAGAAAAAAGTGAACGCAGTGTTAGTACGAATGGAAAATGGTATAAAATTTGAGAGTGAGGTGAAAGATGAAAGGCATAACCATTACATTAAAAAGAGAGAGTGTGCCACGTGGACAGACTATGAAGGTAAAATCGAGATGTGTATAAATTTACAACAAAGCTTGTGCCCCATCAACCAGCAAGCTTCACAATCATGGTGCAAAATCTCAACTTCATAAAAGGTAATTAAAACCACATAACCATGGAATACGTATGACACTTTAATAGAATATGAACAAAGATTAAATATAGCCATGCAAAAAAAACATATGAAAGTACTGTTCGTCAATGAATCTCCACTTGATCATCAAACAGTGTACATGATAAAACCAAAAAGTGGAGTATGAATTGGATTCTGTTATCACAACAAAACTATATGAGAATAAAGGAAACTAAAAATCTCAATAATAAAAAGAATCATATTCTCTATTATGATTAAACAAATCAAAGGGTAAATTGTAGGATCATTAAAATTACACTTATATATACACAGAACCCACAATGAGTATTGAACTTGAACAATGTAATGTAATTAAACCAAAGAAATCTCCACTTCATATAATCCATTATGAACATAAGTTTTTACAATCAAATGAAAGAGTAAGATATGAATCTCAGTCATCACAATAAATAAATGAAAAATGTTACTAATCATCATTAATATTAAAAAAATAAAAAAGGCAGTAAATCATGTAACTACACATGTAATGCAAGATGTAAAACTAAAAACAACAATTGAAGGAGTTAAGATAGAAAACAAAGAATAAAATCAACCAATTCTCTAATTGAGTACATAGACCATTATGAAGTCTCTTTCCCCAATGTAATTAAAAAAAAAAAATAACAGATGACAAAAACTGAAAGAAAATTCATTACAACAAAGATTAAAAATAAAGATATTTTTTTGGCATTTGTTCATTTATTAGAATTACCCCTCCTAGGTATATCTAAATACCGAATTAGGTGAAGGGTAAAGTAAAGTATTAGAAAACCAAACACAGATTTTCGTGTCTTTGAATAATTTCAAATCTGGAGAATAAATAAGCATTTGAAACAAAACATAAAGAAAATTACTGAATTTGGAAATTGAGTTGGTGAAAGATATTTCTAGAGAAAGAAAAATGGGGGTAGTAAACTTGAAGACCGGAGTGGTAGACACCAAGGCCGAGCCAATAAGCGTATCCATTGACGGGGGTGGGATCATATATGTTGAGGTGCACCAGAATCGTCCCTGTCTTCCTCTTTCGAGGAATCATGCTACACAACATTCTCCCTTTATTTATTTCTCAAAGAACATGAATATTGGGTCGAATTGCAGGGACTTTGGGATTTGAAATTTGGCTATCAGAATTCTCTTGTACTACAAGAAAGTGACCAAGGAAATTAGCTATTGTAAGGGATGAATTTCGGGTATATAAAGAGAGAAAGGGAAAGGTCAGAAGCAGAAGAGGTTAGAATAAAGGGAATGGATGGATAAGGGGAGTAAGGAAAGAGATGAAGAGGTCTGGGAGTAAACATTTATGTGTACGAATGGTCTCCCCTACTGATTTGCGCTGACTGTAAGCTCACATGGAATTTGAGATGGCATCTTTCATATTTTGCTTATGTGGATAGGCTCATTGGTGAGGAGTCATAAATACTTGTATAGCATTTTATAGTAGTATATAGATATGAATATATCAATATGATATAATGTAAATTATATATTCAGGAATAGGCTATATTAATACTGCACCATTATACCTTGTATACCTGGTATCCTGTTGCCTACACCTATAAATATACCCCATTGAGTGAACTATATTATCTTCGATCCCATGTCACCTCGCTTATGTAGGCACTATACCGAGATAAATTTGTGAATCTTAAGCTTCATAATACGTCTCCCGACATATTATTTCCTAGGGATTCCTCCAACTCTAGTCTCACACCCTTACATATTATCCAACCCCGTTATTGAAAATTCGTTGGCTTTGATCCCAAGTATCTTTGAGTACTTAGGAACTATACTGAGCTAAACTCGTGAAACCCAAGCCTTATAATAACTCCCATGATGTATTATCTACTAGGGATGACTCAATCCCCAATCATAACTCTCCCGTCTTCTACCTATGTCTTCCCAACCGATCGATGTTTAACACATGACATCCTTAGCAATACATCTCAAAACTAGTTTGAAGGATCTTGCCTTCCGGGTATTATAAGGTTATGTGCCAATATTAGACATCTTCGAGTCCTCTCCCATTCTGATATTCCATACACCAATCCCCCCCCTCCAGGCCAAGTCCTACACTTACACACACATCATGTTAGAACATGTGTTATAACCAAACTACGTAGGCTTTGATCCCAAGTCCTCTTAGGTAGGTAGGCACAATATGAAGTTTTCCCCATGACCTCGAGCCTTGACAATATATCTCTTGGCATATTGTCTCTTCTGACAACTAAATAAGTCAAACAAGATATGAAACTATCTCAAAATATATTTCCTAATCAAAATAGATATGCATCCATATCTCACCTTTATATATCCCCTTAAGCGCTGAACAAGATATCAAACTATCTCAAAAGCCGAGCCTTCTCACACACTCACAATCACTATAATGACCATTTGCTATAAAAATAAACGCATGAAGTGATAGATAAGAAATCTTGTGTACCTGCATCGATTAAAGTGACTTTCTTATGTCTCTCACTTAGACCATTTTTCAAACCTAGTACGTATTTACATTTTTAGATGGATCCTCATTCTAAAGTCTCCAAACATGTTCTAAAATAACTATAAAGTAATTAGTTAAGGTAAAGAGTAATGATAAGCATAGAATTAAGCAAGTATACATAACAAGTAGGGTGACTAACACTTCCCCACTCGTAACTCGATTCTCGAACCCGCATAATAAGAATCTTGGTATTGACCACATATTTTAAAACTTAACTTAGGATTAGCCCAAAAAATCGAGCACAAATATTTTTTTTGCATAGAAAAGAAAATAGTGACTTTGAATAATGACAAAACCCCCTTCTTCCTCACTAAGGAAACACCTACCAAATGGGCTTATATTAAACCTAGACATGGTATCAAATAGTATCCAGGGGCAAGATCATCAACTTAATGTTAAAACGATAACCCCATCTCTGGGGGATGCGGTAAAAGCGGGAGATAAGAACTCTTTGTATCCTCGTGATGAAGTTCCCCCAGGCGCAACATCATGCGCATCTTGCTCGGGGATGCAATGCCACATTGAGGAAGAGAATAAATATTAACGTTTTTTGTTAAGAGGTGAGGAGAGAGAAGGGGTTTTCTCTCATATTTCGTGATGTGATCATAAGAGTGCCCACAATAAGGCTTACTTTGGGTTGATCATATACTAAAATATTCGAAATGTTTGGAGCATTCTAGCATGGTTTTTAAAGACGTATGGAGGGCAGATATATCTTCATCTTCTTCAACCAATTTCTTCTCTTACATATCACAACCAGATTCATAAGGTATTTTATTTGAAACCATAAACTAGTATTTCAAAACTAGTTCTTGTTTCTACTTTCCCTTGCATGGACGATTGAAGTTCTTTGGGATGAATTTTTTTTGCAATTAAATGTCAATCCTGTTTTCCTAATAATTGGTATCAGAATCCCTAGTTATAGATTGATTGTGTTTTCATAAAGGTCAATGTTATCCAACGATCAAAACCCTAGGTTGTATGTTAAAAATATATGCATCTATGTGTATATTTTTGTACTAACATGGTTTTATAGGATGTGAATGATTATATACCTTTCATCGAGGTCAGATGAATGTATTTTGTGTGAATGTATCCTATGGTGGTTTATCCGTTGTTATTTTTCCACTCCTAGATTAAACATGATTGTAATGGTTAGGGTTTTTAAGTATTGCATTTAATCTTTATATTTGGAGGAGAATGTGAGAAGATGTAATTTTTATTTCCTCTTATACGGTTGGATTTAATCTTGAAGGTATTCTATGGGTCATGTATAAGCATGGAAGTCATTCATGAAGGTTTCAATATGTTATAGAAGACGAAATAATGATATAAAAAGAGAAAGAAATAGAAAGAAGAAGAAGGCATTAACGGTTCTAAGTTGTGGTATATCTACTATAGCAGCCTGACTAAACCGCAACAGTGGAGCTTAGTATAACTATAACAATGGTATGATGTAGACATACCGAGTTTGTGAGCCACAATTGTATTCCTCCCTTGCGTGTTCGCTGAAGGTTTTTTTTGTAGTGTGTTAGCTTCATACTTTTGTGCATGGATTTTTTTTCTTATACAAATCTTCTACAATAAGATTTCTCCATGAATATGTTCATGATATGAATCTTTTGTTCCAAGTTTGTTTGGAACTTTCCTCTTCAACAAGTTAGAAACATGATGGGCTCTTCAAGGAGTTTTTGACCCACGGGGACTCAACTCAATGTACAATTTTGTCCACAGTGGAAAAGGGCATTATAGTATTTTTATTTACTATTGCATTCATTTATATTTGCATATGTCTCTTAACTATTTTGTTTCATTATTTTGTGTGCTAATTAATTGATTAATTAACGACGCCCATTTTATGGACAACATTGATTGAATTTTAAGAGACCGCACTAGATCACACTTGTTTTAGAAAATTAATTTTTATTTATTCTTTTCTAAATTGAATTTAATGGGGTAATTAACTCAATTGTAGAAATTAAATTGTGATCGAAGGGTTTTATTTAATTTAAAAATTGTTTTAGTTTTGGAAAATTAAAATAATGATATCAGAAAGTTTAATTTGTACAAGTAATTTAAGAATTACTAAGAATTTAATTCGGTCATTTAAAATTTAATAAATTGTTTTTCAAAATACCCTTAAGTTTAAATTATTAAGTGGGAGAGGGGTTTTTACATAAACCCCGTGATCTCCATTGATGTTTTAAGAATCTAATGTGATTACGTCCTTGCATTAACTTTGGTTTAGCCCCCCAACGAATGGATTTAATCATCTCATTAAGTATTCTTTAAAGTCTTAAGTGATAATTTCAAGAATTGAATGTGAGTGACTTTGGTCCCCCAATGGGAAATTCCTTAACAAGAGGATTCAGATTTGAGGAATGAGCCGATGGTATACACTTAGCCATAATTAATGAGATCCTCCTCGATGGAGTAACTCTGATTAATTATGGGACCAACGTATGTCGGATATTCATTGTGTTGTACATAAATTTTCTGGACTATCCGGATAATACAATGAAAGATGAAAAGTATGTCTAGTATAAGGTTGGGGTGATTTACGCTCTCAAAGAGAAATCTCACTTCATAAGGGATTAAGGATGATCAACAAGATTAGTTTTTATTTTTAGTTAGAGGGATGCCACTTTAAAATTTAATCGAATTAATTTTGACATTTTATTGGAAATTGATTTTTAAATAATGATTCTATGATTTCTTAAATTAATTCAAATTTCACCTCACCGATTTCAGTCCTAAAGTTTTAATTGGAATAATTTTCAAGGACTGAAAATGTAACTTGACATTGTTCTGACTTAAGGGGATAATAAACTTATTTAACCCACAATTCCCTTTAATTTTTTAAAATTATGATGTGATTAACTCCTCACGTTATCTTCCTTTGGCCCCCGATAATATGGTATTAATCACATAATCACAGTATTTTACAATTTATGGTAACTGATAGCGCGCGAGAAGCGTGCGCGTGTAAGTGCACAGTCGTTGTTTTCTGTCTCGCCGCGACTATACAAACATACCTAAATTATGACTACACTTGCGGGGCAAGCACATCGGTAAGTCGGGTATCGAAAATCCACAAGGACGAGTTGCTAGAATTCAAGTGATTTAATATTCCAAAATAAAAGTGCAAAAGGTGATTACAAACTAAAAAGGAAAAAGATGCATAAAAGGGAAATGATTAATTTAGGCAAGGGTATTGAAACTAGACTAACAAAGCAGTAAAACTATAGGTTGCATCGAAGATCCCTCACCCGAGTTAATTTGTATAAAATGGTTACATGGGTCGACGAGTTATTACAAATGCGTCTCGTTTCGACAGTTAATTGAATCAAGGGTTGTCACTCCCCTAAATCATCATAAAAGCCTAATAAGATTTTGGCGTCAACAAATATTCCAAAAATTATGCACGAAAGGTCGTAAGCACGGGACATACATGATATGCCCCGTCAAATCTTCTAGGCGCAATAACTAGGACAACGCACCCGAAATAAACCCGTAAACACTATCACCAAGCAAAGCAACGCATTAACCTGAGTGAGTTCAATTCAAACACAACCTAATTTAAATTACCTAGAAAGAATCGTAAAAAAGCGGTAAACAAACGCAATAAATAAATGCGATAAAACTATACTAGAAAGCAAGGAAATAAAACATGTAAACCTAAATTAAAAAGCATGTAAATATAATTAGAAAGAAAGAAATGAAGAAATACAAACTATATTAAGGAAGAGGATAATGAATAGTGAAACATTCAACCCAAATGGGGTGTCAAACCAAGAACAATTGAAGAAGAACTCTCCAAAACCCTCAAACCCTAAGCCAAACTAACCTAAAATCGTATATATATTATTACATCAAAAATGGGTATTTATAGTAGGTTGGAATAAGTAAAGAAAAGAAAAGAAAAAGCAAAATATCTGCTGAAAACAGGGGATCGATCGATTGACCCCTTTGGTCGATTGATCAATCATGAGAAAAAAATCCACTGTCGATGAGGATCGATCAATCGACCCCTTTGGTCGATCGATCGATCAAGCAGGGGCAGAACACACTGCATTCTTTTCTTCCTCTTCTCCTCCTCTTTTGGTTTCCAAGCTTTTCTTCTCCGCTAAAACTCTCGTAACTTCATCATATGAACTCGGAATCGTGCACCGTTCGCAGCCACGCGAAGCTAGCGAGGAGGACTACAACTTCTGTGAGAAGTCGGGCCAGGTGCCTAAGATGTGAAATGAATAAAATTCCCTTGAACGTGCGATTGCGTACGGAACTTGAGCGAAATGCGTCAGAACTCCATACTTAGTACCTAAATACCTACAAAAGCCCAATTGTACCTCATATAGCATGTTAATAATATAAATCGAGGTTGTCTGGTTAACGGGCTTAAATATAGAGATTAAGGCACCCGAGGGGGCTAAAATGCGTAGGTTCGGAGGATGAAATACGCAATATTTGCCTATCATCAGTAACTCTTTAAATTAATTGTTACATATGTTTGTCCCCCTTAATGGGGAATTTATATATGTTCATTTTTAATTTTAAATATTTGATTGGTTCAAATTTATTAACAATGATGTTAGTTGATAATGCTCAAGTAAGAATCACGTTCTTAAAATGATCTTCAAAATTGATTAAACAAGGGATTATTTTGATTATATTTGGTGGAAAAAAATGTATCCATTTCGTATCCAGTAAATGAACATCATCGATAGCTAAGAGAAGGTGTTAGTTATTGAGGAAAGTTTTACTTCTTACTCAGAAGGAAAGTAGGGGTATAAGGATAAGCCTCAAGTAAAATGGTGTGGAGCCCCATAATATTCAGAAATAGATTGATCAAATCTAAGAATAAATAATATTTGGGTAAAAACAAATTGCATCATTCAAAGCATGACTGAAATAAAAGTAAAAGATAACATGCTAATAGTGATAAAATAAATATGTAAACAATAAATCTCTAAACACAATCCCCAAACATGATGGAATAAGCTCCACATTGAAATAATATTTTTCTCAAAAAATGAAAATCCAACTCTAAATTAATAAAACTGGCATTAACATAATTAATCCTAATACAATAATCTGACTCAACTAATATTGAAATGAAAATACAATAAGTAAAGATGAACATGCAAGCTCGACACGTACATTTTAGAATGGAAAGATGGTATCAAAATTAAAGGCTGGAAGGATCAGGGTTGAGGCGGATCCTATGACTTGGGACCTGAAAATTAGTTCTCCACTTAGAATTAAACCTAGTAAGTTTACAATGAATGAGAATGTAACTACATATAAGACAGTCTAAGAATAATGCATTTTCCTCCCTTATTTTATTTGTTTTTCAGTTAACCCAACCTAAAAAATGTAAATATAATATGCCTGTATAATCGCCAAACACAAGTGAATCCATGATACATAATTATATCTCTACCTAAGTGTTCATTATTTCTATGGTTCTAAATGCTAATATTTCATATATACATAACTTGTATAATCTTAGTAAAGGAATGCAATCACATAATCCAATGAATAATTCAGTATGCCCTAAGAGATGCATGATTCATCCCTAGAGAATGATTTAGGTCCACGAAACTAGTAAAGGTCCCTCTGACAACCGAAGAAGTGGACTTAATAGAGGTTCCCAACACTTCTTATGATCCAAACACCTAATATGATAGGTGGTACAAAAGGGATGTCAGAGTTGAAGACTTGGACCACGTAAGAGTCTTGTATTTCATTTCTGATGATGTAATCATCAGGATTCCAAATCCACAAGAGAGGGATTATGATATGAGAAATGCCAATGAGGTATGTTTCCCTCTTTGGGCTCTTCAAGTTAGTTTTCATCTTTCCCTCCATCCTTCAATAAATTCCATCTCATAGGTGTATGGGTTGACCCTTACTCAGCTTCCTCCTAATGCCTATAGGTTTATTATTGGAGAATTGACATATGAAAAAAGTATCGGGGGCTTGATATAGATAGGGATATATCTAGATGCGTGTATGATCTATAGGATAACTATAAAACCAGGGGCTACTACTATTTTTCTCCCTAGAAGTCTAACATAAAAATGATCCATCTTTCTCAAACCAGCAACCATAATTGGAAGACTAAGTTCTTTTATATATTTGGTGCATGTAATGATCCCAAAAGAGGGATTAGCATTCCAATGGACTCGAGTCCTTCTGAACTGATTTTCAAAAAAGCCCCCTCACTAGACAAGAAGCTGGCGAGCCTAATTAGGCGAGTATGCACCTCGAATCCCATGTATGATAAGGATGTATACACCCCAAGAGTATTATGAGGATAAATAACTATTTAAATATCAGCACTATCAATATTAATACATATAGTCCACCCAAGGCAACTGATGATGAAGAAGAGAGTTTTGAAGCAGAGGAGATGAATGATGTGGAGTTCGACCAGCTAGGAAGTGAATGTGATGAGGCTTAACAGTAGGTCGAAGAAGGTTAGATATTTTTACATGTGTTAGGTCTTATTTCACTTCATACCTTAGTTTATTACTAACTGCATTTCAACCATATTTTTGGGCAAATTCATCTCCTAATTCTATATCATTTATCATGCCCCCCACAAATGTTTTTAGGAATAAGTTGAAGGATATTAGAGAAAAATAACTCCAAGAGCTATTTGAAAATACAAGTTCAAAAAGGTTATGGAAGACGCTCGTACCAAGCAACGTAATGATAATCCTTCTAAGCTCTCTAATGGTAAAGAAAGGAAGCTAACCATTGAAGAGGCCAAGAAGAAAAAGGTTGTTGATAAGGGCAAAGGCAAGGTCTCCGAGGAGAGACAAGGTGGAAGAAAAAGATCTTTGGATGACCTGACATCCAAGGATCCAAAGTTTCCCAAGCATACAACTTAGTGGCTATCTAGGGGATGTAACTCATTGTCCCGATATGGTTTCGTTATGCCCTTTGAGATTGACCATCTAGTAACCAAGGAGGAACTACTTGTAACAACCCTCGATTTTAGGAGGCTCATTTTATATTAATTTACCGCATAAGGTAATTATATAAAATGTTGGTACGGGGGTAAATATTAATTTTAGAAGTTAATATTCACTGGGATGTTGTATATTTACCGTATATGTAGCTAAATATCCTAATGTGGTGTGATTTATTGTGTCATGTATATTAAATGGCACGATAGTTTAAATGATATTGGAACTCGAAATAATTTATAAAATTTCCAGATGCCAGTTTAAAGGGTGTAGTTAGTCTTGGAAGGTGCGAGATAGTCAAAATAAGTGCCATATTGTATTTTTGGGTTTTGGACACTTTTACCTGGTTTTAACTTAAATGCGTATTTGGGAGTCATTTTAATGTGATGTTAACCACTTAAGTTGGAGACTTTAGACTTAACACCCAATTTTTAAGTCTTGCCCCTTATTTCGTTTCCTCATTTCATGTTTTAAAACATAGAGTGAAAAGGAGAGAAAGAGAGAGGAAGAGAAAAATGGAGAAAAGAAGAGAGATTGGAAGATTGAAGTTTGGGATTGCTTCTACCTCAAATAAATATGAGATTTCAACTCTAAGGCAAGTTTTCTACTTGGTAATATGTGATTTAAGATGAATAAATTGTTTGATAGTTGTGTATTTGCATTTATGGATCAAAAATGGAATTTGTGGTGATTTAACCCTAATCTTAGTTTTGATGGTAAAATTGTGGATTATAGGGGTTATACATCATGTAGGACGATTTGGGGTAGATTTATGTTGATGAATGTGGGTAAAAATGAAGAGATTTGAGGTTTGGGAAAATTAGGGTTTATAACCCTTCGTAGCCATTCTTGGCAAAATCGCAGGACCGAATCGATTCGGTAAGGGGTAGTTTCCAGGTCTTCATAACCCAAATCAATTCGGCCAATTGTAAAAAGTTGGTTTTGTGGTCCGAACCGATTCGCTTTTTGGGCGAATCGATTCGTTTTCCTGCTGTTTTTGAGTTGTTTTTATAACTCAATTTTGATTCTTTTTCTTTAGGCTTAGGACCTAGGAACCTTCTTGAATGAAGTAAACTTAGAGTCCTAGAGTTATAGATGAGTTGGGAAGCTAGACTAGAGTAGAATTGGTCTATATGGGGTTTTTTCGAGGTTATGCCTATTGATGTTAGGGCACTTTTTCTTCTAGTTAATTACTATAAAACTAGGAGATGTAGTGTTATGTTTGGGAGACTTTAGAAGCTCAATTGAGCTATACTAGTTTTGACGGTTTATATTATCACCCCAAAAGAATGTTGGGAGATTTTAGGAGCTCAATTGAGCTATGTTGACCTTGATGGTTCTTAATAACTCCATAAAAGTGTGTTGGGAAACTAAATTGAAAGTTCCTTCATTCCTTTGAGATATTATAGTATTGGGGTTTTAAAATAATATCCCAAAATGTTTGGAGGTAATTACGAGTTTATTTACTCCTTTGAGGATGTAGTAACGATACAAGTTATCGTATGGCTCCAGATTTAAATGAGTTAAATTATTTACAAAATGTAAATGATACTGGTTTCAGATAAAATGAAATATACATATGGAAATGGTAAATGAAAATGGAAATAATGATGGTAAATGATAATTTACTTAATCATTAATATGATATATGATGATTTGGTTAAACACACCTCTCTCAATGACATCATAAGGGGAGTTCGCGCATTGAGGTGAAGCCCCATGACTAATGAATGCAGGGTGGATATAGTCCTAGGCCATGTGAGCATTTGTTGTTATATATTTTTTTACGATGGGTAGGAGATTCCGGGTGTGGTCTTGACTATCCAGCAGGCACATGGCCGCTTCCCGACGTATTGCGATAGGTGCCCAGGTTGTCTTGTATAGATAGGCCCTGGAAGATGATGGTTATTAAGGGGCGCTCCCAGTGGGGAAACTCGGAGGGGCGGTCTTAGAATTCGTTATATGTATATAAATATAACAGTTCATAATCAAGTGAGACTTGATGTTTGTGATATGCCATAAAGAGAATAAAGAAGTTCCACAAAGAGCATAGCACAATGCCATAAAGAGCATTTAATGATAATTATATTCCTGCTAAGGAATGGTAATGCCAGGATGGGCATGTAATTGAAATAAAAGCCATAAAGAGCTTAAAATTATAATTATATTTTCCTGATAAGGAATGAAATGCTAGTAAAGAGCATAAATGTTGTAATTATGAGATTCCTGATAAGGAACATAATAATGAGATGGAAGCTTTTAATTTATGTCACTCTTTCTTTTTCTTTGCATATTCTAATTAAACTCATGCTTTTCTTTACTGTCTTAGCTTATGTTTTAGAATTGTGTAGATAGATTTTATTCTTCTTAGTATGATCTTATTCATAACTATCATACTCTTTATTCATCTGGTAATCATATAGAACCGGGCCCTGACCCATTCATATTTCTTGTTGTGTATGCATCTTATATCCATTCAGGTACTCCACCGCAAAGGATGCCTGTTTTGACTTTCCAAATTCCGGTGTCTTTGGCGAGCCGTGATGCTTTGCGGGTATTACGGGACATTTTGCAATAGACGTTGTCATCCTTGCATTCTAGTCAGGATCGGGGTCTTTTATTCGGGCGAGAGGCCCAAGCTTTGTAATTGATTAATGAATTGTATTATGTAAAATATTGAACTTGTTTGACATTTTTGTATGAGTCTGTGACCGACAGCATATTCGGTCCTTTTATTGTTTAATTGTCGTGATTGTATCATATATTCTTGGGGTTTCCACTTTCTATTCAATGGGGTTTTAAGTTGTTTTCTTTTATTTACTTTAAATTCAAAATTTTTGACAACCTGTTTTTCTGAAAGATTGAGTGGTTATCCCGCATACTTCTTATTTTATTGTGATGCTGATAATGATTCCATCCATGATTTCGTTGTTTTGGAGTATCGGGTTGGCCACCCCTATTTCGGATTGGCGGGTTATCACAGATGGTATCAGAGCATCAGGTTCTAGAGTCCTTAGGAATCTGTGTGAACGCTTTACGCTTTCAGCGTTGTTTTTTATTTGACATAGAGCCTTAGGATTAAGGTCATTGCTTTCTCTTGTGAGATCTCATTCTTCTGCTTAGAACTCATAGAATCTTTTGTGCATTCGTGTGAGAATATTAGGTCGATTGAAGAAAGGCGTTATGAGAAGGATTTCTAAGAACAGTAATTTGTGGTCGGGGATGAGGACCACTTTGGAGGTCACTCCCTTTTTGTAGCACTTTCTTGTCTCACTACTGTGACTACTAATTACGATAGATTTAGTTTTCCAAGTACCGCTAGAGTAGTGTTGAAATGGTGGAAGCGTAGTCACAAGTCACCTTATTTGTGGGTGCAAAAAGTTTTGCCCATGGAGAAACCCGATAGGTACTTCCTATCGCAAGTTTCTCTGGGGTAACTGGAAGGAGGAGAAGGTAGATCCTCAAATGTTCACGCGAGGCTCAGTTAGAGACCGACATGTGAAGAAGAGTTGTGCGATTAGGGAGATCGTGCACCAATAAAAGGTAGTTATAAGGGAGAGACCCCCCAATGGAATGATAGGCTCCAGAATAAGTGTCGCTAACACTTCTAGGAGAGCAGTGTTCATGAAACCGCATTGGTGGACATCCGCCTGGGGTGGTTTCATTGAACTGAGGAAGAGGAGGCCGAGAGTCTCTTTTATTGAGAAGGTAAAATGAACTACGTGGGCTATTATGACGTGGAAGGACCACGCATTTTCATTATGTTGGTTGGAGATTAAGGGCAAAGATAACGTGCCCAGTTGGGGAGTTGATGGAAATAATGTTGGTTTGGATAAGACTCGAATACGGAGTCTGAGAACCATTAGTATTGACCCGAAGTGATTGGCATAAAATGTTGGCAGGAATTCCACCTTATTAGTGGGTGGTGTATTCCTTAGGATAAGATTTAGTAGTATTGTATCTACTATAGATTCAAGTGTGTATCTCAAGATTGTGGTAATATTGACGCTAATATAAATAGAGTAATTATATGACTTCCGTGGTAGGGAAGTTTTATATTTTCCTTCACTCGTTATAAAGCGAGTGATGCTATAGTTTCTTTTAAGTACTATGTGTGCAATGTACTACGCGTATGATGTATACTATACAAGTATAAATATTTTGGTTTAGTTGGGGTGATAGCAAGCAATTAGATTGCGGGGCTATCTTACTTCTAGTTTTAGGATGGAACTAGATATTCTATGATGTCTCTCCTGGATACAGGTTGAGACTTTATAGGGGTGGTTGAGGTAAGTAGGAGGTTTTATTACTTGTTGTGTTATCTTGCGTGTGTGTTTGGTTGATTTCTTGTTTTCATTGTATGTGATTGGTATGCCTTATCTCCACGACCAATAAAGTTGAGTAGTAGCGTATAGGAGGGGTTTCTTGTTTGGATTCCGCTTTTGCGGGACGCTCCACGCGTGAACCTCAACGACGTTGGAAGTGGGGATATGTTATTCTTTATTCTTTTAAATTCATTCCCTTTAATTTATTTATTTTGTTGGTTGAAGGTTGGGTTGAAAGGTTTAGCCGAGAATCACGTAGAAGAGTGATTAAGGGCTATTAAAGTGCGAGATAGAAGCACTGTATATAGTTCTCTCCTCTAATGGATGTGAGGGAGACTGAGATACGAAGTCTAATTGAGACTTAGGGTTATGACTTGATAAGAAGGATATTTGAAAGATGTATATATGTTATGGGATGAAATTTGTAAGACTTCACAGAAAGTAAATGTCTAATCAGTTAAAATCTTTAATGATGCTATGGTAAGACGTAGAAATAGAATTTTGTTGAAATAATTGCAAGTTAAAATTTACCGATCCCGATCATGTGTTTTAGACCGTCACATCTTAATGACCGACGATACGAGGTAGTAGTGTAACGGGAGGGTTCCTTGTTTGGATTTCGCATCGGCGAGACGTCCCACACACGAAACCGAACGAATGTCGGAAGTTGAGTAAGGTGTTGGGCACTAGGGATATATACTTAGTATTATATATACACGACTTAGATAGGATATATATGTATAGATCGACCTTAGGTTTATTAGGACGTAAGGCCATTAGGGCAGGTGATGTTGAATTAGGCAGGCTATAAGGAGTTGACCATAAATATGTTGTGGGTTGACCCTTAGGGGGAGTAGGTCCCTAGGAACGAGGAGTATAGAATCTCAAGAGATTTTGAAGGTTAGGCCGATGGAGATGAGGACTTTCTTATCTAGAAGGTTACATTGGTAACCTAACTTTCGGAGGAGTTAAAAGGATGAGCTGACTTTCACTCCCCAGTTGACGTGCTTAAGTTCGGGGGTGTATTTAATGAACAGTATCTGCCAGGAGCGGGAAGTAATAATACTGGATCATGGACCCATTATTATTGCGTCTCACAAGCTTAAACTTGTGGGAAGTATTATCCCACGCTTGAATTAGAATTCGTTGCGGTGGAAGTCGCCTTAAAGAAAGGGAGGCACTACTTCCTCGGCAGGGAAATTTAGTCTTTCCCGTTAGCAACAAGTGGTTGCAGTATGTCGTGGGAGAAATCGAGTTGGTGTTTGGAGTTCTTAAAGAACTGTCATTTGTATATTCTCATTCGCTAAGGGAATGCGATTGGGGTAGTATATGCGTCAAGTAGAAAACCCGTCGGAGAGAATTTTGATGGCATGGAAAGCAAAATGAAACGAGCATAACTAGGAAGACTCTGAAGCAAAAGAGTTCATGTCAGTGAGTGACCATTTCACCTACTCGAGTAGAGAAGATTAATGGTGGAGTGGAGAAGGGTATATTCACAGACGTCTGCGTTGAATTGCGGGCGCTGAACTGGTCATGGTCCCATTTGAGAAATTATTGATCGTTCGACCAAATTATTACTTTTTCAGCCATTATGGGCGGACTAGAGGTGGATGAGTACGCCCCGCTCTTAATGGAGGAGTGGTAGAACTGTAGGAGGTGCCTAATAAAATAGTAGTGCACCGAGACTAGATATTCATGTCGAAGGTTTGGTAAAAGTTTCCATGAAGAAACGGGAACCGTATGGAATGGAGTATATTTTACCACCCTAAAGTGGATGGAAATGGGGAAGGTTAACCCAATGCCGGAAGGCATATCTTGAATGTACGCCTTGGGATATATGGATGGACGGGAACAATGACATGTGTGGAAGGAAATTTCCCATACAAGGATTTTGACCATTTTCTAAGGTATGGCGCCGTGAGTGGCCTCGTGTAGTTGGTAGAGGAATTTGCATACTCGTTGGGTGGAACCAGCGGATAATGTGTTCCTTGGGCTTGGAATAGTTCCGGAACATTTCTTCAAGGAGTGGGCTTTTGAGCCATATGTTCGAAAGGGATACACCTACGTGAAGAGAAGTTGACAAGTGATGGAGTTAAGCCACTTAGAGTTGGTATGGGTACCCCGAGGTGAGATGTAACATGATTCTGGAGGTTAGGCTATATTGCACCGAGTCTTGTGGGTATTTTCTTCCGTTTTAGGAAGATAGGATTGATGAATACTGAGGAACGCTTGTGCTATGCTAGAGCACAAAGGAGGTAGACTGAAATCGATAGAGTCGACCTTAGTCCGAGTCCATTTGGGACGTAGTGATAACGAGGGGTTTGTGTAGGATGGTAGAATCCTAGTTAAAGTAGTATACCCTTTTTGCATATTGGGTACTCCCGAATTTTGGGGGCAAAATTCCCTCTTAAGGGGGGGGGGGGGGGGGGGGGGGGAGTATGTAACAACCCTCGATTTTAGGAGGCTCATTTTATATTAATTTACCGCATAAGGTAATTATATAAAATCTTGGTACTAGGGTAAATATTAATTTTAGAAGTTAATATTTACTGGGATGTTGTATATTTACCGTATATGTAGGTAAATATCCTAATGTGGTGTGATTTATAGTGTCATGTATATTAAATGGCACGATAGTTTAAATGATATTGGAACTCGAAATAATTTATAAATATTTTGAATGCCAGTTTAGAGGGTGTAGTTAGTCTCGGAAGGTGCGAGACAGTCAAAATAAGTGCCATATTGTATTTTTGGATTTCGGGCACTTTTACCTGGTTTTAACTTAAATGCGTATTTGGGAGTCATTTTAATGTGGTGTTAAGCACTTAAGTTGGAGACTTTAGACTTAAGACCCAATTTTTAAGTCTTGCCCCTTATTTCATTTCCTCATTTCATGTCTTAAAACATAGAGAGAAAAGGAGAGAAAGAGATAGGAAGAGAAAAATGGAGAAAAGAAGAGAGATTGGAAGATTGAAGTTTGGGATTGCTTCTACCTCAAAGAAATATGAGATTTCAACTCTAAGGCAAGTTTTCTACTTGGTAATATGTGATTTAAGATGAATAAATTGTTTGATAGTTGTGTATTTGCATTTATGGATCAAAAAAGGAATTTGTGGTGATTTAACCCTAATCTTAGTTTTGATGGTAAAATTGTGGATTATAGGGGTTGTACATCATGTAGGATGATTTGGGGTAGATTTATGTTGATGAATGTGGGTAAAAATGAAGAGATTTGAGGTTTGGGAAAATTAGGGTTCATAACCCTTCGTAGCCATTCTTGGCAAAATCGCAGGACCGAATCGATTCGGCCCTTGGATGAATCGATTCGGTAAGGGGTAGTTTCCAGGTCTGCATAACCCGAATCGATTCGGGTTAAGGTCAAATCGATTCGGCCAATTGCATAAAGTTGGTTTTGTGGTCCGAACCGATTCGCTTTTTGGGCGAATCGATTCGTTTTCCTGCTGTTTTTGAGTTGTTTTTATAACTCAATTTTGATTCTTTTTCTTTAGGCTTAGGACCTGGGAACCTTCTTGAATGAAGTAAACTTAGAGTCCTAGAGTTATAGATGAGTTGGGAAGCTAGCCTAGAGTAGAATTGGTCTATATGGGGTTTTTCCGAGGTTATGCCTATTGATGTTAGGGCACTTTTTCTTCTAGTTAATTACTATAAAACTAGGAGATGTAGTGTTATGTTTGGGAGACTTTAGAAGCTCAATTGAGCTATACTAGTTTTGATGGTTTATATTATCACCCCAAAAGAATGTTGGGAGATTTTAGGAGCTCAATTGAGCTATGTTGACCTTGATGGTTCTTAATAACTCCATAAAAGTGTGTTGGAAAAATAAATTGAAAGTTCCTTCATTCCTTTGAGATATTATAGTATTGGGGTTTTAAAATAATATCCCAAAATGTTTGGAGGTAATTACGAGTTTATTTACTCCTTTGAGGCTATAGTAACGATACAAGTTATCGTATGGCTCCATATTTAAATGAGTTGAATTATTTACAAAATGTAAATGATACTGGTTTCGGATAAAATGAAACATACATATGGAAATAGTCCTAGGCCATGTGAGCGTTTGTTGTTATATATTTTTCTGCGATGGGTAGGAGATTACGGGTGTGGTCTTGACTATCCCACAGGCACATGGACGCTTTCCTATGTATTGCGATAGGTGCCCAGGTTGTCTTGTATAGATAGGCTATGGAAGATGATGGTCATTTAGGGGCGCGCCCAGTGGGGAAACTCGGAGGGGCGGTCTTAGAATTCGTTATATGTATATAAATATAACAATTCATAATCAAGTGGGACTTGATGTTTGTGATATGCCATAAAGAGCATAAAGTAGTGCCACAAAGAGCACAGTACAATGCCATAAAGAGAATTTAATGATAATTATATTCCTTCTAAGGAATGGTAATGCCAGGATGGGCCTGTAATTGAAATAAAAGCCATAAAGAGCTTAAAATTATAATTATATTTTCTTGATAAGGAATGAAATGCTAGTAAAGAGCATAAATGTTGTAATTATGAGATTCCTGACAAGGAACATAATAATGAGATGGAAGCTTTTAATTTATGTCACTCTTTCTTTTTCTTTGCATATTCTAATTAAACTCATGCTTTTCTTTACTGTCTTAGCTTATGTTTTAGAATTGTGTAGATAGATTTTATTCTTCTTAGTATGATCTTATTCATAACTATCATACTCTTTATTCATCTGGTAATCATATAGAACCGGGCCCTGACCCGTTCATTTTTCTTGTTGTGTATGCATCTTGTATCCATTCAGGTACTCCGCCGCAAAGGATGCCTGTTTTGACTTTCCAAATTCCGGTGTCTTTGGCGAGCCGTGATGCTTTGCGGGTATTACGGGACATTTTTCAATATACGTTGTCATCCTTGCATTCTAGTCAGGATCGGGGTCTTTTACTCGGGCGAGAGGCCCAAGCTTTGTAATTGATTAATGTAATGTATTATGTAAAATATTGAACTTGTTTGACATTTTTGTATGAGTCTGTGACCGACAGCATATTCGGTCCTTTTATTGTTTAATTGTCGTGATTGTATCATATATTCTTGGGGTTTCCACTTTCTATTCAATGGGTTGTTAAGTTGTTTTCTTTTATTTACTTTAAATTCGAAATTTTTGACAACCTGTTTTTCTGAAATATTGAGTGGTTATACCGTATACTTCTTATTTTATTGTGATGCTGAGAATGATTCCATCCATGATCCTGGAATATATGGGTTATAGCCTCAACTTCTAATTTATGTGGAGAATGGGTGTTGATAATTTTTGGAACTTTTCTTTCCCCAAGCTTTTCATTTTAAGTTGAATTAACTCGTTTATCATTTTTCTTTTACTAGTCAATTTCTTTTCCATCAGCTAATTTTATTTCATTTCTTCCTTAATAGAAAAATATGGCTACCACTATTCTGAGGGAGAAAGCCAAATCAACTGAAAATACATGTAAGGACCTTTGGTCTTCCAAAGAGGATTTTAAGAAAAAAATCAAATCGTTTGAGGATGATCTGACCAAAGTGCATAATTAGTCACAAGAAAGTTATAATCAGACGGTGCATATGGGGGAAGATCTTAACAAGATTAAAGGGGATATCGAGGCTATCAAGGACTAACTGGATATTCTGATGTGCAAACTCTCTGAGGCTCTAGTTTCCACTTCCATAGCTCGAGAACATGCTGTGAAGGCCTTCAAAGAATCTGAGGAGCATATTATTGATACTACTTTGGACTTCCTTAAAGGTTATGATGATCTTAAAAGGGTAGCCAAACACTACCCTAAAATTGCTAAGGTCGTCATAATTTTATAGGGAGATGATAATAAAGTAAAGGCCTTAGATGAGTAGAAGGAGGCTACTAATCGGGCTGAGGCAAGGTCATCTTATAATGACAAGCTCTGGGTAGTTAGGGAGAAGAAGGTTGCTGAAGAGGACTCTTCTACTACTGGGGACCAGTAATTGACTGCTAAAGATTTCGCTGCTTATCTTCCTTCCTCTTTTTTGAGTAGCATCTATTTTTTACAATCTTTTATCTGTGAATCTTGTACCAATCAAGGAATATTTTTAACAATTTACAGATTAATACAAGTGAACTTTTGTTTATATCATTCTTTGTGCACTATGTTCTATTTTCTAATATTTCATTATTATGGATTTTAATGATCGGATCTAGTCAACTTTACATTTTAATTGAGGTTTAATTTTAAGTCTTTCTAGTATTTTTTAGCCTTAGGTTACTAGTTCCCTTGGGGACCAGCTATTTCAGCTATCCAATCATGAAACAAGTGTGGCCGACTCTTATTTCCACACCTTCTTTTATGCATTTTGTGCAGTTATAGACATGCATGGACAGATTGGGTTGGCTAAGGCCAACTTTATCTATTAATTTTTCATACAGTCAAAGGCGTGCATTATCCAACTTAGGAATGGTATATGATCATAATTTATCGATACACCATCTTCCAAGTGTTTTGTGTAGTCAAAGACATACATGGATCAGTTGCTTTAGTTAAGGCCGACATGATATATTAATTTTTGGTGCAGTCGAATACGTGCATTATCCAACTTAGGAATGGAATGTGATCAGATCCGGTCGATACACCATCTTCTAAGTGTTCTGTACAGTCAAAGACAATCATGGATCAATTAGGTTGACTATGTCTGACCTAATCTATTAATATTTAGTGGAGCTAAAGACATGCATTATCCAACTTAGGAATAATATGTGATCGAATATTATCGATACACCCTCTTCCAAGTATTTTGCACAGTCAAAGACGTGCATGGGTCAATTGGGTTTGCTAAGGATGACCTGGTCTATAAACTTTTTATAAATGCTCATCAAAAACTTATAATCATAGAAATTAGTAAAGAGGTAACATATATCTCCCAATTTTGACTTTTATTCATATAAGTTTCGTAATCTATAACGATCTTCCTCTTCCTTAATAACCAAAATATTTTTTAATGATATTACCTCTTGAGGTTCTTATAATTCCAAGTATTTTTCTAGAGTTTTAATATGATACGTGTCAGGTCATACAACTTTAGCCACACAGTAGGGACCTTGCTAGTTTTCTGCCAATTTACTGGACTTCAGTTTAGAATTCTTCAAGGCTTTGTCTCCTTACTTGAGAGTTCTGGGTTTGACTCTTTTATTGTAAAATTTTATCGTGTGCTATTGGTAGGTTGTTACTTTGATTGTTATTGCCTCCCTGATTTTGTCAATCAAGTTTAGATCCAGTCTTCTCCAAAAATCACTCCCAGGAGAATCAAAATTTAGAACCCTACGAATTGGGGGTTCGCCCTCAACAAGGATCATGGCTTCACTACCAAAATCCAACATGTAAGGTGTTTCTCCTATTATTGTTCTTTGGGTTATCCTGCAGGCTCACGATACACAATGTAGTTTATTTATCCGATTTCCCTTGGTTTGTTTTAGCCTCTTCTTCATACCATCTAGCAAAGTTTGATTCGTGGCCTTTGTCTACTCATTGCATTATGGGTGATCTAATGATAAATATAATTTTCAAATCTTGTCCTTGTCACAATACTCTTGAAACTCATTATTGCCGAACTAGGTTCCATGGTCTATAATGAAAGCATGAGGGATCTCATGCCTATTGATCACATTCTTCCACATGAACTAGGAGACTTTTTCATAGGTTATCTATATGAGTGGTTCTATCTTCACCCATTTTGTAAAGTAATCCACTAATACTACTAAATATCTGAACCTTCCTTTTTTTTTTAATAGAGGGTCAACCTTTTTTTTTTTTTTTAATAGAGGGTGAACCTTGGTGTATTCTTTTTTGACTAGGTTGGCATGACTTTCTAGTGCCCAAGAGGTAGCAGGCTGTGAGATGTTATTTATGGTTAAGACTATAGAAGGCTTCTCATATTTTCTTAGAGTGAAATATTTGAATACTTTCTTTAGCTCATCTTCTGTCTTGGCAATACTTTCTTCAATCTCCACTCCTTCGAGGCATCGAAAATGGGGATAATACTTTCCTCCCATCGTCTCTTGGACATGGGGTAAGAA
This sequence comes from Sambucus nigra, assembly GCA_949130495.1. Taxonomy (NCBI): domain Eukaryota; kingdom Viridiplantae; phylum Streptophyta; class Magnoliopsida; order Dipsacales; family Adoxaceae; genus Sambucus; species Sambucus nigra. Next base: position 416,423,454 of record OX422209.1, on the reverse strand, counting down.
GTTTTTCTTAACTTACTTTTCTTTAGAAGGCCGGTTGGTCATAGTGGTCACTTTCTCCCTCCATTTTGCTATGAAATTATTGATAGTTTCTCTAGGGTTCTTCTTAAGAAGTTCTAATCACAGAGTGTAACCTCTAACTCATCTTTGTATTTGTACTGCGATGTGAATTCCTGAACAACATCCTCCCAACTGCAAATTCTAGATTCTTCGAGGGATAAGAAACAATAAAGAGCGCTGCCTTTCAAAGTCTATTGGAACATCTAGTCCATTATTTCACCGGATACCCCTAGGAGAGTTATGGCTCCGTGGTAACTTCAGAGATGAACAATTGGGGGTCCGCTTCCCCAAACTTTTCAATGTTGGGAATTTTGAATTTTTCTGGCAGCCTTACTTTAGGGTAGGTAGACATATGGGTGTAACCTATGTAGTTCCTAGAGACTATGACCTGGTTAAACTTCTTGGGCAATATCTTAAGGTCCTCCCTGACCTTGTTTAACTCTTCTTACTTCGGATTAATGGGCACTAGTAGGTTAGCCCCTGGCCGGGAAAGATTCGATATAGGAAAATGGGATAGTGGTGGACCATTAGCTGGAGGGGCACATGGAGCGTGTTGATATTTTTTTAGGACTCAGATAGGCTCACGTGCGGGATGACCCATATCACAAGAGAAGAGGACCTAGGGATCTTCGGGAATAGGTTCCCTATTTTATTGCATTTCATGAATCTTGGTTTGAAGGTTGTTAATCTTGGAGGAAAGTGGGACTAGGACCATCATCAAATCAGGTTGCACATTCGGTACTTGGTCTGGGTTCTCCATGGAGAGTTGGTGAAGGTGGATTTTGGACTCGGGGGAAGTAATAGGAGAACTGACGAAGCTTTGAGGAAGTTCGACAAAGGATAAAGGCCAACAGAGAGCCAGAGCAAGGACCGGGTATGCAGTTGACCTGAGGAGGAAAATGATTCAAATTTATTTTTGAAATAGAAAAGGAAGAATTATTTTTATTGGAAAAGAGGAAAAAAATATTTTGACATTTTTTTTTGGAATGGGGAGGACAATTTTTTTCTGGTATTTTGGATTATAGGAGGGACAATGTTTTTGCTATTTTGATAAATGAGAGGGGGGGGGGGGGGGGGTTGACACTTTTGGTAAGGAATGATGAAAACAAGAGAAGTGTCTCAAAATGATTATTATAATAATAATAATAATTATTATTATTATGTTTTCACTTGTAATATTTACCAAAATGCAAAAATAAATGTTGGACGGAACCCGCGCCTGGGAAAACTAGGTTTGAAAAATATTTAAAACATATTTTGACTTGTTGCCAAGCTCGTGGACAGGTTCCCCTTTTGAAAAAGGACGAAATCGAATGAAAATTTGGTTGGGTTGCCGATTTGTCATTTCGGTAGAGTTCCGCGTAGTAACTGACAAACTAAATATGACTGCCCTAGGTTTGATGCCTATATGAGGGTATTTAATTGTTGAGTTAGTGGAAAGGTTCCCCCCTTTAATACGACTTCCATGATATACGTCTTGCTTTTGAGGGAAATCAGTACGTGTGGACAAGCCATTTGATATTCTTGAGTGTACGTGAATTGCCTCACTATATACCTCATGGGGACAGTACGTGTGAGAGAGAATTAGATATACTCGACATACGCGAATGAGTTCCCTGCTATATACATCCCTTCATGAGTTTGGTCAAGAAGTACGACGCGCAGGGAACCGTTCGACATACGTCGAAGGTACTTGTTCAATGAAAGGTGAGAGTCTATGACCCACCGGACCAGAGCCCATCACAAAGTGATTCCTCAGTACGGGACAAAATTTTGGTAAATATAGCAATGCTGTTTGTGATGCAGTGTGCAAAATGCATGATTCTTGATTAGTATACAGTGGATAGCGTAGTTAATTTAGCACGATGAGAACTATGCTAATAAGGAAGAATGTATAAGTAAAAAGTAAATATAGCATGGAGCAAGAAGATTACACTAAGCATGGATACTTGAGAATGAGTTATGTGTGAGCATCTATAAGTGAGTATGTGGTAGTGAATCTAAGCATGGATCAACTACCAGTGGTTTTTGATAAGTATAAGTGAGCATGGATATATACAAGTGTGATAAGTGGAGGTGTGTTCTAGTGACACCTAATCATGGATATTCTAAGTGTTATGTGAAGCATGTGAGTATAAAGAACCCTATATACAAGTGTAGGTAGTGTGAGGTGTACATGGAGAGTATTTAGAAGTGTGTGAAGTGAAAAGTGAGTGAGAGGTTATATAAACATAAGGTAGTTACATATAAGAAATAATAGAGGATAAAAAGGGAACATACATATAGGTGCAAACGCGCAAAAGTAAAAAATGATAACACCCATGAAAACAGAGTCGAGCACTCTTAAGTAAGCCCCCAGAAGAGTTATCACCGTGGCCATCCCAAGATCTTTGCCCTCCCTGGATGCTTTCGGGGGAAAAGAGGGAGGATAAAGGTCCCGCGCCCCTCGCTACATCAGGGAGGTGCTTCGCCCATTGTGGATTTTGAAGTGATTTAAAGAGATAGAGTTTTCAACCTATTTTGCACAAAACATGCAAAAGAACATGTCGCCGCCTCGAGAAAGCAGCATTAAAGACAACTGGTGCTTGCGAAACCAATAGTTCAAAGGTTCGGGGGCTAAGTTACGAAATGGGAAGGTGTTAGGCACCTATCATGCCCTTTCGATCTCTCATGGGCTTACATTATGATTTTTCTTAATTTCTTCATGAAGTGTGTTTCTGTGCATATATAAAGGAGATCGGAATTACCCGACTCGCATCAAGGAAGAGATGGAGTAAGGTCATCCGTAGGAATGTTCACAAAATAATAATTAAAAAAAATAAAGTGTGCGCTTATCGATATATTGATCATTAAAATGAAACAATAATATGTGCTTGATAAGATGCTAGTATGACTCACAAGTATGATATATATGAAAAATATATGGATAAAATAGGAAAAATAATAAAAATTTGAAAATAGGACTCGACTATCGAGTTTTAGCCCGAGACGCCGATGTAGCCTATAAATGCATCAAATTTCACGTAGTTTGCAAGCGGCATAAGGGTGGGGTTTATCCCATATATTCAAACGGGAGTTTATTATGCGTGTGTGTGTGTAGAAAAGATACTTTTAGTTTTGAGAAAATGTGATGAAGAATCCAGTCGAAATTTATCTCGGTGTAACCCTCGTTTTATTTGTTTTGTTTTTTTTATAAAAAATAAATTATGTGAAATATAAGTAATAATGGATGAGATATTAGTGTGTAAGATCGAAATCCAAAAACTTAAATTAAGAATTTATATAATTAATGCAAGAATAAAAGGAATTTATAGAGAGAAGGATATTTATAACTTCTTTGGAGACTTAAATCTTGATCTTGATTGTTGGTGAACTTCCTCGCCAGTTGGGATGAATGTGAGATGAGAGAGAAGGATTTTTTTGCTAAATTGGGTATGAGAGTGATGAGAATGAAAGGTAGAGAAGAATTTCACACAAGAAAACTTCGTTGATTGCACAAGAATGTTGTTGAGATCAATGAAATTGATGGTTCTAAGGTGCCTTTCGAAGTGAGATCATGTTCTCTTTATATAGGGTAGGGGGAACACCGATCGACATTTTCCTTATCCTGACTATCGACAGGTTACCCTAAACACACTGTCGATAGGCAAGGAAATAGACCTGCTAATTCGTACTCTTGTGCAGATTTTTCATAAAAACAGTTATAAAATGCAATATGTCCAAATCGTGCATGGGGCATACTGCTAGAAAGGTAATTCAGAGACCATTGATAATCCTTGGGCAAATCCAAAGTTTAGGAGTTCACTTTAGGTCAAGCAGGGTTAAAAAACTCCCATCGATCCGTTCGATAGAAGATCGTTGGACGACGATGGATCGTTCATCCAAACTATAAGTTCAAATCGTGCATGGGGTGGACCATTGGAAAGGTTGTGTGAGGTACTTAGATGTTCCAAAGAGCTTCAATCAGTTCGAAGAGTTGACTTTGATCAAATGGAGCCTGAAAGATCTCGATGACCCTTCAGAGTAAAACGAATTGTTCGTCTGTAACGTAAGGCTAATTCACGTATGGGGCGGATCATTGGAAATGTTATTTAGTTACCTTCGAATATTCATTTAGTCTCATTTTAGTTGAAGGTTGAGTTTGGTAAAATGGTGCCTGGGAGTACCCGGTGCCCTCCGAATTTATTTTGAAGGAAGAAGGATCATTCTTTTGAACTGTTATCCCGTTTCATGCACGGGTAATCCATTGGAAATGGGTTTCAGGGCCCTTCGAAGATTCATTGAGCTTTCACTCTAACAGTGGAGTGGACTAGGTTTAAATTAAGGCCTATGAGCGCTCGATGGCCTCTAGATCAATTTTTGATTGTAAAATGGTCCATTTTCCCGAATCGTTAGGCCAATTCTCAAATGGTACAGACCTTGTAAAGGGGATTTAGAGACCTTTAACGATTCACTGAGCTTTCATTATGACAATGGAGTTGATCGAAGTCAAATAAGTCCCGAGAGCACTCGATGGCCTGTATATCGGTACTTGAAGTATGACCTAGGGTTTTTAGTGAATTTAGGGGGTGCTAGGGACTTATGAAGAAACTTAGGGGTTCCAAGAATGTGGTGTCTATAAGCACATTCCTTATCCTCTATATCTCATCAGGTGTCTTTAGAAACGGGTCCTTAGACATGCCAACTCCATGCATAAAAGTAAAATATCCATTCTTTAAATCCAACCTGGTAAATATTGTGAGCACATCATTGATGTATGTGGCTTGGGATAATCCCAACATCTAATTTTTTTATCATTCAAAATCTTAATTCTAACGATGTGGTTAGCTTATTATAAGTCCTACATATAAAATTAACTAAATAACTAAAGCCTTATGATGGATAACACACCCACACCATTCTCTATTAGGATAACATTATCCATGCAAAGTACCAAAAATACGACCACATTTTTATCACACTTCTTTGACACACGAGTTTCAACCAAATAACGAATAAAGAAAAATATTTGATTAGCTGATAAAATTGGATGTTCTTAGACTTTGACTGTTCCTTAAATCCATGGATTGACATCTTAATATTACACACATTGATTTCCAGTGTACTTGGTATTAATCCCTTAGGTTGAACCATATAGATGCACTCATAAAGACTAAAGTTCAAGAGCCAAGTCTTGAAGTTCATTTTCCAAATCTCATAATCGAGATGATACATAATGGATATAAGAATTTGGATATATTTTAGCATGCCAACCGGTGAGAAGGTTTTGTTATATCCAATCCCCTATTTCTTAGTAAGCCCTTTAAAAAGAATCATTGCCTTGAAGGTTTCCACCTTCCCTTATACCCATATTTTCTTCTTGTTGTTCCACTTATATCAAATGGGTTTTATTCTATCTGGAAAAGTCTACAAGTTTCCAAACCTGATTCGAGTACATCGAATCCATCTCAGTATTAATACCTTTAATACAAAGATCAAATTTCTTATCTTGGAGTGCCGCCTTGTAGTTATTAGGATCCGGTTCATGCTCCCTTGGGATATTACCGAAGTTTTCACCTAAACAAACTAAGACAAGATGGTTCCTAATCGTCCCACTACAACGTGTCTCCACTTGTGGTCCAATATGAGTGATACATATATGCAAATTATTGGTAATACTCTTACTATCGTTAGGCAGTCGTTATCGATATATTATTGCATTTTGTCCTATATGAGTGGTTTAGAAGCAATTACTTGGTATTTACCTCTGATCTCTTATAAGATCAACTTACTCTTGGGTTTGTAGTCTATGATGTAATCTTCCTTTAAGTATCAAGCATTTTTTCTAACAAATATCCTCTAGTTATTGGGATCATAAAATTGACCACCCTTGGTTCTTCTAGGGTAACATGCAAAGACAAATACATATGTCCTTGATTTTAACTTACCAGGTTCCTTACTCGGAACTTATGCTAGGCTATCCCAAATCCAAACATATCATAAACTAGTTTTGCACCAAGATCAAAGTTTTATGGAAATCGTTGAGATTGATTCTGAATGAACTAAGTTCAGTAAGTATATGCTTGTCACTAATGAAAAACATCAAAAAGAATCTGCAAAATCCAAAGCATTGATCTAACCATGTCCAAAAGACTCATGTTTCTTGTTTCATGTGCACCATTTTTAGATGGAGCATCCGATGTAATTAATTGGGATGTAATACCCACATCTGATAAATGAATCCTGAAATTTCCTAAGAAGTACTCACCCTCATGACTAGGTCATAAAATTTGGATTAGTACATCATGCCTATGCTCTACTTTAGCCTTGTAGGATTTGAACTTATCAAAGGCTTCAGACTTATGGTGCATAAGGTAAACGTATCAATACCTTGAGTAATCATCAATGAAAGTGATTAAATACTCATGACCTTTTCTTTCTTTTATAATTATAAGATCACATAAATAAGTAACAAATAAAACTAATTTTTTTCATTCTAGTTATATTGATGAATACAATATTGATTGACTGAATATCAATTTGATACTTTTTTCTACTTTTTCCTTATTTACTCCTCTATCAAAATGTTTTTGTATGTCTATAGTGCCAATAAAATGAACCAGTTCCAAAACATCTTTGGATCTATATCCTTTGGTTATGAAGGGTCTGATAGCCATTTTACCTTCTAACTAGGATTCAAAAACTAGAATTGAATCCATTTCCAATTATCTTTATTCCCCATTTAATACAAATATTTAATTTCTTTGTAAAATAATATGTCCTAAGTGCAAGTGCCAAAGATTTGCTTCAACATAGGAGGTTTCTTTCTCTTTAAATTATTTCCATATGAGTTATTAATTTTAGTATTTACCAATAATGGGGAGACATGCTTTGTAAAATACAATTCATTTTCCAATGCACCAGAAGAGATAAAATATTTTTCATTTTGATAAAATCCTCTTTATTGACGTAAGTCGAATTTCCACTCAAAACCAAATTAGGAAATGAAATTAATTTTCTTTTAATAGTGGGTACATAAAAACAATCTTTTAAATTTATCCTTATGTTTCCACAAAAAATATAAAACTATATGTTCTTCTACTAATACAGATGTCATGTTATTTTTAATGTCACCCATGAACCGAAACTTTTCCGCATGATTGAGATTATTGGTTATCTAGAACCCTTTAAAAGAATTGAAAATATGATTAGTGGATCTCGAATATTCACACGAAGTTCCAATAGACTAAACCACAAAACATTTCTCAATGACTAGGGCAAAATTCTGATTTTTGTTACTCTGTTGGATATACGGGGTACTAATTCATCCAATGTCCTGAACTTTTTCAGATTTAACACATTCCCTTTAGTTATTTGCCTACTCCATAAGGCTTAATTAGTGTTTTAACCACCATAAGTTGTACCTAAGACTTTCCATCCTTCTTCTTATTACCTTTATGGATATAAGACGATTGTCCTCTCTTAACAACCTGCACAACACCGTTTTATTTTATGATATTATCCACAACCTAGAGTTCTTTAAATAGTTGTGCTAAGGAGTAATCAATTATTTTTTATAAAATAGTTTAGGCAAAACTAATTAAAGAACTCCGGGATAGGTTCTTAAACCATCATACATGTTCCCCTAGTCAATATAAACTATTATATTTGTAGAAGCATCTTTACTGATAGGTTTCAAACTCCTTATCTAGGTTGTGAATTGTCCAGCTAAACTAAAATTGGAGTACTGACCTTTTCTGATCAGGAAATTAAATCAAATGACACATATACAATATATTCGAGATAAATATAAGTCATTCCCACAAACATGATTTTTATTTCAAAATGAAACCGACAATGCTTTATTTAAAAATAAACGCCACAGTTGTTTTAATAATAAAACCCCGACATGAGGTTATAATAAATGTGGGCAAGCTTGAAGAGGGACATTACTTTATTTGTGTCCAAGTATTATATGGCCTAGGTGGTAAAGGTATATCACTAGAGACCCATAATTGTTGTACAACCTCTTGAGGTCCCCATGTGGAAGTGGGAGACCATCTTTTATGGACTTAATTATAGGTTTTTCTTCCTCATATCAGGGATACAATTCAATCTAGGTTATTTTGGATAGCTTTACTAAGGTAGGATATTTCCTTTTAGTTCAAATAAACATACGACAAAGCAGTGTGAATTTTTTTTATAGCAGAGATTGTGAGGCTATATAATATACCACCTGATATCATATTTAATGGGGACAAGACATTTTTTCCCATTTTTCACAAAGCTTTTAGCAGGCGATGGGGACTAAGTTGTGTTAAGGGTTGGAGAGAATGGGTGGACTAGGTTAGTAAAGGATATCCTTTGTGTTTATTGGATTTTAAAGGTAGTTGGGAGTAAAACTTATCTTTAGTGAAGTTTTCTTACGACACACATCAATAGACCATTGACATGGCATCATATGAGGCACTATATGGGATGTCTTGTCATTCTTCCATTTTCTGGATGCAGGTAATAGAAAACAAGGTACTTGGGCCAAAATTTATTTAGGACACCTTAGAAAATGTGGAGATTATTAGGGACATGATATGGAATGTAGAGGATAAAAGGACGATCTATGCTAATAGGGGGAAAATACACTTCGAGTTTTTATTTGTGTATCAATTATTTTATAAGGTGTCTTCCATAAAGGGAGTGATGTCGTTGGGTAGGAAAGGAAATTTGTTTCCCTATTATGTTTGGCTTTTCACTATCATCGATTGATTGGATTATATCCCTACAATCTAGCTTTCACATATCATCTTCAAAAGGCACATGACGTGTTCCACATTTTTATGTTGCAAAGATTACTTAGGGACGACATAATCTACCATCACATTGATATGATTGAGATAGAACTTCATCATAATATGAGCTACAAGGAGATAACATTCGTTATTCAAGATTGTAGGAAGTAAATGCTTCATTAAAAAGTTCTCACATTAGTTCGGGTTCGGTGGGGGAACCATAATAAGGCAATGGAAATGTAATTTTATATTATTGTATAAGTTGGATTAATTTCCATGAAAAAATGTTTTAGTCGTTGAATCCATCAAGTCATATCGACTTGATTCGTTATGCGTGAGGCGCATTCATTTTTTTCGGTTAGACTTAGATTAACCTTGAATAAAGACCATGCACTTCAATCGTTGAAGTCTTTTATGGTAATACATTCATTGAAGTGAAGATTCTATTCTTTTATTTATTGTGAATTGTACAAGTCTAAACATAAACGTGCACACTTATTTTATAAAATGTTGCACTTTTGATTTCTAAATGTATGAGGATTTTTAAAAAGATGAACAATGGATTTGAAAAATAGTCTCAGGGGATTTAAAATGTTTTTGATACTTTTTTGGGAATTGGTCATGATTTTGTTGAACTAATTAATATTTTTTTAACATGTTAAGATTTTACCATTCGTACAACTCGTTTTTGAGCCCATGCGCATGGCCTTCGTTTACATAACTGTACTTTGAGTCCGTACACATGGTGTTGCCTCGATTTACACACTAGAAGAAATCGTGCGCATGGTCAAATCTAATCGTTCACACGACGACACCAAATTTTGAACTTTTCCAATTTAAAGGCCAATTTCCTTACCATTTCAAAGTATCTGAAAACTACATCATTGAAACACTATTCTAAAATATTTTCGAAGTTAAGAGTTACTTTATCTCTCTGTTATTTCAAATCTCACTTTTTGTTCCAAAAACTTTTTAATCTTTGATCTATGTTCGATTCTAATAATTTTTAATATAATTAAGAGTGGATATTATCATATTTATAAACTAACCTTTGTCAATTCATAACATATTATTTGAATTTCTATGATTAACCACTCCGTGATTTTGAATTGGTGGCATTTCATTTTGTTGGGGAGATTGATGTGTGGACTGATTAAACAAAAGGGAATTTACTTCTTCATTTGTTTCATGGAGCTTGAGATGGATTCTCATTTGAGATGGGAAAGAGTTGAAAAATCATAGGTTACTACATGATTGGAATTGTGTGTGAGGTACTTTCTAATCTTTTGTAAAATTGTTTTTAAGTAGAAATGATAATTAGAGTGCTTCGAGGTTTTTTAACCCTTAGGTGGGAGTTTTTTCATCATAAAATATGTTTTATGCTAGCTTGTATATATTTAATTTACGCATGTACAAAATTGATCATGCACCTCACATAGATTTTGTTTGAATCTTATAAATTGTAGGAAAACTTGATTAAGAGTTTTAGATCTAGATTTCATCACGAAATTCACTTAATAACATCTTGTGTGAGTTTTAAAATCATTTGAAGCGGTTTTTGTGAAATCAATTGGTGTTAATTTAATATTAGGAACAACTTTGTGCAAGTGCAAAAAATTGACCTAGTATTATTTCAAACCTATTCCCCCCCCCCCCCCCCCCCCCCCCAAGTTTGTTGTTCACATTTACTAGTGAATATCACATAACACCTTCCATTTGTATCCGAGCTAGATTCTCATTTGTGTAGCACTAAAGTGCTTGAGTAGATCTTGTGTTGTTTGTGTTATTTGCATTTTTGGTAAAATACTTACTTGTTTTGTGAATTGCTTTTAATTTGCCCATATGGATACATTTCGTGATTCGAGTTCCACAAATCGTCTACATTATTTTTATGGCTCAAATTATAGGCATTGGAAATTTATAATGAGTGAACATCATATTTAATAACGAATGCGTGTGGATAAGTGTTGAAGAAGGTTGTATGTACCCTACCATACAGGAAGTTGGTGAGAGAGTAAAGAAACCAAGGTTGTCATCGACATATGCTGATTTTTTTATTGTAATTTTAACTCAGTTGCATTAAATGAATTATTTTCTATGGTAAGTACTCAAGAGTACAATCGAATTATCAATTGTGATCAAGATAAGGAAGCCTGGTATATTTTGAGAGTTACACATGAAGGAACTTTGAGTGTGAAGAGTGCAAAATTGCAACATATCATGACTAAGTTTGAAACCATGAGAATGGAGGAGAGTATGCCATTTAATAATTACTGTACTAGGTTAACTTATTTGAGAAGATTATGGAAACATGAGAACGGAGGTTGTTAATGCATCTTTCAACTTATTTGAGAAGATTATGGAAACAAAGTCGTGAAAAATCTCCTTAAAACATTAGCTTCTAGATTTGCCACTAAGGTGTCTATTTTGAATGAGGTTAAAGACAAAGATGCGTGTATTTTTGAAGATCTTGTTGGATCACTTCAAATTTATGATCAAGAATAAAATATTGTTGATCCGAACTGAAAAGGTCCTGGCACTTTTTGTTGAATCAAGTGAAAATATCTGCAAAAGAAGGGTTGAAAAAACTAAAGAGAATGCTGAGGTATACATGGAAATTTTTGTTAAAATATTTAGCCAGTTTTACAAAAATAGCATAATTTTTTTTTTTAAATGGAAAGAAGTTTGATCAAAATCCTTTTAAGTGTTCTAAATATAAATCTTTTGTTGAAAAATGTGATTTTAAGAAAGAGAAGTAGAAGAATGAGGACAAGTTCTTTCTTTATGGAAGTTTTGGTCATCACATGAATGCGTATTCCATTCACTTGAAAAATCATGTTTAAAATAAGAGTGGAGAGAAGAAAAAAAAGTGTATAAGGAAAGCTAAAGTGACTTCGAGAGTGATAGTGAAGAGAGTTCATCAAATAATGAGTATGGAAGTGAGGTAGCCTTTTACGATTAGGCTTGAAAAAACTGATAGGCAATGTGATAAGAGGATGTCATTTGATAGTGTGGTGAAGAAGAATCGTGAGAGAACTATGAGCGATAGGCCTTTGAGTTACTCATCTTCATGTAGTATCAAGAATTCACTCACTTTGATTCATGAATAACTGGATGAGAGTAATGAGTATGTACATGCAATTCAAGAGACTTTTGACGAACTCTATTAAGAGTCTCTAAAACTCAAAAAGTAAAACATAAAACTTTTGTCAAAATCAAAATTTTTTCAAAATGAACTTGATGAGAAAGAAGAAAATCTTGAAAATATTTAATCAATTTTTTTTTTACTTTGAAAAAGTTGTTGATGTTTTGAATAAGAAATGTGAGTCTTTAAAAACCCAAAATGCAATCATTTCAAAGAAGAAAAAAAGAAATTGAGGTTGAAAATTCAATTTTGAAAAGTTAAAACTTGAATGTGAGCATGCTAAGGATTTGAAAATTAAATTGAAAAACTGAATTAATGTTCTTGATAGCATTTTATTGAGTAATGATCAACCTAAACCGAACGATCATGTGATTGGATTGAATTATTCAAAGGTTCGGGGTCTAAGTTACGAAAGGGAAAGCACCCACCCCGCCCTTTCAGTCTCTTATAGGCATGTGTTAATCTTATCTTTTTAGACTCCATGAAGTGTATGCTTATGTGCATAATATAGATGAAGAATGGAATCATTCAACTCACGACATGGAAAAGGACATATTGAATTCATCCTTAGCAGTGGTCCTAAAAATAATAATTTAAAACATAGTATGAGTGTTTGTCGAATCACAAGTCGTTATAGAAGAACGAATGTATATATCGGGCGAAAAACAAGCATGCAAGAATATGGAATTCATTAAGAATATATATATATATATATATATATAATAAAACAATATTATATACGCGTATATAGGAGGACTCAAATCTCGAGATTTACCCAAGATGCCTACGTAGCCTAGGGGCATCAAAGTCCATGTAGTTCGAAAATAACATAGGGCGGGATTTAATCCATAAATCTAAATGGGGTATTCATCTCGTGTGTGTGTAGAGATAAACGTGCTTTAAGAGTGAGAATGTGTAGTGAGAAGCCCCTCTTTTGGAATTTATTGATGTACCCTCTTTTTCTTATTTTTGGGGGTTTTTTTTATGAAAAAGGAGTATGTGCAAATACTACTACTAATAAGGTTTGAGATTAATGTATGTGATGTGATGAAATAAAGTACTAAAGTAGAAATAAAGAAACTAATAATAAAATAAGAGAATTTAGAGAAAATGGTGGAGAATTGGACCTCCTTTTAGATGCTAAAAGTTGATCTTAAGCGTAAATAAGCTGATCTTGCAATGGGACAAAGGTGGTATGAAGAGGTGGGGGAATTTACTAAATGAAGTATGAAAAGGATGGAATGAAATGTGGGAAACAAGAATTTTAGGAAGGGAACAACTCTGAATTCGAGATAATGTTCTCTGAATTGCTGAGAGGGATGTTCAGGGGTGCCTTTCAAAATGAGGTCATGTCATCTAATTATAGGTCCAAGGGGGTTCAAGTCGGCATGGTCCTGTACCTGCCTATCGACAAAGAACCCTAGACACACAACTGATAGGTAGGGTCCTAAGGGTATTCAACAGTCCAGGACAACTTTTTCTAAAATGATCATAAAATGCAAATTATACGTGAGAATTGTGCACGGGGCAAACCGTTAGAAAGGGTATTCAGATCCTTTTAAAAATATACGAGCCACTATTAGGTCCCGGAGTTGACCGAGATCAAACGGGACCTAGAAGCGCTCGTTGATCACTTGATAGGAAGTTTTTTTAGAGGAAAACAGATCTCTCGTCCATTTCATCAGGATGATTCTAGCACAAAATAGACAGTTATAAAGGGTATTCAGAGCCCTTCAATATTTTATTCAACTTGATTCAGTTCAGAGAGTTGATCAAGGTCAAATGGGGCCCAAAAGCACCTGGTGATTCTTCGAGGTAAAATGAGTCATTCGTCTCTACCATAAGGCTGATTCATGCATAGTCAAGCTATTGAAAAGGAGATTGAGATCCCTTCAAAGATTCATTAAGATTTTCTCAAATTGGAGAATTGACCAAAGTCAAATGGGGCTCGAGATCGACCGGTAGCCTCTAGATTAGTTTTTAGGGTAAAATGGATCATTCGTCCGTACCATAAGGCCAAATCGTAAATAGGGCGGACAGTTGGAAAGGAAATTCATAGAACTTTAAAGACTCATTACAATTCTTCTCATGAAGGAAAGTTGATCAGAGTTAAATGAGGCTCGAGAGCGCCTTCAGATCAGTTTTTGATAGTGAAACAAATTGTTCGTCGAAACTGTAAGTCTGATTCACACATGATGAGGACCAATGGAAAGTGGATTTAGAGCCCTTAAAAGATTCATTGAGCTTTTTCTCAGGTGAAATAGTTAATCAAAGTCAAAGGTGGGATGAGCGAACCCGATTTTTTCTAGATCGGTACTCGAAGATTGATATAAGGTTTGCATTGAACGAAAGTGTGTTAGGGACCTAAGTATGTGCTTAGGTGTATCATAGGATTGATTATCTATAAAGAGACCCTTAACAGGAAATCTTGGAACAAGTGAAGGACGTTGAATGGTAGACACCACATCGACATTGGGGAAGAGGGTTTTAGGTCAATTCTATGAACCTAGAGGATGATGTTGACCGATTTAGAGGGTCGAGGTAAGTTCTGAGCACATAAGGAGATAAAGAATACCAACTTTACGGGTCAATGTCAATTTTAAGGACCAAAGGAGATGAGGATGACCGATTTAGTGGGTCGAGGATGTGTTGAAATTGATTCAAAGGGTCTAGGGTGACCTATTCAGCTAGTTGAGGTTAATTTTGAGGACCTAAGGAGAGGAGGATGAGCGATTTAGCGTGTTGAGGTCAATTCTAAAGTTATGCCGGGGATGGTCGACTTTGAGGGACAAGGTCAATTATGAGGACCTAAAGTTGTGATGACCAATTCTGAGGGCCGAGGTCAATTCTGACACCCTATAGTTGGAAAGAAAAATTTTGAGGGCCGTGGTTAATTCTAAGGACTTTAAGTTAGAATGACCAATTCTGAGGGTCGAGGTCAATTTTGGACTTGAAGTTGTGACGACCAATTCTGAGGGTCGAGGTCAATTCTGAGGACCTAAAGTTGGGATGATCAATTCTGAGGGTCGAGGTCAATTTTGAGGACCTAAAGTTAGGACGACCAATTCTGAGGGCCGAGGTAAATTTTGAGGACATAAAGTTGGGATGACTAATTTTGAGGCCCGAGTTAAATTCTGAGGATCTAAAGTTAGGATGATCAATTTCGAGGGCCGAGATGAATTGTGAGGACCTAAAGTTGGGACGGCCAATTTTAAGGTCCGAGATTAATTCTGAGGACCTAAAGTTGTGACGACCAATTCTGAGGGTCAAGCTCAATTTTGAGGACCTAAAGTTGGGACAACCAAGTCTAGGGGCCGAGGTCAATTTGAGGACCTAAAGTTATATCACGGGGAATAACTCTCCGAGGGAAATTATCTTTGGGGTTTAGGTGCACTTTTGGTTCAACTGGGGATTGTGTTTGTCTTGAAAATCCACTTGGGATGTTTAGTTTTGGGGTTTTGATTCGGGAATTGTAGTGGACTTTGATGGGAGAACATCAATGGTTTCGCTATGGAGTATGCTAGGGACATTAGTGTAAGATTAATCCATCTGACAATTTTGAGATTTTCTAAGGGGTTTAGTTCTCTAAAAATGATTTTCATGAGGAAAAATAACGTCCCACATTTTTCAAGGATTTTAAAGATTTTTTGGGCATTTTTTTTATTTGTTTGGATTTTTTCCTGGATTTTCTTGTAAAAACATCTTAGGTAACTATCGAAAGGTAGGCTTGAGGGGTGTCAATCGATAAAGGCACAATCTCTTAGGCTTCCTTGAGAAGTGGAAAAGGTAGTTATTGATCGGTATGTGCTGGGGGCTCCCGAATTTTTTTTCTGGATGGATTATTGATTCTTTATTGGGGTATATGTGATTTTCTACTCTTAGAGTCTTCCTTTGGGGGATGTGGGGGCTATGGGTAGGCAAGAGTAGATAATGATATTGTTGTCCCATGAGTTTGGGCACATCTGGTAACTGGGGGAGAGGGTTGTGTGGAAGATGAGGTGACATCCATTTCTGGTTCTTTGCTTTTGAGATTTTCTTACAGCTTTGTTGGTGTTGACCATGCTATATGCTTGATTTATAATCTTTTTACCTGAAAAGAAAGACTCGAGAAGGAGAAAAAAGATGCATCTTTTAATTGATTATCTTGAATTATTGTTTTAATCTACATGTACTTTAATTTTCTACTGAGATTTTATTTTGACAAAAAGACAGAAAATTATAATTTTTGAAATTTTTTGAGTAGAAAAAGGCCTTGGAGGCTTGTTTGGTATATTCATGAGGAGATAGAACATTTGATGTAAAGTACAGCTTGTTGCCTTTGTTGGGTTATGTTGGTTCGGGTGTGTCGGAGAGACTGTACTGGTGATGTTTTGCTGGAGCTGTTGATTGGAATCTACTTATGGTACCACAAAATTATGTCTTTTGATTTAGCCTGGATGATGTTTATTCTACCTATGAGTAATTCTCAGCAACTTTGAGGATTAGCCCCAATTCTACAGTGTCTATCCTCAATTTTTCTCGTTCTCCCCGAGCTTTATTGGTTAATTTGGTCCATATTTATCCTTCAGTGACTTGACCGTTGGTTAATGAAAAAACCATTTCTCTTTAGGAGATTACGTATTTAGTGCATAGGGGACTTGATAGATGATCACCAAGTGGTTATGATAGTGACATGTATGTCTTACTACCATAATCTTACGACCGTGGTGCTAGCGGATACCTTGAATGATCTCGATGCTTAGAAGGAGGGCTACTCCGAGTTTTTGAGGGGCCCAGTGTTTTTCATGTGGCTTGTAGAGATATTTCATCTGGCAACCCCTCCCGAGTATCCCTTAATGGGTGTACCTAAATTTTTCATCCGTCTTTTCTTTAGTTCGACCCTTCAAAAAATAATTAGGTTAACTGGTTCGTCGAGCATAGTGCTTCGTGTCTTAACTGGTCGGTGCCATAGTGGGGAGAATTGCAACCTATTTTGTAGCTACGAGAGTATTGGTATGTTCAATTAGTTAACTTTTCCCAGCTTCCTTTTATTTCCACTGTCTAATTCTATGCCAAGTTAGATGGGAACAAATTGAGCCTCATCTCATAATGAACTTCTTCCTAGTGGAGATCCTGACTAAATCATTACAGGTGATGTTGATCTCCTTATGGTAGCACCGTCGACCATCTACGCATTCATATCAATATGTAGGAGGGGCATATAATGTGTTAATGGACTACCTAAAGTGGTTGTGGAAGCGGGTAGTGGAGAAGATCATGGAGGAAAAGACAGGGCAAAGGTGGATCATCGCCTTCGACACCATGAAGGATGGTGTCGTGGTTACATCCAAACTTAACAGGACGTATCACTCCATGGAGTGCATACGCAGTGTTAACCAGGTGTGGGAAACTTAAGGACCTCCAGGGTAGGAAATGATGACGAAACAGGGACGTCTAGCAATTGAGGAAAATGTCTATAAAATTGGGGTAACATTTTGTGAAGCTAGCGTAGTTTGTATTTTAGGTGATTTTAGCATTAAAATGTGGGGCTAGGGATAATTTTTATGAAGCTGGTAAGGATTAGGTAGGTTTTTTAAGATGGTGTTGTCAGTGGAAAGGGGGTAGTCTATGTATCTCCCTTCACTGATACTTCATATAATGGTGATGTATTCCTTTATTAGAAATAAAAATGATTTTGATCATATTTTGTTGTTCCTCCTCATGAGTTCTGCATTTTGAACTATCTATACCAATCGCTAAGGAGTACATAATCCTTTTGTTCATGTAAATGTTGGAATGAACCATCATTCTCGGGGTTAGAAAATAATAGAATTTTGTGCAAACAAAGGGGATCGTGCCCATGTATGGCTATGGGCTTCCTACCTCCACGGGTTTTGAAAATTTTCATGAGTTTCATTTTAAAACGAAATGTTTGGGAAATTATTAGGTCCCACGTAATTCTGAGTAGGGGAAATGAATAATTTTTTTTAGAATAGAAAGGGGGATGTTAAGAGATATAATGTGCCAAGATTTTAGACTAAGGGTAAAATTTCTTGAGGCGGTCCAAGTTGAGTAGACATGCAACCTCTTCTCCATCGAGGTCTTTGAGCATAGAGTCACTACTTTAAAGAATTTACAATGTAGGGTCCATTCCCATTCGATTTGAATATTTATCTGGGGTCCCCCAGATGGGTTCAAAGATCTCCTTAAGGGCAAAGTCTCTTTTTTGGACATTTCAGTCCTAGACTTTTTTTGTTTGAATGATCGCGGTATTCGATAATGATACCCCTGTATATGATATAGAGCCTCTTTTTTATCCAAGAGTGACAGTTTGTCAAAGCATCTTTGATGTTAGTCTTCTTCGTTTACTTTGCTTTTGAGCATGATGCGTAGGGAAGGTATTTCTATATTAAAGGGTAGGATTACTACCATCTTTTACACTAGAGAATAAAGGGTAGTCTTAGTAAGCATTCTGATGGAAGTGCGGTAGCCCCAGTGGGCATATGGGATTCAGTCATCCCAATATTTTCAAATCTCAGTCATCTTGCTAATGATGGTTTTGAGGATTTTATTAGTGGCTTCGACAACACCATCGGTCTAGGGTCGGTAGGGAGAAGATTGGTCTCTTTGAATACCGTATTCATCGACTAGTTCTGTGACTCGGACTCAAAGTGGAGTTTGTTATGTGATACTAACTTGTGGAGAACCCCGTATCGGCAAATGATTTTCTTTATGATAAACTTCTCCACTTTCTTGGCATTCAACAGTGCGTTCGACTCAGCTTCGACCCATTTGGTGAAGTAATTAATGGCGACCAAGATAAATTCATGATCGTTTGAAGCTTTCGGAGTAACCTTACCTATGATGTCAATGCCCCAAGTAGAGAAGGGCCAGGTAAAGGTCATGTTGTATTTTTCTCGAGGAGGGAAGTTTTGGAGACTGCTGACATTTGAGGTATCATAGGAAGTGCAATATTAAACCATGGTGCTCCAATAGTATCCTTGATGGATGATCTTCTTAGTAATAATATTAAAATTTATGTGGGGCCCATATTCCCCACTGTGGATCTTCTTCATCATTTCTTTAACATCATCCCCCACTATGCAGTGCAAATGGGTTCCATCGAAGTTTATCTTGAAAAGTTCTTTTTCATAGAATATATATTGGGCAACCAATTTGTGAAGGATCGCATGGTCATTCTTATCTACTTATTGGGTATACCTACCATGTTTTAGGAGGCACCAAATGTCATAGTACCATAACCTATTCATATCGAAATCTTCCTAAGTGATGATCTCGATGTGGTAGAAGTGGGTCGGCATAGCCTATTTCTACACAGGAAGGGGTCGTCGTTATTCCATTGGTCATGCCGACCTTAGAGGCCAGGGTAGAATGGGCATCAGTTAGATTGTTCTTTGTATGAGGCAGATAGTGGAAGGTGACATCTTTGAACTGGGAGGTTAGCTCTTCAAAGTGGACGTGAAAGGGTAGGAGCTTCTCGTCTTTGACTTTCCATTTCCTAAGGATTTGGCCGATGATGAGGGAAAAGTCTCTGTAGACGTCTATGTGCAGGATTCCTTTCTCGAGGGATATTTTGAGGCCTACAGTGCATGCCTCATACTCAGTCATGTTGTTGGTGTAAGGGAAGTCTATTTTCATGGCAATAGGGGTGTGAGAGCCATCAAAGGCAATCAGGAGTATCCAAACGTCGTATCCTTTCTTGTTGGAAGCTCCATTAAAGAACATTTTTGAACTAAGGTCCTCCTAAGAGGTGTAGAGAATTTCATCATGTGGGAATTCAGAGACCTAAATATCGGTTCCTTTCACGGGGTAACCATCAAGGTAGTTACATATGGATCTCCTTTTTATATCTTTCTGCATGACGTACATAATATCTAATTTGGCTAATAACATTAACCAATGGGCCATTCTAATGGACATAATAGGCTTTTTTGGTAGGTATTTGATGGGGTCATACGAGATACTTGCCTAATGGGGAAGGTAATCATATAGTGCTGTAATGTTTTCTTGACCCGGACCAAGGCAATACATGTTTTCTCCGAAGCAGTTTAGTTGACTTCGTACATGGCCAATTTTTTATTGGCGTGATAAATGGATCTTTCCTTGTAGATTCTTCAATGCATTGGTCTAGAAAAGTCCCTACTACGGTATCTATTACGGTCAAGTATAAGATGAGGGGGAGACCTAGCTATGAAAGAATAATCACCAGAGGTCTGGTGAGGTATCACTTGATTTAGTCAAAGGCTTCTTGGTAGGCCTCATTCCAAACTTTGGTTGAGTCTTTCAGAGATGTTTGAAAATGGGTTCGCAAAGGAATCCTCGGACTTCCTTCTCTATCCATGGTGATGGCATCTCAAGTAAGGCTTTTAACTTGGCAGGGTCTTCTTTGATTCCCTTTTCACTGACCATGAATCCCAAGAGTTTTCCTTTCGTGACATAAAAAATACAACTTCTGTGGATTTAGCCGCATCTGGTATTTTTGCAGCTGCTTGAAGAACTTTCGAAGGAAGGGAAAATGATCTTCCCGAGTCTTAGACTTATTGATCATGTCATCCACATAAACTTTGACCTCATTGTGAATAAGTTGCTTCAGGATGGTTATAGAAGCCCTTTGATAGGTAGCCCCGACGTTCTTAAATTCGAATGGCATGAAAGTGTAGTAGAAATTTTTTTCTTGATGATGAGGGTGACTCTTGATCTAGTTATATTCGACGAATCCATCGACAAATGATTTGAGGGTGTGGATGGCAGTGTTGTCCACAATAATGTTGATGTTGGGAAATGGGTAAACATCTTTTGGGGATGCTTTATTCAAATCTCGATAGTCGATGCACATGCGTACCTTTCTTCTCTAATTTGTCATAGGGACGATAATGGCAAGCCACGTTGGGTATTCGACTTCGTGAATGAAACCCATGTTCACCCGTTTAACCATTTCCTCTTAGACTTTGAGCGACCATTCAATACAGAACTTCCTTAGCTTTTATTTATCTGGCTTTGCATTCTAGAAATGTCAGGATCTCATGCTAATATATTTCTAAGTCAATGTTGAGCATGTCATCACAGGAACATGCAAAGACATCTAGTAATTGTTTTAGTAGTTCTTCAAATTGCGCACAATCATGTTCGTTAAGGATGGACCCTATCCTATCCTCATGCTGGTGCCTACTAAAACCGATATTAATAACAATAGTCTTGTCATCATTAATTTGGATGCAGTCATGTTGTTTATTATTCTCCTTATTAAGATTAGTTACGAAATGTTCATTTTCAACCATCATCATCAAAGGTTTGATTATAATCAAGAATATTAATGTAAGGAATAACAAGATGATTAAAATCCTCGTTTATTTCATTTTTGGGAAAAACAACATTGAGAACCTGATAAAAAAGATCACTTTATTACTTTGTACTGAGACATGAATAATCGGGCAACATCCTCCTAATAATAGATTTTGGATTCTTCAAGGGATAAAAAACACCTCAGGTCACTTTCTTTTAAGGCCTGCGACAACAGCTGGGACATTATTTCTTCAGAGGCACCAAGGTGGGTCATAGATCGGTGATAGCTTCGAAGGTGAACAATTGGGGGTCCTCTTCCCCCGAA
Source organism: Sambucus nigra (assembly GCA_949130495.1). Taxonomy (NCBI): domain Eukaryota; kingdom Viridiplantae; phylum Streptophyta; class Magnoliopsida; order Dipsacales; family Adoxaceae; genus Sambucus; species Sambucus nigra. Next base: position 416,401,880 of record OX422209.1, on the reverse strand, counting down.
CTTCTCGATGTCTGGAATATTAAACTTCTCTAGAAGTATATCTTTGGGATAAGGAGACATATGGGTATACCCGATGTAGTTTCTAGATATCTTGACTTGGTCAAACTTTTTTAATAATAGTTTGAGGTCTTCCTTAACATTGTTCAGTTCCTCATCTTTGGGATCCATGAGTATTAAAAGATTAGACACTAGTTGGATAAGGTTTGGAAGTGAGATTTGAGTAGGTGGGGGCCCAATGGTAAGCGGGGAATACGGAATATTATAGTAATATTTTGGGACCCAGACAAGCTCGAGAGTGGGTGGAACTATAGAACGAGGAAAGAGAACCTGGAGTTCTTCTAGAATCTGTGCTCGATGTCATTGCATTTCATGGACCTCGATATCGATTTGAAGGTTGTCAATCTTGGTATTGAGTTGGGCTAGGATGACCATCAGATATGGGTGAACTGTTGATGATTGGTCAGTGTTCTCTATAAAGATCTCGTTGAGGTAGATTCCAAATTTTGACAACGTAGCAGAAGAGGTGGTGAAACTTCAGGGCAGTTTGATGGAAGACCGAAGCTAATAGGGAGCCAAGACAAAATTGGGTATTCTATCGACCTAAGAGGAGAAAAAGTTCGATTTTTTTTTAAAGAATGAGCGAGAACAATTTCTGTATTTTGGAAGGCGGAGAAAATGTTTTTGGTATTTTTGCCTTGGGAAAAAGGAGAGGAATCTAAACATTCTTATTATTATTATTGTTATTATTAGTTTTTCACTTGTATTAGGTTTTGATAAATTCAAAAAAATATTAAACATGACCCACTCCTGGGAAAATAAGGTTTGAAAATATATAAGACTCGGTTTGGCTTGTTTCCAAACTCACGGATAGGGTCCTATTTTAAAAAAAAGTGAAATAATGCAAAAATTCGGGCAGGATGCTGACCCTAAATTTCATTAGAGTTTCATATTGTAACTGACATACTAAATATGAGTGCCCTGGGTTTGATGCCTATATGAGTTTTATGCACTTGTTGGGATATTGGAAGTGTTCCCCCCATTGGCATGACTTCTACGATATACCTTTTTCCCATAAGGAAAATCATTCATCGGCATGTGTGGACAAGCCATTTGATATACCTCTGTATACGTGAATTGACTCACGATATACCTCATGGGGATGGTATGTGTGAGAGAGAATTCGATATACTCGACGTATGTGAGCGCTTTCCCTCCTATATATACTTCCTATCATGAGTTTTCTATAGCGGTATGATACTGGGGAACTGTTAGATATATGTTGAAGGTACGAGGCTAATGGAAGGTGAGAGTCATATCACTTAGGCTAAATGTGCCTTGTAGGACCAGCACCCATCGCAAAGTGACCCCCAATACGGGAAAAAAGTTTGGTCAATATTTCCACGCCCTTAGTAATGTAGTGTGTAAAAATGCATGAGTCTTAATTAGCATATTATGGTGAGAGATTATTTTTTTATTTACAAGATGAGTAAAGGGATAACTACGCTAATGAGGGAGTATATATAAGTATCATGAAAAGTAAATCTAGCATGAAGCATGGAGTCTATACTATGCATGATGATGGCGACATTTATACATAATAAAGATGAAGAATGGAATCATTCTACTCGCGTCATGAAAAAGCACAGAGTGAATTCATCCTTAGGAGTGTTCACGGAAGTAATAATTCAAAACATAGTATGTGTAGAGGGGGATTGAAGGTAATCCTGAGATTAGGGATAATCCCCCCATTTACAACAGTGTCTGGGGTTAAGGCAACGTAGCAGCTCAGTGTGGCAACTCAGTGAGGCAGCGTAGCCTGGCAACTCATACTTTAGATTGTTGTGTTACTTATCCATAATTGTATATATTGTTTGCACTGAATATGAGCTATAACAATTGAAAAAGATGTAATGAGTATAATGATTTTGTGCGAGGTCGAACGGTACTCGCGAGAGACCAGGCTTGGCAGGGCCTGGGAGGGCTTTCATGCTCTATCGAACGCCTCTCCGTGGGAACTTCAGAGGGACTTGGTTTGGAGGATTTAGAAGTGAGTCACCATTGGGGATTGTCCCGAACATCTTAGATACACTTGGTAAGACACCGAAGGACCTTGATCGTGGAACTTCGGGGGGAGCAGCCTTTAGTTCCATCGGTCGTTGAGTTGTGAGGCAAACAACCCTCTACTTAATGTCACATCCACTTTATCTGATGTCACTAACTAGCTAGGCAATCTCAGACCTGCACTTGAATAAACCACCGTGGTATTTGGGGCTGTCAGACAGTTGGTAAGCCACCTCTATGAAGACAACCCCCTGACACACAGTGGTTAGGAAAAAGGCATTTGTTGGCATTTAATGCTTATGATGTGGAGATAACTATGGAATCAAGTATTTAATGTTTGTGACATAAAGTATGAGGGATGTCTTTCACATGGATTAATGACTGAGTTGCCTGGGGGGTAGTGTGGGGGGCTATTTAAGGACCCCAACCACCTCTGAGGAGAGGTCAGGTTTTTATTGAGAGTTCAAAAGTTATTACTAGAGAGATTTATTATGAACCAGAGAGTCAACTCACCCACCATTGTCATTTATGACGAAGCTTTAATATTTAACAGAGATCATTGAGCATGGTGGGGGTGTTTTTCTGCCTATCAAGGTGTATCTAGGGTGCTCATTTTCTCTCTCCCTCTAAGAAAAGTTGTTTCTAGGTTCATTATTACTATCTGAGTTATACACGAGAGATTTGTAAGTTCAAACTGAGTCTATCTTCATTGAGCTGTGTTTGTATGTCTTGTGGTTAATCAATATTGTTGCTGTTCAACTTATTATTACTGTACTGAAAAGAAGTTACGCCTCCATCTAATCTAAACTACCCTCTTACATTTGGCGACTCTGTTGGGGAGGCATTCTTATAAGAAAGGAGTATGGTACAGGATAACGTTAATCAAAGGCTTAACATTAATGACATTTAACTCAATGAAGAACAGGCGACGAGAGAGCTAGAAGCTTCAAGGTATGTTGCCCCTCGACTGGAGGTACCTCCGGTCCAAGCGGCAATAGGTGTCCCAACGGTGGCACAAGCTTCAACGAGCATTGGGTTGGGACTAGCCCAAGTGGCACTCCTCATGAATAAATTCTATGAGTTTTTGCAAACTCCAGTAGCTTCAATGGTGTTGGAAGGATTTGAAGCCATCTCCTTCGTCACACTAGGGGAAGCCCCAACGGCCTCACCAAGTGCAGTCCTAACAGGAACAATTCTAGCAAGTACACCCTCCGTTGTAAATCCAGTGGTTGGAACCCAAGGAGTATCAATGGCTCCAACTGTGATGATTTTTCCAGTTGCAACGGGCACGCAGACTATAGTACCATTGGTCTTCGCTTCAATGGCGCCACCCATGGAAGAGATAAGGAAGCAGATGCAAAAAGAGATGCTAAAATTCATGAAAGCCTCCTCGCAATCTGCGGGTGAGGTAGCTTCGGCCTATGATGATTTTCGGATGCGTTACCCCCCGGAATACAACGAAGAACCCTACTCAAAGGATTATATTCCTCCTATTTTTGAAAAATACACAGGAAAGGGTGAAAACTCGAAGGAACATATTAAATGCTTCGTTAAACACATGGGGCTCATGGAAATAATAAGAAACTCAGGTTGAGGGAATTTTCTAAATCCTTAACCGATAAGGAATGCACTTGGTATTATCACTTAGCTCCTAAGAGTATTTCCTAATCGGAGGAGATGCACGTTTTGTTCGTCCAGAAGTTCTTTCTAGCGAAAGATGAGTTTACTTTTACCCAACTAGGGAGAGAGAAGCAACGACCCGGGGAAGAAGTGGCAGGTTACATTCGATGGTTCAGGGAAAGGTCCCTCGATGTGAGGGAGGAGGCCAAAGTGTCCAAGTTACTACAGATCTATGTGGGGGGGCTTCTTCCTGAGTACATCTTCCATCTTGTCAATGAGACGCGCGAGGGGACTTTTTTGGCGTTCCTAAAAGCAGAAAGGAATATCTCATTAGTTATACGACAAACCTAGTGGTAGTGCCCATGATGTTTAGGCAGCTGATACAACCTATGGGGGGGGGGGGGGGGAGGCCTTAACCCCCACGGGTAGGGTACATCAAAGGAGTAAATGGAGGCAAAGTAACGAAGAAGGACAACAAGAGGAAGTTTGGAAGAGATAGGGAGGACCCACAACCATTGCCTTGTACAGTGGAGGAGGCTGTCAGCTATTAAAACATAATGGCCTAAGGAGGAACGGTGTATGAACCAAAGGGAATTCCCATTAGGGAACCCAACGCTGCAATAAGGGCGGATCCCAAATATTTCCTGATTCATCAAAAGATACAACATCAAAAGGAGAACAGTTTCACGCTAAGAAGAATCATCGATAAGTATGTGAAGGCGGGAACGTTGCAAATCCCTCCGCAGAACATTAATAACAACCCATTTCTAGTGCATGGGGCCAATCTGGTGGTGGCCTATGATGAGGAGGCAGAGAGAGAGGAAAGAGAGCTAACGACGAAGCAGGGGGAGTTTGAAGAAGCTTTGGAAGATTGTACTAAGGTAATGGCTAACATAGTGTTAGCTTACGATGAAGTAAGCGCTAAAGACGTGGAGGACGTATACAGTGTTGAAGGTGAGGAAGCAGACCAAGTCGTAGAATACTGTGAAGTTTCAAAATCCCCAAAGTTCACTTGGTTCTTTGACCAAGTAGGGATACCAAAGGAGAGGAGATTGGAAATAACCCAGGAAATACTTGACATTGCGAGGAAGAACGCAATCCCTTCGCTGAGATGGAAGGGACCCATGGCCAGGTTGGTAAAGAGGTTTCTGTCAGAGGTAACTTTTAACGACGCGAACAGGGCCGTAAGGTTCCCTCATAACATGCCATTGTATGTGACTACCAGTGTTAAAGGGGTTAGTTTTGCAAGGACCCTTATGGATGGGGAGCTTCCATCAATATCATGACAATCAACTCTTTCCACGCAGCTAATATTCTGGAGGAAAGGTTAGTCCCCATGCCTTTGGTGATTTTGGGATATGACAACCAGTCTTCTAAGTCCATTGGGTACATGAATGTTGGGAATGTGATGGGAAATCTGAGTTCCCATATCAAGTTCCACGTAATAGAGAGTGAAACTTCCTACCATCTGCTGATAGGAAGAGTGTGGATGTACAACTAAGGGCTAGTTCCTTCCACATATCACCAATGCGCCAAGGAAAATATCAAGGGAACGAAGGTGACCATTAGGGCTACAAAGAGGCCCTTCGATGTCGAGGAATCTCACCTGGTAGATGCAACATTTTACATAAAATTGGAGGAGGATGTCCGAGTCCTAACGAGAAGAATGGAGGGAGCATGGGTTCCCTCGATTAGAGAAAGGATGTGGCCCTTGAATGAGAAGAATAAAGAGGTTGCAAGCAACAAATGAGCGATAGTCGAAGAAGCCCATCAGGGGGTCCCTCTGCCCCAAGGCATTTCAAAGCAGCTCAAAGATAGGATGAGGCCTAGAGCGGACCCAATGGAGCATGAGGTTCAACAACAAAGAGGGCTGAGTTAATTTTCAGGAGGAAGAGTTACTGAGGCTTCTAGAGAGAAGAAGAGGAAGGCAGTGGTGACTACTAGTAGACAATGCAAAAGGTAATTACCGAAGAAAGAAAGGTGGTTTATCAGTTATAATGGTGAGAACGGGCGGCCAAAAAAATTGATAATGAGGCTGAACCGATATATAAGTGTTTTCTGGTAGATCAATAGGGATAATGTTTGGTAATAGACAACTCCAATAGGCCTTGGGATAATGCCTTGGATCCTCCCCTTCTTTCACCAGGTTCAACTGCTCCAACTCTTGTGCCTGTGGCTTCGGATGATCTTCCATGTAATAGATAACTCCAATATACACGAATTTATGGAAGAAGTCATCGAAGAACCAGATTACATGGTAGATCATCCGAAGCCACAGGCACAAGAGTTGGAGCTATTGAACCTGGCGAAAGAAGGGGAGGATCCAAGGCCTATTTTTATCTCGAAAGATCTCAATAAAGGGAAACGAGAGGCCTTGGTTGAGTTGATTTAGGAGTTCATAGATGTTTTTACAAGGAAGTACACAGAGATGGAAGGGCTAGATGAGGAGATGAGTTGCCACAAGTTGAACGTGATGTTTTCGTCCATTCCAGTGAAATAAGCAACGAGAATGTACAAGCCTAAGCTAGACTTGAAGATTAAGGAATAGGTCCAACGCTTACAGATGGCAGGGTTCATTAAACTGATACAACACCCACTTTGGTTGTCTAGCATTATTGTAGTGGGTAAGACAGACAAAAATCAAATAAGGATCTATGTGGATTACACTGACTTGAAGAGGACTTACCCCAAGGATGAGTTACCTCTACCCTCCATCGATAGCCTGATAGATGCAATGGTTGGTCATGAGATGTACAACTTCATGGATGGGTATGTAGGGTACAACTAAATCAAGATGGACCCTACGGATGCAGAGAAAATGGTGTTTAGAACCCCGTTAGGAAACTTCATATACAGAGTAATGATGTTTGGACTCAATAATACCGGGGCTACTTATCAAAGAACAATGATGGCCATCTTCCATGACTTCTTTCGTAATTTTGTGGAATTTTATGTGGATGATTTGGTCATCAAGTCGAAGAAGGAAGAGTCCCATCTAAGCGATTTGAGGAAGGTGTTTACATGGTGCAGAAAGTATAAACTAAAGATGAACCCACTAAAATGCATCTTTAGAGTAACTAGTGGAAAGTTTTTGGGTTTTATGATTGATCAACAAGGAGTACAGATGGACCAAGACAAACAACGAGCGATATTAGAGATGCCCAATCCAAGAAGGGCGAAGGAACTGAAGAGTTTCCTGGGTAAAGTTTCTTACCTTAGGAGATTTGTACCAGGATTGGCTGAAATGACGCACCCGTTGATGCAGATTTTGCGAAAGAACATGAAATTCAAGTGGGAGGAGGTTTACTAGGAGTCTCTCACTGGACTGAAAAAACTGCTCGTTTCACCACAGACCATGGTTCCCCCAAAGGCGGGAATATCGTTGCTGCTATACCTCACATCCAATACGATGTCCATTGGAGCTTTGTTGGTGCAAGAGATTGACGGGCAAGAATGGGCAGTCTACTACCTCAGCAGAATCATACATAGGCCAGAGGTTGGATATAGTAGCTTGGAAAGTCATTGTTTAGCCTTAGTCTTTAGAGCGCAAAAACTTAGACATTATATGCTATCTTTTACAATTCATATTGTAACCAAATGTGATCCTATTAAGTATTTTCTAGCAAGAACTATATTGATTGGCAGGGAATCTATGTGGTTCCTCATCCTCTCAGAATATGACTGGAAGTGTGTGGTCCCTCGCGCGATCAAGAGCCAAGTGTATGCTGACTTGTTGGCAATATTCCCCTCTGGAACATTTAAGCCACCTAAAGAAAGTATTCCAGGAGACGACTTGTAGGACAATTACTTGGATTCAAGTGATGAAAAATGGACGATGCAGTTTAATGGATCTTCGGCAAAAAATAAAGGAGGGCATGGGTTATTCTTTCAAAAGGAATGGAGGAGATTTGTCTTTCCTACAAATTAGATTTCCCTTATTCCAACAATGAAGAAGAATATGAAGCGTTAGTGCTGGGTTCGCTGGAGGCCCTTCGAAGGGGGATTCGTTCACTTTGTATCAAAGGTGATTCGAACTTAGTGATTCAACAAGTGAATGGAGAATACCCATTGAAATACCTAAGCCTGGCACCATATGGAACAATCATTCAGAGGCTTCTCAGCCAGTTCCATTGGACTAAGATCAAGAAATATCCTCGAACGATGAACCGACATCCAGACGCCTATGCCACCATCACCCAAAAAATGGTTTTGAGGAACGATACAACTACAGTCGTGATTCAATGAAGAATGGCTCCTTCGGTGGTACAATCAATTCTACCGATGGAAGAGGATGATGAATGAAGGGGAAAGATTAGAAAGTAACTAGAATCTGGGGAAGGAGCGATGGATCTGAGGGAACTAGACCAATACTTTACAAACTAGGGAAATATTTACTTCAGAAATACATGGGGATGGTTATCAAGATGCATCAACCCAGAAGAAGTAGAGCGGAGGTCAAAGAAAACACATGAAGAACACTACGAAATAATTGAGATACCTATTTATAGGAGAATTTAAATGGAGCGTTATTTCTAGCCTAGAATGAAGCAGGATGCAACAGAAGTACAACGAAAGTGCACTAAGTGGCAGTTATTCTTTGAGGCAGCTCAATGTCATTTCGTTGAAACTCAACTAGACTAGAGGAAACCTTATATTGACTTAATTAAAGATGTAGTTGTCCTAATGGAGAATATTGATGCGATGGGACTTAAGTGAAGGGCCCCGAGGTTCTACATTCAGGAGGGGCAGCTTTATTGAAAGGGCTACTTCAACAGGTCATTGCGTTGTATCACGAAGGACAAAGAAGCTGAAGTCCTCAAACAGGCACACGATCCAGATCACATAGGAGGGGCCAAGTTGTATGACCAGTTGATGACGTTGGGGTATTGTTGGACAACAATGGAGAAAGACTCTACTAAGTTCGTTCAAAAGTGCAAGGCTTGCCAACTTCATGGAAATATGATCTATGTCCCATCGATGGACCTACACTCCCTGGCAACGCCTTATCCTTTTCACACTTGGGCGTTCGACCTGGTAGGGGAATACATCATTTTTTGAGGGGGAAGATATGGATACTAGTAGTAACGGAGTGCTTCACAAAGTGGGCCAAAGCGATACCACTAATAAGGGTGACAGCAGGGGTGGTGAGCAACTTCATTAGAGAATACATCATTTATCGTTTTGGAATTCTAAAGATTATTTTCTTAGATAACGGAACCACTTATACATCAATTCAGAGGTAACATTGCTCACATACAAGTACTCCATTATTCATCATACTTCAACGGTGGCATATCCAAAGGGCAACGGTCAAGCCGAGGCAGCTAATAAAACCTTGGTTAATATTTTGGCTAAAACGATGGAGGATTTTCCAAGATCGTAGGATGACAAGATACCAGCTGTGTTGTGGGACTATCGAACAACCAAGAGGAATCCCACAGGGTATACTTTGTTCTCCCTTGTTTATGGGGCTGAGGAGATTTTTCGATAGAGTTAGAAGTTCCCTCTGCTCGATATGCCTTGCGAAGTATCATGCTCCCTAAGAATAGACACGTGTAGTTAGAAGCATTGGATGAATACAGAGATAACACTATGCATCACTTTTAAATGTATACAAAACAGCTCTCTAAGGCATATGATAACTTGGTGAGACCAAGGAAGTTCGTGAAGGGAGACCTCATTTTGAAGGTAGTAGTAAATCACATCAGGGGGATTCCTCTACCTAAGTTTGCAACGAACTGGGAAGGTCCTTTCATTGTAAAAGAATCTCACGATTCAGATTATTGCTTAATTTATAAAATGGAGGAAGAGAAGACATTTAAGATTAACAATAAATGGTTGGAAGTCTATCATGTGTAAGTAATTAAGTTTGGACCACTAATGTATCTAGCTGTTGTTATGAATATACAAGTTCTTTTTTATTATAACTCGAGTGGAGATGAAAGAATTATAGAACTTCATAATATACGCAAACAGTTGTAGCACAAAGAAATAACATGGGAAAACATATATCCTTTTTTCATTCATTCATAAACTTTGGGGCGTTACAAAATGGGGAGCTATTGCCCAAGAATTACATAAGAAGAAGAAAAGGACAATGTTTACAACAATTCATTGACCTAAGAGGAAACATAGATCTGGAGCAAAGAAAAAATCTCTAGGAAGGCCCGAAGAAGCTTCTAGGCAAGACTGTTGGGAACTTATAGAAACCTCTAATCTCATTTGCACTTGTGTACGTTTGATGAGGATTTTCTCTCGTTTCAGATTCACTAGCCGCAGAGCTTCCTTGACATCTTCTACCTCCTTATTAACAGCTTCAAGCAGAGGTTCTAGCTCAACCAACTTTGCCTCCTCATCCCGTTGATCCTCCCGATGTTTCTGCAGTAGATCCCTCTGATTATCCAGTCGCTGGCTCTTCAAAGTTTTTAGGTGTGTAATAATCCTGTCAAAACGAAAGCCATCATAGTCCAACTCCCTCAGATAGCCCAGGAGTTGGTTGAGGAGGGATCTAGTAACGTTTGAAGTGGGAGTGCTGACGATATTAGCAACAACGGTCTCCATGCCCTGAAGTCTATAGCTCATCACGAGGATATTAGAACGCAGGCAATCTACAATAAAAGTCTCAAGATGGTGTCTTGCAAGCTTCTCAACTACCAAGCGATGGCTGGCAAGAATTTGAGGGGAACGCTGAAGGACCATGAGGCAAAAGGCGTGAGGAGCTAAGTCGGCCAGAGGGAGCTCACAACCAGATTCACTCTCAGTAGCATCGCCAGTTGTGGAACCTTGATCGTTGTGACTAGAATCTTCTGAGATAACGGGTTCCCGATGGGGCGAGGCGATGGGAGAAAGAACTGGTGGGGAACTCTCCCGTGCAACTTGAGAACAGTTAGAAGAAATAATGAATTAAAAAAATCTTAACAAGTGTTTTCATTGTTAAGTCACCGATACAGGTGGAGTTACAGAAATATCTTAACAAGTGTTTTCATTGTTAAGTCACCGATATAGGTGGAGTTAAAGAAAAATATTAACAAGTGTTTTCATTGTTAAGTCACCGATATAGGTGGAGTTTATGAAAAATCTTAACAAGTGTTTTCATTGTTAAGTCACCGATATAGGTGGAGTTAAAGAAAAATCTTAACAAGTGTTTTTGTTGTTAAGTCACCGATATAGGTGGAGTTAAAGAAAAATCTTAAAAAGTGTTTTCGTTGTTAAGTCACCGTTATAGGTGGAGTTTATGGAAAATCTTAACAAGTGTTTTCAGTGTTAAGCCACCATTATAGGTGAAGTTTGAAAGCTTAAGAAATGTAGAGAAAACTAACGAAGTACCTCAACAGTAGTGGGAGCGATAATGGGAGTCACCATGAAGGCCATAACGGTAGGAACCGTTGGGGGAAGGTTTATTTCCTCAGAAGCCTCAACTTCACCCTTCACTGATGAAGCATCAACAGTCGGTAAATCTCCCTCGCCAACAAAAGGCACCAAGTCCATGATAGGAGTTTCACTGGGATAAAACGATGGACCCCCAAACGATGCCCTGATATGGGTGGGTACAAAAGAACCACCACGTTGTGAAGAAGCATCAACCTTGGCCTTGGAAATATGCAGACCACTAAGAGAAAAGGGTGGGGTAAGACTTGGAGAAAGCTGCAAACATGAAGCTAAGTGTTAGACATGAGGAGCAAGTACCAAAAAAGGGAGAAATGCATCTAAGCGTTACTTACCTCAGTTATGGCACCAAAAAGGGGAACGACAGATATGGGTCTCGTCAACACAGTGGGAAGAAGAATGATAGCTAACAACGACGCCATTTCAAGCTAAGGCATTCCAACATATCAAAGTTTAGTATGTTAAACAGAAAAAAGGGATGGGAAAAGAAAAAAGATGTGAGACCTGCCAAGTAATTAATTATATGTTACCTCAGAGGCACTTTTCGCAGCTGGAATGAGGAGCAGAGGGAGCTCGTGATGAGGTGATAATTTAGAAGGGGCTGGGGGAGTTGTCTCTGGGTGAGAAGAGATGCCCACAGACTCCACAGACTCCACCACCAGTATCATCCTTCGAACGGTGGCAATAGATAAGCCCGATCATAGGGGAACGGGAAGTAGTCACATCGTCTTAAGAGGAATCGAAACGTCCCCCCACGAAAGGTCTCATGGGGGGGGGGGGGGGCTGGGTCTTCCTTCTTCAACTCCTTGCACCAAAGTTGTTAAGAATTAAACAAATGCAACTTTCCTTAGAAAAAAATATGAGTAAGAATAACAACACACATGCATACCTCGGATCCAGAAGAAGAAGGGGAGGATATAACCACTGGCGAAGGAGGAGAGGAGGTAGCAACAGAGGGAGCTGGGGAGAGATGTACCTCAAGGGTTCGTTTCCTCTGGGACATGGTACCCAGAGTCTTCTTCCTCGTACCCACAACACCAGTGCTCGAGGAGCCTTTGAAATCTTCTTCCTCTTTGGCCTCGATTTAGTTGGATCAACTAGGATAGTGGGGAAGGCAGTAGAAGGAGGAACTACAGGAGTGCATCCTTAAAACTCGATATTTATCCATTCCACCTCAGCCTAAACCTTCCTTCTCACCTATTCATTTACCTCTGTAGACACGGGAGGGGGAACGAAGGCGGTAGGAAATGACTCCAAAGGGTTTTACGGCTGAGTTTGAGACTTGGATTTTGAGGACTTGTATTTTCAGGAAGTCCCATTCTTGGACTTCCTAGTCCTTTTGGCTGGTGGCTGGGAAGGTACCTCACCAGTGGTTGCTTCGATTGAAGGGGCAGGCTGTTTGGGGGTTGCAACGGTCTTGGGCTTGGGCATGGCAGTAGGGATCATTGGGAAATAAGGGGTAGCTCGTGGGGAGGATCTTTAATAGTTTTATTTAGAGGGAACTCAACTCCAATAACAGATTTTCCCTTGTGACCTAACTCCAAGGAAGATAAAGAAAGGACTGGGGGATACTGGGTAGGACTCTGTATGAACTCACGAATCATGGTCAGTTGCATCAAACAGAACTTGGTGGTATAAGAAGTAGATACTTCCCCTTTCCTAGTGGCACTAGAAAAGGTGACTCGACTATCCATGGTAGAAGTCACACCAAGTACCACTGCTGCAAGATAAAAGGTGCAAGCCTCAGAAAAAGTATCCCTTTGATTGTTCAGTTAAAACACAGGTTGAGGAGCCCACTAATCAAACCCAAACCGCCTGCTACATCTATCGGGGTTATAAGGTTCAGAAGTGTATCCCCAATTAGTGAAGGAAGGAAGAAACCCAGGAATGAACAGAAGTACCACGACCTCCGAAGGATCTTATACAACTGGAATGAAAGTGACCATTGCAGCTGTAGAAGGGAAAAAATTCCAAGTGTGGGCTAAGGTAGACTCGTTGTACGGCCCCATGACAAAAGAATCAAAACAATAAAAAATTCCCATTATCTCCTTTTGGCTCTGTTTTTTATGGAAGCATAAGAGGCGTGGAGGCTTAATACCTTGACTCATGGGGTAAGGGATAGACTTAACAGAAATGGCAGTAAAATGGGCATAAAGGAAGCCCGTTAAGATAACGGTGATGGAAAATTTAGCAAAGTTGGCCAAGTTGTAACGACCCAGTGATTGTACCATGTCAATATGGGTTCGATCCAGCCAAGTGTAGAGGGACCCCAAGGAAATGGGGGCTAGAGGAAGGTTGAAACCCCTGGACAAACGGATTAAAATGTTTATAAGGTCCCTCATGGGTTGGTCATTGGGTTTCCCAGTAAAAAAGAAGCGCAAAAGCAACACAAGAATGTAGGCTAGTAGTTCCAAAGACGTACCTTTACCTTGGCTCATTACAGCAGCGATGTCTTTCGGAGTAGGAGATGCACAAAAATAACTGATAAGGGGAGTAAAAGTGGACTTATTTGAAGACCCAGTGCAACGACGATAAATTCGATCAAGCTTAGTTCGGTTAGCAGTCTCTTCGGTGATGATGCGGGAAATTGGACCACCCTTCAAGGTGTTTGTAAGCTCAATTCAGTACATAACAATGGCAGCACAAGTATAGTAAATATAAGAGAATGAGGTGGGGAGAAGAGGATGAACACAATCATATAAGTGGTTCAGCCAATCAGGCCTATGTGCACTGTGAAGGTGTGTGGTTGATATCACTGTATGAGGGCTCTAATGTCCATGGATACAATCTCTCAAGCTTTATCTCTCTACCGTATATTTAGACAGAGTTTTAGCTAGGGTTACCAATTTCATATCTTTTACAAGGTAGAGGATGACCTCTATATATAGTGCCTGAGGGGTGTAATGTACCCTCCAAGCATGCAATGAGCATGTGCATGAGGATCGAACTAGTATGAGAATGAGACCTGACTGATCTCCTATAGATAATGATGACCTCAATATTCCCCCCACGTGAGGGGAATGATTCGGTTATAAATGATTGTGTACACGTGTTCCCAATAATATATATGTTGATAAGGGCTCGGCCAATCGTGAATGGTCCCAACCTCGACCTGGAAGAGGACGAGGTGGTGACCTTGGCTCACAGGGGAATCTGAGGTAAGGCATGTTGAGATGTGACGTCGTCCAGGGCCGAGGTAATGGTGGCATAGCTGGAACGTTGGCTGATCCCGAGCCGAGACTCGTTATGATGATGGGTGGTAACCTCGTCCTAAACCAAGCCGAGGTTAAAAGCCTTGGACAACAATATGGATAACCTCCCCTGTGGATTACGGAGACCTCTCCCGCTGAGGTAGCTAGTAACGTAATCCACGGCCGACCTTCCTTAGGAGGAGACTGTTGGTTGTTCATCCAAGGTCCCTCTAACATCGGTCATTTCCATGGCTGAGGTTGACGTCTCTGAGCCGACGGGGTACATTTAGGGCATATCAATCACCCCTATCCCTTAGTTACATGTGGGAACAGGTGGCTATGGGGTCTACGACTCCGAGGCCCTTCTGCTTTGTACCAATGTTCCTTTTGACACTTGTCAATTACTGGAGTGGGAGGTGTTCTTGGCAAGCATGTGATGTCATCCGTCCTTGGGATCCCAAGGCAATGATGGGCCTTGGGATGCGATCATTGGGTGTTGAGGGTTATACCTCCTTCTCTTCTCTTTCTTCTTCATTCCCTCGCCTGAAACTCTCTCTCTCTATAAGATCTTGCTTAAGGAAATGTTGGTGGCTTTTTCTTGCAACTCTATCTCTTTCTTCTTCACGTATTCTCTCAGGTATCGTCAATCAACCCTTTTTTTTATGTGTTGCATTTTTCTGTCTTGTTCCTCCATTTGTTGTATTTTCCTATGAGCTTAAGAATTTTCCGGTCAATCTAAGAGTTTTTTGGTGGACCTAAGAGTTTTTGGGTGAACTGTTCATTCATTGTTCTTGTTCAAAACCCAGTTTTGATCCTTAGTCAAATTACCAACATTGTTTATTTAGAAGAGTTACAAGTGTAGGGTCTGTATCATATGTTCAGACCCCTTTACCAACTCTTAGAGGAATTCCCCTCTCTTAGGGAGAAGACCTTAGAAAAAATTAGGCAGATAGAAAGAGCCCAAGAGGAAGCTCATAGGGTAGAGGAGTTCCCCCTCAGACCTATCTTTCCACCCCCTCTGAAGGTCATTTACCCTCAGCCAGCCGAACTAGTTAATTCAGCAGAGGTCCCAGTTGAACCTACCCCCGTGTCTGAGTTTGAGCCGTCCACCTCAGACCCTATGTCTGTGGATTCCTTTCAAGAGGCTATGGATTTTTCCACTCAGCAGGATCAGGTCCCTGATCAAGTTGAGGCTTCTAGTCGCGCCTCATCCCACAAGAGTTCAAGCACATCGCACTCTTCTTTCGACGTTGAGGTTGTAGGACCTAGCATTACTGTTCCACCAATTCTTAAAGCCATTCCTTGTCGGCTATCACAAGAGCTGAGTTCGCTCAGAGGTTCCCAAGTGGTTCCTTATCGTCTGCTCAGGCCGACGTTAAACCAGATGATGATGATGATGAGAGAGATGTTGACACCTCTGAGGCGACCGAGATAGAGAGAACCATCACTGAGCTTGACCTTATTGCCTTCAGGCATTTGTACTCCATCAGCCCCTCCATAAAACTCAGGAGACCTCTGAGGGAAGAGATGGTTTTCGGCGACCGAGATGGTGAGATCTGTCTGTATGAGCAGATGTTCAAGTTAGGATTTCGTCTGCCCATTCATCCCATCATTAGGGCCATACTTTCCTACATCAACTTAGCTCCTTCTCAGTTATCCCCTAATGCCTGGAGGGTGATAATTGGAGCTATAGTTCTATGGAAGGAAGTCCACCACTCAGACCTTCCTGTCCAGGTCTTCACCGGGTGCTACATCCCTTCCTCTGCGAGGAATCATCCGAGCTATTATCATTTCTTATCTCAGAAGTCAACTAAGATGTTATAGGTTACCCAAACTAGCAACCATAATTAGAAGCCGCGGTATTTATTTACCTCAGGGGTATGGGAATTTGGCCCTTGTGTCCCCTCTTCGAACTTAGAGCCGAGGATACCCCTGAGATGGGGCAAGGTGTCGATGGTTGACAGGGCCGACCCTGGGCTAAGCCAAAATAATCTTCAAAAGGTGAAAGACCTTCAAGATCAGGGGGAGGATGGTCTATTGGTCATGTTCAAACATCTAATGACCCCTTAATATATATCTGAGACTGGGCTTGGGAGTAGTCCTCTGACAGAGCTCCGTAAGTGCTTATTTTATTATTTCAGCAAGTTAAACCTCTGACTTTTTATGTCTCTGATCTTCTAACTAAGACCCTTCCATTTGCAGAACGTCCTAAAGGTATCTCAGACGATATCTGGGAGATGTCTGCCCCAAGTCTCATAAAGCTGGTGAAGAAGGCAGGCTTGAGTCCACCCCCTCTTCCTCCACCTAAGAAGAGTGTCGGCACGTCCAAGGCCGACGCTACAAGAAAGAGGAAGACTACAACCACTTCACCTGAGGATTAGAGGAAAAGTAAGGCTCAAAAGTCCATCCTCATATCCTCTGAAGATGCATTGGATGCCCGTCTGGAGCAGCTGAAAATCAATGATAGTATAATAGGCCACAGTTTGCAAGCGTTGGATACCATCGGCTCTACTATGACCGATGCTGACAATCGCTTTTATCGCTCAATGGATACCTGCTGGTTGAATTTGTCCTTCATAGGTCTATTCAGGTAAAACTTTGGATTTTAATTTAGAAGTGTAACCTCAGCTTTGAATTTGAACTTATGCATTTGGCTTCTTGATCTGCAGGGCCTCCTTGCTATGCACCATCTGGACAACTGGACTCTGAAGAAATTACCCCTCTTCGAGAAAGGCTAAGAGGCTGAGAAGGTGCAGAGCTCTCTGAATTCAGAGGTAGATCGTTTGAAGTCTACCTTTGAGGGGTTTGATAATAAGGTTAAGGAGTTGGAGAAAGAGATCTCCAAGCTTAAAAAAGGTCATACCATTGCTCTGAAGGCTAAGGACCACGTTCTCCAACAGAAAGTTGACGCTGCAGTGAAGGCAGCCCTTGAGGATGCTTCTGAGGGGATCTTGGCTGATTACAAAGTCTCTGATGAATTCATCAACTTTGGCTTTGAATACCTCGAAAGGGGTATTAAGGCCACTGGAAAATGGGCAGCTGCAAAAGAGAAGAAGTCAGAGAGCCTAAAAGTCTCTGACTTCATTGGTCTGGGCTTTGACAACCCTTAATTTGCTCAGGACCTTCAAGAGGTTGAAGAGGAAGATACTGCCCCTGCAGAGACTACACCTTTGGATGTTACTGAAACTGGAGGCGCCAATCTCAAAGATGATTTGGCCGAGGTGACCAACATCGGTCAAGAGCATGAGGCCGAGGATGCCAACACAATGGCTTCAAACCCTTAGGTCTTTTTTATGAAGATTTATGTAATTCTCTGATTTTAAAATCAAGATGTAACTTCTGATAAACTCTTATATCTTATAATTTGTAACTCCTTTGATCTATACCAGCCTCTGAGGAGGGTTTTATTTCTTTAATTGCTGAATGTTTCTTGAATGATTTTCTTTGACATGCAATATGTGTTCAGCTCTTGAAGTCTCAATATAAATTTTCACCAAATAAATGGTGTTTGGGTCTGAGGTCATCCAAGTATGATGTTTGACCTCAAACCTTGTCACCAAATCATGATGTTATAAGGTCTGAGGTCATCGACTAAGATGTTATACTCATAAATAATTTTCACCAAATTAATAATGTTAGGGGTATGAGGTCATCCAAGTATGATGTCTGACCTCAGACCTTGTCACCAAATCATAATGTTGTAAGGTCCAAGGTTATCACTAAGATCTTATCCCCATAAATAACTTTCACTAAACTAATGATGTTAAGGGTCTGAGGTCATCCAAGTATGATGTCTGACCTCAGACCTTGTCACCAAATCATGATGTTATAAGGTCTGAGGTCATCAACTAAGATGTTATCCTTGTAAATAACTTTCACCAAACTAATGATGTTAAGGGTCTGAGGTCATCCAAGTATGATATCTGACCTCAGACCTTGTCACCAAATCATGATGTTATAAGGTCTAAGGTCATCAACTAAGATGTTATCCTCGTGAATAATCTTCACCAAATTAATGATGTTAAGGGTCTGAGGTCATCCAAGTATGATGTCTGACCTCAGACCTTGTCACCAAATCATGATGTTATAAGGTCTGAGGTCATCACTAAGATGTTATCCCCATAAATAACTTTCACCAAACTAATGATGTTAGGGGTCTGAGGTCATCCAAGTATGATGTCAAACCTCAGACCTTATCACCAAATCATGATGTTATAAGGTCTGAGGTCATCACTAAGATGTTATCCTCATAAATAACTTTCACCAAACTAATGATATTAAGGGTCTGAGGTCATCCAAGTAATATGTCTGACCTCAGACCTTGTCACCAAATCATGATGTTATAAGGTCTGAGGTCATCGCTAAGATGTTATCCCCATAAATAACTTTCACCAAACTAATGATGTTAAGGGTCTGAGATCATCCAAGTATGATGTCTGACCTCAGACCTTTTCACCAAATCATGATGTTATAAGGTCCAAGGTTATCACTAAGATGTTATCCCCATAAATAACTTTCACCAAACTAATGATGTTAAGGGTCTGAGGTCATCCAAGTATGGTGTCTGACCTCCGACCTTGTCACCAAATAATGATGTTATAAGGTCTAAGGTCATCAACTAAGATGTTATCCCCATAAAATTTTACCATTCGATCACAATGAACTAAGTATTGACACAAGAACTGATCTTCCCATTAATAATCTCTTCATAAGATGATATATTTACATGAAAGCCCTAGTAATATCATATGTAATACTTTTTTAGATGATCAGCATTCCAAGGGTTGGATAAAGGTTTCCCTTTGAGGTTTTCTAGCCTGTAGGTCCCGGGTACAACCTCCTCAATCACTTTATAAGGGCCATGCCAATTTGGGTGAAGCTTGTTTGCCGTCTGTAACGTCTTCTTCAGCACTAGGTCTCCCACAACTATGGGTCTTGATTTTACCCTTTGATTTTAGAATTTTGTTGTTCTTTGCTGGTAAGCTGCTTGCCTAATTCTTGCATCTTCCTTTCTCTCTTCAATCAAGTCTAGGTCGAGTCTTCTTTCCTCCTCGTTCTTCTCAGGGTCATAGGTCTGAACCCTATGAGTAGGGAGTCCTACCTCTGTTGGTATGACGGCCTCTAAGCCATGTGACAACATAAACGGGGTCTCCCCCGTTGGTGTCCTAGCCGTTGTTCTATAAGCCCATAGCACAGCATAAACCTCTTCAATACATCTTCCCTAAGCTTCTTCTAACCTCTTCTTGATCCCATCAAGGATCGTTCTGTTAGTGACTTCGGTTTGATCGTTTGCCTGAGATCGGCCAGGAAAAGAGAAAAATTGCTTTATCCCAACTCTTTCGTAGTATTTTTCCAGGGAAGAATTATTGAACTGGGTTTCGTTGTCCAAAATGAGGGTGTTTGGGAGGCCGTGTCTGCATATGATGTTCTTCCAAATAAATTGGAAGGTCTTCTGCTCTGTAATCGTGATCATCGTCTCTGCTTCTACCCACTTGGAGAAGTAATCAATGGTGACTATCATAAATTGGTAATTATTTACAACCCTTGGCAGGGGTCCTACTAGGTTAATTCCCCATACTGCGAATGGCCAAGGGGAACTGATTGACATCATAGGCTGATGAGGCTGATGTGGGATAGTGTATAATCTCTGACATTTGTCGCACCTCTTCACGTAGGCTGCAGCATCTTTGGCCAAGGTCGGCCACCAATATCCTTGCGTGATAATCCTCTTCGCTAAAGGTCTCCCTCCTATGTGACTAGAGAAATAACCCTCGTGTACCTCTTGTAGGACGTGGGGGACTTCTGTGGGATGAACGTATATGAGGAGAGGTAGTAGGAATCCCTTCCTATACAGGACATCTCCTACTATTGAGAACTTTGTCTCTCTATACCTCAATTTCCTCCTCTCTAACTTTGACTCCGGCAGGACTCCCTCTCTGATATATCTGATAAGGGGATCCATCCATGAGTCCCCTAGGTTCAAATTGAGGCAAGGGTTACTAACCTTTTCTTCTTCAATGGTTGCTCTGGGCAAGATCTCAATAGGGACTGTCCTTCTGATATTTATCCTCATTGCCGAAGCTAGCCTTGCTAATGCATCTGCATGACTGTTATTTTGTCAAGGTATTCTCTTCATCTTTACCTATTCGAAGCCTTCGAGTATCGTTCTCACCCTCTTTAGGTATTTGGCCATCCTTTCATCCCTGGCCTCATAAACCCCCAATACTTGATTAACAACCAACCTTAAGTCACTGTGAACGAGGAGTCATCTTATACCAACGGTCCTTGCCAAGGAGAGGCCTGCTATCATGGCATCGTATTTTGACTCGTTGTTTGATGCCTTGAAGTTAAACCTTAGGGCATATTCGATGTTGGTACCATCCGGGTCTGAGAGTATCAGGCCCGCGCCGCTTCCATTTTTGTAAGAAGACCCATCGACAAAGCGGTTTTAGATGTCTTTATCTGATGAGAAACCCTCTTCTAACATAATTCCCTGCCTGAAGAGGTACCGATCTTCCTCATTATCGGCTATTCCATCTCTTACTCTCTTGGGCATAACCTCTTCCGGGTGTCAGAAGACGTTGTTATTTGACCCTTCAGTGGTCTCTAGATTATTCTCAACCTCGACCTCTTCCCATGTGAACTCTGGGATAAAATTTGTCAGTGCCTGCCCTTTGATGGCGATCCTAGTCTGATAAGTAAAGTCATATTCCCCCAACTACATGGTGCATATCATCAACTTACCCGGCTTTTCAAGCTTATGGAGGACCTGTCTTAGTGGGGAGTCGGTGAGGGTGACCATGGAATGGTCTTGAAAGTAAGTCTTCATCTTCCTAGAAGCATGTATCAGGGCGTAGGCCAACTTTTCCATCCGAGGATAATTCTGCTCAGATCCCTGAAGGGCCTTACTGTTAAAGTACACAGGACTTTGGACCCCAACCTCTTCCCATACTATGGCTGCACTTATAGTTGATTCAGAAACTACTTGATAGACGTACAACTTCTCTCCTGCTATAGGACGAGATAAGAGTAAGGGGGATCCGAGGTAGGACTTGAGTTGATTAAAAGCCTCATCACACTCTTTGTCCCACTCTAAGGCCTTTCTAAGCACCTTAAAGAACGGAAGACACTTGTCCGTCGCTTTTGAAATAAATCTGTTGAGTGTAGCTACTCTTCCAGTAAGCCTCTAAATGTCCTTGATACTCTTTGGTGTCTTCATGTCGAGCAAAACCTTGATTTTCTTGGGGTTGGCCTATATTCCCCCCTGATTGACGATCAATCCAAGAAATTTCTTGGCTCCCACCCCGATGACACACTTCGCAGGGTTGAGTTTCATTTTGTACAAGTCTATGGTATCGAACGGTTTTTCCAGGTTTGCTAAGTGGGTGCGGGCTTTTAAGATCTTCGTTAGCATGTCGTCGATGTACACCTCCATAGTCTTGCCTATTTGGTCTTCAAACATCTTATTCACAAGACATTGGTATGTTTCCCCCGAATTTTTCAATCTGAAGGGCATAACCTTGTATCAATACGTCCCTTTGTCGGTGATGAAGGTTGTCTTCTCTGAGTCCTCGACATCCATAAAAATCTGGTTGTAGCCTGAGTATGCATCCATGAAGCTCATGAGCTCATGTCCTACAGTTGCATCTACCATCAGGTCGATCCGAGGTAAGGTATAACTGTCTTTCGGCCAATACTTATCCGGGTCGGTGAAGTCTACGCACATTCCACATTTTTCGTTGGCTTTGGGCACAATGACTGCATTCGATAGCCATCCGGATATATGACTTCTCTGATAAACTCAACTTCTTCTAATTTACTTCTTCCCGGATGACTTCGTACTTCTCCCTAGAGTATATTCTTCGTCTTTATTTGATTGGCCTAGCGTTTCATCTTGGGCACATAACTTCAGGGTTGATGCCAGGCTAGTCCGCGTGACTCCAAGAGAAGGCACTCTGCCTCTTCCTTAGGAAGTCTACTAGCCCTTCCTTGATTTCTGCCTTTAAGGCTTTGTCAACCTAGATGATTTTTTTGGCTCGTCCTCCTTGAGGACGATGAATTCCACCTCTTCCGCGGCCTCTCCTTTCTTCAATTTTGTTTCATCTTTGGGGTCAAGTGTATCAATGTTATATGTGGTAGTTGCTCTCTTATGATCCTCTCTCTCTTCAGCCGAGTTGAAGTAGCATTCTTGTGCTATGGTCTGGTCCCCCTACACTTCCCCTACCCTATAGTGGGTCAAGAATTTTAGCACCTGGTGGACCGTCGACGGCACGACTTCAAACTCCTTAAGGGCCACTCTTCCTATGATGAGGTTATAGGTCGAGAAGACATTTTCGTCCATAACGAAAAAATTGATCTTCTAGGTTAACCTATTAGGCCACTCATCGCCCATTCTCACGTCCATCTCATACATGCCCAACGGATGGACCTTTTCACCGCTGAACCCCATTAACGGATGCTGATAGGGTACCAGCCTAGCTCTGCTAAGGCCTAGGCTTTTGAAGCAGGGCCAAAACATCACATCTGCTGAACTTCCTCCATCTACAAGAATTCTCTACGCATCACATCCACGAACTCTTATTGTGATTACCAAAGGGTCATCATGTGGAGCTAGGATGCCTTTGAAGTCGAGTCGGGAGAACCTAACTACGAGAGTGTCCATATCCACCTTATTTCTTTTCCGCACTATCTCGAAAGACGTCAGATTTACTATTTCAAGTTTGGCCTCTGCGACATGAGCTTTTTGATCAGCCACTTCCGAACCACCTCCTACAAATCCTCCACCTATGGTGTTAACACCGAAGGAGATCATACCAACCCTCTTCATGGGGGTGTTGTCATCTTTTGGTGGAAGGTCTGAATCATCTTCATCATCACCATCCGAGTCATCGCCCATTTTTGCTGGGGTATCATCACAACACCTATCGTTTCTCCTCTTTTTAGGGCAATCTCTTCTATTTCTGGGAGCCTTACTATCAACGTACTTCCTCAACTTTCCTGACTTTAGCATCTTCTCGATCTCATCCTTTAAGGCGAAGCACTTGTCTGTTATATGGCTATAGTCTTGGTGGAATTCGCACCATAAGTTCTTATTCCTCTTATGTGGAGGAGCCTTCAGCTTCTCTGGCCATCTCAGGTACCGATCATTCTTGATCTCATTGAGGATTTGTTCGTAGCTTATAGTGAGAGGGGTATAACGTGCAAACTTGTCATCAACTGGCCTCTTCTTTCCATCCTTCTTTCTTTGGAACTTTTCGCTGCCACCGCCGTTCTTGTCTTCATACTTAGCATCCATGGCCTCTTCAGCGTTCATGACCTTCCTCGCAGTTGCCAGTAGCTCCCCCGTGGACCTTGGAGGGTCTTCTGTAAGTTTCCACAACAGCTTCCCCTTTCGGTCATGGCAATATTCTCTTCATAATCTTCAACCTCAAGTTTTTCTTTATTGAACCTGACAATGTAGTCTCTTAGGCTCTCATGCTTGCCTTGCTTGACATACAACAGATGGGTGGTCTTCTTTTGAGGTCTTACCCCGAAGTAGAAATTGTGAATGAATCGTTCAGCCAAGCCCTTAAAGTTCTCAATTGAATTCTTCGGAAGAGAAGTAAACCATATGTGCGCAGCTCCTGCCAAAGTCCCGGAGAAGGCCCGACATTTCATCTCATCTGGTATTGAGTAAATGTTTGCCGCTGACTGGTACATCTCAATATGATATACAAGATTGGTGCTACTGTCATACTTAGGAGTCACTGTAGGTGGCTTGAACTTGGCTGGGGTAGGTAAGCTTACTATCTTAGCCACGAACGGAGAGCCTTCTGAGAAATTTCTTTGCAGTGGAATCCGACTTTTGATGAGGTCTCCTATCTTGTCCTCAAGACATTAGATGGAGTCATTCCATGGTCTTGCAACGTCAGCCTGGCCAAGGTTATCCCCAGCCACCTCTAAGGGGTGGACTGAGGGTTCCCCTGCCACAACACAACATCTGCTGTTGACCTCTTCTTGGTCTCTTCCTCGTCCATGATGAGGCCGACGTTGTCTCTCTTCCCTTTGTGAGCCAGCTGCATTCCTCGATCGTGACAACCTCTATCTCAGGTTATTTATGGGTTCGAGCCTTTCAAAGGCTGACCCTATGCTCAATCGATCAAAAGTTAATCCTCGTTGTTGAGCTTCTCCACCTCTTTTCCCTTCACAACCCTGGCTCCGTTGGATTGGACGAACTGTGTTGTTCAAAACCTCATATGGATCCCAATAATCTTTCGGGACATCTTCTGAATCTAGATCATCATACCTGTCCTCAGGGCAAGGGTTTCCTTGCCTCCCCAGGCGTAAGCGCCTAGGGCCAGCAACGTCCCTCTGCTGGGGCGTAGGGTGATCCTTTCGCGGTGCCTGGGGTGGTCCTTTGGCTTATGGGTGCTCCTGGGTAGCCATCCGAGTAATAAGCTCTAGTGAGACTCCAGGTGGTCTCATCATATTTTGGCTGAGCTGCGCAAATTGCTCCTCCATTAATTATTGCATTGCAGCTAAAGACCTCAAGGCTACGGCCACCTCCGCCATTTCGGACTAAGGCGGTGCTTGGATGGAGCTAGGTCCACCAACCCCCGGGGCAGGAAGAGGGGTGGTAATTCCAGTGCCATGTGTTATCACTAAAGATATGGTGTAGTAGATGAGCTTAATACCTTACATGACCTCTTTCAATGGTGAAACAACTCCATGCAAGGGGGTGAAGCCTGGTTCACCACCAGAGTCTCCAGTGAGGTTAAGCAACAGATAAGGAAGAGATAGATTCTCGATTCCCATAGACGGAGCCAAAATGATGATGTTGGAAATTTCACCACCCTTCAAGGTGTTTATAAGCTCAATTCAGTACATAATAATAGCAGTACAAGTATAGTAAATATAAGAGAATGAGGTGGGGAGAAGAGGATGAACACAATCATATAAGTGGTTCAGCCAATAAGGCCTACATCCACTGTGAAGGTGTGTTATTAATATCACAGTATGAGGGCTCTAATGGCCATGGATACAATCTCTCAAGCTTTCTTTCTCTACTGTATATTTAGACAGAGTTTTAGCTAGGGTTGCCAATATTGAATCTTTTACAAGGTAGAGGATGGCCTATATATATAGTGCCTGGGGGGTGTAATGTACCCCCCAAGAATGTAATGAGCATGTGCATAAGGATTGAACCAGTATGAGAATGACACCTGGCTGATCTCCTGTAGATAAGGATGACCTCAATATTCCCCCCACGTGAGGGGCATGATTCGGTTATAACTGATTGTGTACATGTGTTCCCAACAATACATATGCCGATAAGGGATCGACCAACTGTGAATGGTCCCAACATCAGCCTGGAAGAGGATGAGGTGGTGACCTTGGCTCACAGGGGAAGCTTAGGTAAGGCATGTTGAGCTGTGACGTCGACCTGGGTCGAGGTAATGGTGGCATAGAAGGAACGTCGATTGATCCCCAATAGAGACTCATTATGATGATGGGTGGCAACCTCGGCCTGAACCAAGTCGAGGTTGCAAGCCTTGGACGACCAGATGGATAACCAACCCTGTGGATTACGGAGACCTCTCACACTGAGGTAGCTAGTAACGCCAGCCACAGCCGACCTTCCTTAGGACGAGACTGCTGGTTGTTGATCTAAGGTCCCTCTAACATCGGTCATTTCCATGGCCGAGGTTGATGTCTCTGAGCCGAGGGGGTACATTTAGGGCATATCATTCGGCATCCAAGGACTCATCATGATATGTAAACTCACCCATGGGATCAAACCTAATTAGCTCACAAACGTCCTTTAACATAATGGTGAACTCCCCCATACAGCAAGGAACGTGTGAGTTGTAACGTTCCATATCGAAACTAATACTTGGAGCATAGCGTTGTGCTTAAAAATAGTGAACTCCCCAAACCAACTAGCTTGTTGAAGACCAACCTTGGCAAGAGCTGCAATATGAGAGCTCTAAATGTGTGCATGCCAGGCAGTAAAATGAGCTGGCAATCCCCCAGGTGCCTCGAAATCGATCTGAGAGTGGGGGAAGTCGCCACGGTCCAACAAGTACTACCTATTCATCTGATTCTCGAGCCCACTTTCAGGCTTTCATGAACAAGTCAATGAACTTCTAGTCATCAATGGTCATCTCGGTGGGTAATTTCATCTCAAACTCTAAGAGATAGTTCAACACAATCGATAACTCCAAGTCTCCCCCTTAGATCGGGGGTGAACGGTGATATAGACTCTCGTAAAGAGTGACAAAGCTTGATCGTTGAAGCATGTAAGTTGTAGGATAAAATATACCTAAACTTTGAGATGTTTAGGTATGACTGTGGGAATAATGGGTGATTTATTGAGAACAATTTGAGTAGATGGGTCGAATTCTGGGTTGATTTTTAGAAAGATGGCATTTGTATGTGCTGGAAATTGGTTGTGAGTGGTATTGGGTTTAGGATTAGTTGGTGGGGAAAGAATACCTCGATCAATTAGGCCTTGGACCAACTTTCCAAGGTGGACTCATTGATTAGTGGTATGACTAGAGAATCGATGGAAATTATAATAGGCACCGGGTTTGAAGTTTTTAAGAAGTGCATTTGGTAATGGACGGGGTCTAAGGATTTGATGAGGTTTCGGCTTAACAGTTCCTGGTAGACTTTGGATAGGGGAGAATTGATCTTGATGTATTCATTCTTGTAAGAATTAGGTCAACTTTCGAATGCCAAGAGGTAGCAGGCAGTGATGTGTTGTTGATGGTTGAGACTGTAACACTAGCATGATTTTTATACCTTCAGGAAGTGAAATGTTCGGTCAATTTCTTTTGTTCAAGTTACACTTTGGTAATGCTTTCCTCAATTTCTACACTAGCCTCTCGAAGGTCTCGTTAGTGTGGGTAATAATGTCCTCCCATGGAGGTTTGGATATGAGGCAAGAAGTTTTCCTTCCCAATACTGACTTGTTCCTCTTCGGATGGTCTGTTGGTCATGGTGACAATTTTCTCTCCACCTTCCTATGAAGCTATGGAGTGTTTCCCTAGGGTTTTTCTTAAGAACATATAGATCTTGGCGTATAACCTCTAGCTCCTCATTGCACTTGTACTGAGACATGAATCCTCGGGCAACATCATCCTAACTATGGATTCTGGATTCTTCAAGGGACAAAAACCACCTGAGGTCACTTTCTTTCAAGTCCTGCTAGAACATCTGGGACATTATTTCTTCAGAGGAACCAAGGAGGGTCATAGATCGGTGATAGATTCTAAGGTGAACAATTGGGGTCGTCTTCCCTTGAACTTCTCGATGTATGGAATCTTAAACTTCTCTGGAAGTCTAGCTTTGGGATAAGGAGACATATGGGTATAACCGATGTAGTTTCTGGATATCTTGACTTGGTCAAACTTTTTTAATAACAGTTTGAGGTATTCCTTGACCATGTTGAGTTCCTCATCTTTGGGATCCATGAGTATTAAAAGATTATCCACTGGTTGGACAAGGTTTATAGGCGAGAGTTGAGTAGGCGGGGGCCCAATGGTAAGCGAGGAATACGGAATATGATAGTAATCTTTTGGGACCTAGACAAGCTCGAGAGTGGGTGTAACTATAGCATGAGGAAAGATAACCTCGAGTTCTTCGAGAATCTGGGCTCGATGCCATTGCATTTCGTTGACCTCGATTTAAAGATTGTCAATCTTGGTGTTGAGTTGGGCTAGGATGACCATCAGATATGGGTGAACTTTTGATGATTTGTCAGTGTTCTTCGTAAAGATCTCGTGAAGGTAGATCCTAAATTTTGACAAAGTATCGGAAGAGGTGATGAAGCTTCGGGGAAATTTGATGGAAGACCGAAGCTAATAGGGAGCCAAGCCAAAATTGGGTATTCTATCGACCTGAGAGGGGAAACAGTTCGATTTTTTTTAAAGAATGAGGGAGAATTTTTTTTATATTTTGGGAGGAGACAAAATGTTTTTGGTATTCATCTAATATTCTCTTATTTTCTACGGTTCGCGCTAGCGGTACCCCATGCCACCCCAAATCAGAGCTCTGATGAAGGTTGTTGGAGCTCCGACAATGAGGGTGGGTGGTGGTGGAGATTGAATGCCGCTAGCGCGGACCTTTAAAAATAAGGTAATATAAAAAATGGTTTGGATCCACAGTATATACATATATATATATATATATATATATATATATTAACACAATAAATGTTATTGTCTGTCAAAATGTTACAGATATAAACCTAACCCAATATCATCCCTACACACCCCATACCGGATCTCTGGTGGATCCAAACCCCATTTATCCAATATTATCTTACTTTCTAGGGTCCGCGCCAGCAGTACCACATGCCATCCCTAACCACCCCAAATTTTAGCCCTGATAAAGGTTGTTGGAGCTCCGATAATGGGGGTGGGTGATGGTGAGGATTGGATGCTGATAGCGTGGACCTTTAAAAATAAGATAATTTCGAAGAAAAGGGTTTGGATCCTCTGTGTGTGATTGTGTTTGTCTCTCTCTCTCTCTCTCTCTCTATATATATATATATATATATATATATATATATATATATATATATATATATATATATATATATATATAATGTGTAATATTAACACAGGAAATGTTACTGTTTGTGAAAATGTTACAAATATAAACCTATTTCTCTTTCTGGAGCATACAATAAAGTTTATTATCTATGTAATTTTTTTTAGTTGGAATTATATAGGCTTCATGGATCTTGTTTGATAGATATCATCGAGCAAATCTCAAAAATAGTAATTTTGCGAAAATCGGATATGTCAATTAAAAGTTATGATCATTTTAAGATTAAAAAAAGTCCAACCACTTATGTAACTTTCTAAGGAAGTTACTATGGTTATTTTTAAAAGGGTAAAATTGTGATAAAAACGATTAAGATATTCATTTTCTAGTCTCTTACGTGTTAGACTAATCTTGTAATTTAATTAGGATATTGTTTGTAACTTAAGTGTGGGTGAGTTTTTTCATGTCCATGTACACTATTTCACATTATTTCACAATCACACACAAGTACATTAAATCTTCATTGATTTCTCGGGGATGAATTCCTTAGTCGGCCATGTTATAGATACATTAAGAGTGAGTACCTAGACATGGTTTCTCAGTTTAGGTAGTTATTTTTTTTTCATTTGATATTTTTTTACTTATATTTGAAACCCATAATCATTTTAGGGGAGTTTTTAGTTTGGGGCGTAGAGGCCCTCATGGACGTTTTGCCTACCTTGTTTGGAGTTTTTACCACATTAATCGTGTATGTGCGTTTCCTTTTAATATCTACCAAATAACTTGATAGGATAAGAATTAGTTAATTAGAACACCTAAATCAGTTTAAGAAAACTTAAACTCAACTTGAATCTTGGTTAATAAAACACTTTCATATATTAAAAAAATCCTTAGGTTTTATTAGTCGTATATTGATATGAATTTATTTACAGAAAGTCATCGGTATTCCACCTTTTATATTAACTTGGTTAATCACGCTAGAGTGTAGATGTTATCTTAGGTTATTAACCGTGCAAACGGGTTCGACATATTAAAAAAGTGAGTTAGGCTTTTATGTTCCTCGTTTTTATTCTAATCCATCCCAGAGCTTCAAATCCTACTTGAAAATTTCCCTAGAGTATTTTTTTATCTAGTGCATGCTTATTTGATAGCATTTTTTTATCTTCTGGTGTTATTAGGTTGATTCTACTGTATTAGATGTTGTTTGAGAGATTGGATTGAGGTTATAATGATTGTGGGTTACTTTAGTTTAGGTTTTTGTGTACTCTTCACATTTTAGCCATATTTATTTATCATTTGAGTTTGTTCTTGACATTGTTCTATGTTGTGTCTACATATAAGAGACAAGATAAGAAGAATACCCATACCCGGAGTGGACCCGGTGATAGTAAAGAGCACAAGACTCTTCTTTAACACTACAGGCCCCAATTGCCTCTATTCATGTTTCGGATGCACGACTTGATGCCTCTAGGATCTAGTTTATTGGATATGGTTCTACATTTTTTGTAGAATTTATGTCTAGTCCGATCATTACCAAGAGAGATCTTTATTTGGTTTATTTATGGAGGAGTGAGGATGGTCGGTACCTTTTATCATTGATTGAGGGTATTTGGGATTCTCCATTAGTTTAACCCCATGGTTCATCCAATACTAATTTGGTTCACGAGTTCTATGTGAACAAGGTTCTTCCCGAGGACATATATGCAGTTCATTTATTTTTGTGAGGTGTTGATATTGAGCTTACTTATTAACTTCTAGCGTCTGATTTGGGTTTAGAGACTCATTTTGATGAGAACGACTATGACTCTTACATTGTGGATGATGTTGCCCACAATGACCTTGCTTCTTTTCTTGTGGTTCATGAGTCTACATGGATGAGACCTTTGTATCCATAGTCAAAGAGATGGATCAATATTATTCGTTATTACACTTCTTGATTATTTATAACTTTATATGGCATCCCAACCTCGTCGAATTCTCTTATTAAATTGGTAGATTTATTTATTCCTTAGCATATCTCCCAATTATCAACTACCCATAACTAATTATTCTTACTGCTTATATTTATTCTTTAAGTGTTAGTCATGTGTCTACGAATGTTAATGCACACATCATGAGTGATTTATTGAGCATGAGTTCTTCTCAATCTTTGGGACAGATCACACGTTGCCCAGCTAAGCCATGTATTAATCCTTATGATCCTGCATGAGCACCTGCACCGGTAACCCAACATTCTCCTAAGCCACATTGATGCTAAATTCATCATACCTTTGTTACATTTCAGTTTACTTTTATGAAAGATCAGTTTAGGACAGTTCATACTGAGATGGCTAGTCATAGAAAGTATTTGTAGTGTCTTGATTAGTGGCATCAGTGTCTGCATACTAACGTGTTCTTCATTTTTGAGTTTTTAAGGAGATTGTAATTTTTTCCTAATTTTCTCTCAAGGTTCCTATGCCTGTTGCTACACCATTGCTTGATCCTGTTCCACCTCTAATCGTTGATGAGAATGAGGATGATTATGACAATGAGGAAGAAGTGGAATCGATTGATGGATATGATGGT
The DNA here is from genome assembly GCA_949130495.1 of Sambucus nigra. Lineage (NCBI taxonomy): Eukaryota > Viridiplantae > Streptophyta > Magnoliopsida > Dipsacales > Adoxaceae > Sambucus > Sambucus nigra. Next base: position 416,370,525 of record OX422209.1, on the reverse strand, counting down.
GACATGGAGTACGATGACATGTCTAGTGACTAGAGTTTCTAGTTTGGTTTTTTCTTCTTGCTATTTATTTTTGTAGTACCAACTGTGGTACTTTTCACATCTTGGTTTGTATATAACTTTTAGTACTTTTTTTGGTACTTGATATATTTAGTTAATTTTGGATATTGGATAGCTTGTTGGCTATATGGATTTTAATTTAGTTCTTTATGGGTATTATGACTTTATCCACGTCACTTGTTTTATTTTGTCATAGTCTTAATTAATCCATGATTTTTATCCATGTTTTTCCTATATGATCTCATTTCTACTAGTTTTATGTTATGATTATCTCATTTCATTCTTTTGTGTTTATTCATTCGACATCATACATCTCCTAGTTTATGTTCATGAGATTGTTGTTGGCATATTGTCATTGAAATGTTTATATGATCATTTATTGATTCCCATGTTATAGCTAGTTGTTCCTATGCTTTAATATCTTTTCTTTTGCTAGCCTTTGAATATTATATGTCTTTAGTATCTTTTGTTCAAATGTTTATATGATCATTTATTTCCTTTATTTGTCCATTCTATCAAAAAGGGGGCATGAATTTTCCTTTCACTTATTAAGGGGAGAAAGTTATTTATCACTTTGTTTAAAAGTGGGAGAAATATATATGATAGGGGGAGTTGTTACTATTGTTTTTCTTGGAATTTTCTATATATTGAGAGAATATTTATTACATTGTGTTTTTCACAAGGTTTATCACTTTATTTTGGTATATTGGTATCTTGGTATTAGACGATGTTGATGTTATATCACATGTTCACTTGTTTTTATCTCATCTATATCATTTATTATTTTCATAGGATTCCCAAGTATGGGGAGTTTCTTTTTGTGCATGCTATTATTGGCATGATGTTCTTTGTTGTTTCATGTGGTTTCAGGCGATTTTAAGCGACCATTCCCATAGCTCTCTTTTGAGCTTGTGCACACGACCTTCAGACCCACGATTATGATTTGAGTTTGTGCACATGGTGTTACCTCAATTTCCATACTAGAAGAAATTGTTCATACAATCAAATCGAATCCTTTGCATGGCGGCCTCAGATTTAGAAATTTTCCTACTTAAAGGCCAATCCCCCTCCCATTTCAATGTACTTAAAAATTACATCACTAAAAAACTCTTATGAGATATTTCTTAAGTTGAGAGATACTCTCTCTCTCTCTCTCTCTCTCTCTCTCTTTCTCTTCTCTTCTATTTGAAATCTCACTTATTCTTCCAAAACAGTTTTATGATTTGATCTATGTTCGATTCAAAGAACTTTTAAGATAATTGAGAGTGGAATTAATTATACATATACACTAGACTTTGTAAATTCATTACACATTTGTTGAATTGTTATGATCAACCAATCTAGGATCCAAAATTGGAGAGAGATTGAAGTGTGGTGTGATTCTAAGGAAGAGAATGGACTTCTTCATTTGTTGCATGGATCTTTTGATGGTTTGTATAGGTTCATAGGTAACTACGTGATGGGGATTGTATGAGAGGTACTTTCTTGTCTTTTGTAAAATGTTGTTTTATGTAGAAATGAGAATTATAGAGCATCTAGGTTTCTTACCCTTAGGTGGGAGTTTTTCTTCATAAACCACGTCTTATGCTAGCTTGTGTACATTTTATTTACGAATGTATACAATCAATCACACACCTCACATAGATCTTGTTTGAATCTTGTGAATTGTATTAAAAGTTTATTAAATGTTTTAGATTTAGGTTTAATCACTAGATTCATTTATTAACATCTTGTGTGAGTTTTTAAATGAATTTTAAAAGTTTTTTTATAAATTCAATTGTTGTTAGTTTCAAAATTTGGAAACTTTGTGCAAGTGGAAAAAATTAAACTTGGTGCCTTTCAAACCTATTCAATGCCCCCCGGCATGCACATAAGTCTAGTTTGTTGTTCATGTTTACTAGTGCATATAACACAACACCTTCAGGAAGATCCTACATGGTAGAAGGATAAAGACATGTGAGAGAAATATACGAAACTCTTCTAAATAGTTATGTATCGAATTTTGAGTATCAAAGTCCATTATTACAGGGAAGAATGTAATAATCTGTATTTTGTGTATATATAGTTTATATTGATTATTGTTGAGTTTATTCAATGGTATTATGTGTACATACTAATCGTGTGAATTATTGTGACATTTAAGATTTGATTTTGTAAATAAATTTAAGGCGAGAAATTAAAATATATGTGAAATGACTCTTTATTTAGTAACGATGTTGTTATTTATTTTTATATTCCATGCTAGTATCATTGGGATAGGATATGGCGGATACAAAGCCCTTTATTGGTGTTTTTAGTATGCCAAATTGGGGTCCCACGGGGTGGGTAACCCTTAGGGCTAAGTTTTGGGATAATTTGGATAATTTTTTGGCCTCATTTAGAGGGCTTAAATTAGGCTTATAAGGGACCTAAGGGATTAAGGGTTAAAAATATCTTTAACCCTTATTAATAACATATATAAAACATAGGGCAAACCTTATCCTAGTAGGGGATATTGTGGGAGAGCAAAGGAATAAACAAGACGAACCTAAGAAGAGATTGATCTTCCCAGAATCACCGGCTTATAGAAAACCAGCGGGGCACGACTCCACCCTCATTAAGTAAAAGGATCCCCTACTTCTATAGGAATAAATGGCTTATAGAAAACTAGAGAAATGTGAGTAAATACAAAATTATTTTATCTTACTTAACCATGTTTGTTTAGTCCTTACTTGCCAAAGTAAAAAAGTTGGCATAATATTAGTTTGACCCTTCTTTTACAAAAAGGGCCCTCCTACCATTTTTAAACCTAGATTTATCCTACTTACATTACTACATATTAGTCCTTGTTAATTAAAGTACGAAAGTCGACATAAATGAGTTTTGTTTTCCTTTTCCAAAAAAGGGGATCCTTCTAACACTTCTCAAAAAAGGTTTTACATTTCTTTTTCTTAAAAAGGGGGGACTAGTTCCAAACACAATTTTATCATACTTGAACTTCCTTATTTAGTCCATGTTAGTTAATGAAAGAAAGTTTGTATAAAATAAGTTTTTCTTTTCAATAAGACCTCAAACCTTTATGGTTTTTTTTACTTAAAAGTTATGTTCTTGTTACATACTAAGTAAAGGTTTAATAAGAAACATAAAATAGAATTACCAATGGGGACACCTATTATTTTAATTATCACTTCATCCAATTTATTCAAACCTCGTTATCTTTAGAGAATGAAATTTAGCGTACATTAAATTTTAATATGTAAATGAAATCACCACTTTGTTATTTACCTATCCTATAAAACACCTTTCAGAGGTTTTAATAAATAGATCATTTAACTGATCAACCAATAGCTTAATCATTTAATCTTGGATATTTTTCTTAAAATGAACCCCATGCTAACACTCTTTCATGCACCCAAAACACCATGGTCCATCCCAAATATCCTTATTTCGATGAAAGGTATCCTAACACACACATTCCTCGTCCATAGCCTATATACACATCTCGAATTTCAATAATACTAATGTTGCTTAAAAAATGATCTACTAGAGTAAATAATGCCATCAAATATATACACAATAATCAAAGTATAGAAATAGAGTAAAAGAGAGATAAAATGGAAATAAATAAGAGACTTAGAGTGGTTCGGCCATGAAAATGAGCATACGTCCACTTTGGAACCATATTCTCATTATATATATGCATTCGGTATATATTTGGAGTTATTGACACGTACAAAAAGAGAGAAGTGCACTAAATACAATGAAATATTGCCACTATGTAGTGGAGCTTAGGGAGTTGTAATGCAAACTATTAGGTGTCCATGCCTATGTCTGGTTGGGGTTATCGGAGTAGGTGATCGAAATGGGAACTCCGGTGTAAAGAGAAGTTGGGCAGAGCTTCATTACCGAAATGTTATTTATCCAATGAAGGGGTATGCAATTCTATTTATATTAGTTGAAAACCTCACATGAACTGTACACGTTCTTTGTGGATAAGGATGATGTGAATTAATCTTTCTAGAAGGTGGACACTTAGATAATACATTGTTGACATGTAAGGGTCCGGGGTCTTTACTTCTGGAATAATGTGAGACTGAGGGGATGCAAACTATGAGTCAACTAGCCATGGCCTCCTAAGGTAGTCTTGTGATTAGGTTCCACGGCCTTTGATATGATAGGTTGAGGTCATATATATTTAGGGGAAATGGTTTATATTTTGCGTCCTGGCTATGTACTAAGTCGTGGCCTTAATTACAAGTTAAGACCTTTTCTTCGTCCCTGAGAATATCTTAATGTGTTTATGTGGGCTTTTATTACACTTGTATCTTGTCTATTATTTGACATATATTGGCTATAGTAGAAGCCCCCAAACCTCAGTGCTAAGAGGTAAGTGATTTATGATGGGGCTTTGCTCAGATTTGCGAAGCATTACCCTGGAGTTGAGACCTAGCTTATGAGTATGAAACCTTGTTGATGTTATCACCTTTTGGTGAGGTGTGGCATTTAAACTTCCAAGCCCCTTTATATAAATGAGTTAAGGTTGTGCCCTCATTCTCCTTTGTAAACTTTAGAAGCGTAACAACTTGGCAATTTATGACAGCATTTAGGCGATTTCAGGCAGGTATCCAGAGAGACCTATTTCTCGATTATAAGCTCAGTTTTTTTCCATTTTCGGCATTTTCTTGATGGACTACATTGCATCTATTTTTACTTTCAATTCTATTCTTTAATCTTATTAATAGTTTTAGAATTCATGCTAAAAATTATTAAAACATATAAACTATAGTTTTCTTTTCTATACTCATACTTTTGTAGAACCTAATTTTGGTTTTGATGATTTTAAGGTTGAATGTTTGGTTCTGAGGAATTTGGTGTGAATATTGTAGCTGACGAGAGGTTCAAACATATTGTTTGGTACTTAGATAAAAAAAATTATTAAAATTTGGCGTTATTGGGTGGATTTAAAGTTCATTTTTGCCAATAACGTAAGTTATTCTCCTTGTCATGCTATTGGCTGAAACCCTAGGGTTTCTAAGTTTGATATGTTTCCTTTATTTGATAATGAGTTTTTGTGTTTTTCTTTTCAGTCCGCGGCCTTGTCTAGTTGCATATGATCTAGTACCAGACACCATGTCTTGACATATGATGTCGCAGACTTAGATTTTAATTTTCACGCTTAGATTTTTTGCTAAGACCTATTGTATGTATTTGACATATGGATGTGGTCTTGGAAGATAGGTTGTGGTATTGTTAAGTTATCATTTCTACTATATACACCGTGTAATCGAACGCAAAAGTCCATGGTATTTACCCAATTTTCACTCTTAGCTCTAGGATCCATATTTTATTTATTATTGTGGCCTGTGTGCATGAGGTCTTGGTCCTTAAAACTCCTGAGTAATTTCCTTGCATTATGTCCATAATGACAACGGTCCTCTAACTATAATATCTTTTTCACTTTTACAAATTCCTGTCATGACCTTATGCATTAGAATAATTGGGAGTACTTGAAAATTTTATGGATAAGCACCTTGGGATACCTCCTCCTATAGTGTTAAACATTAAACCTCTAAAAAAGTCACGGATCTTGTCAATTGAAATAGTGTTCATCCTTCATTCGTGTTGTCCTGACTCCTCGAATTCCATCTATAGAGTACCTATGAAGGCTACTGAGATGAGCCATCGAGATGAGGAGGACACTAGGTCAATAAATAATCAAACACTAATTGAGAGAAATACCTGGAAGGAGGTCATGGCTCCTAATGAACACTTTCAAATAGGCGCAGAGATAAGGATCACTAAATTCGATACTTGTAATCATGGCATTGAGATATAGACAAAACCCACAACCTTGAATTATACTTATATCATGACTAAATAATGGAATAAACATTTGGCCAAAGTTTATGAATTTCCTGAGGAGACCATATGCATTGTTCCATCCATGGAGCAAAGTGCAACTTTTGTTATCCCTGATGATGGAATATGCTTCCCCTCTATATATTCCTCCTTGGACTTGGGCTTCTAGTCCCAGTGCCCATTAGAATTTTTTAAAGTTATGAACTTACCCCATCCAAAGTAGATCCAAAGTGGTGGAGGTATATCCTGGCATCTTTGGTTGTTTGTAAGAAGAAGTTCAAGAAGAACATAATGACTGCAGATTTCTTCAACTTATACAAGAAAAGGAGGATATAGTGAATAATCCATGACACTACAACATGGAGACGTAGAAGGATGGTAGATACTTCATGACTGCCAATAAAAAAACTAGAAAGGTAAATATGTTTTTCATCTATGGGGAAAATTAGGAGATAAACACCATGGAATCTGAGAGAGAGGTCATATAAGCTTTTACGGTCTTTTGATCGTCCACCTGGAATGTATTAAACATATTTTAAATATTTATGTAGCCTCTGTTCTTTATACTCAATATTTTGCAACTTGTCTATTTGTTGTGTTTTTGCAGTCCATGCAGACTTGAATCACTGAGATCATCATAGGAAGAGCATTAAGGCCGCGGTCGATATACCTAACAACAAGAAGGATTTCCCTTTCTTGGTCACTTTGAGATCTTTGTACAGTCTTCTTTATTATGCAATGCATACTGCACCTATCAGACCTTCTGGAATTGAGGTAAATCAATAGTCCACAACATATTTTGTCTTTTACTTTGAGGACTTATTTAATTATTATACTCACATTATATTATTGGTTTGGTACATCCGTTGGAGATATAATCATGGAAATTGATAAAAACTTCTATTATAACAGTTAGATGAGCTAGAATAAAACACCCAAGGCATGAAGAAGGCCCCACAGAAAACTAAGGGCAAAAAGATGAAGCGAGTCACGTACAAGGGTGTTTCTTCTACGAATAAGGTCTCCACCGAAACCTAAGACGAAGCCACAAGTGGTGGTTTAAACTCATCACTTTCTAAAGATGTTGTGGAAAAAATAGCTAGTGAAGGATTCCCCCATTGCTAGGGAGAAAATCAAGGGTCGGTGTCTCCCACACATATTATGTTGACTAAGACTCCTCCATGGCTCAGTCCTTCAGTTGACCGCTATCATGGTGTTTCATTCGCGGCCAAGACCTCATGTTAGGACAAGAGAAAAATATTATCCATGGGACAATAAGGGCTCCGTGATCTCGACAATGAATAAGGTTACCCATTACCCTCACCTCAAACATCTGTTTGAAGAAGATATTGAGGACCTTGAAAATTTTTAGCTACGTTTCCTTCATAGGGTAAGCATATACGTCCGTGGTATTTTTTTTAAGTTTTCCTATTTTTCTTCATAACCAATTTTATTTTTCCTGCAGGCTGCTGAGGCTTTCATGAGTAACAGGGCTAAATATAAAGAGCTATATTCCAAGAATGAGGTCGTAGATGCCCCTTTTTTAAACTGATATGGACAAAGCAAAGTATTCATCATTTGAGGCACACAAGATATGCAGGATGCATTTTTTAAAGTTGGTCAACTTATAATCTTGAGACCAAACTGGAGGCCAGTGTACAAGTTGTGTGCCTGGAAGTTCTAAAATAAGATATGACCTATGGAGAGAAGGATGGAAATCTTGAGGTCCAAATTTCCTCCAAAACTCAAAGTTATTTCATGGGCATGTATAAAGTGGTGGAAGATAATGCCACGGCTATTCAAAATTTGACATTTGAACATGATGTGGACCCGAAGAAGGCTTCTTAAGAGGCCATGGATTCTTTTAAGATTTAAAAAGATTTTTGGATTGGCCAAAATAAGGCCTATATCCCTGCCTACAAAGAAATGAGTCACAAAGTTATAAAGAATTTCCTAAGGCCAAGGACTCCATTTTTCCTGGAGGTTCACTCATTCCTATCACACACAATGCAAGGTAGAGATAAAGGAGTATAAAAATCTTATTAGGAAATGGATGGAAGAGGTCACAGGCATTGTTACTGTAGAGGATGAGGGAACTCAAATTGTTGTGGAGGAAGACGATGATGGAGAAGGGGATAATGAGTCTTAGATTCCACAACTTGTACCCTTTATTTTTGTTAAATTTGTAATTATTTTGGAATTGGTTTGTAATGAATGCATTGTTATCAATGCCATCTTATTTTATCCACGTAGCCTTATATGTTTACTTTTCCTTTATCTTTCATGCACTATTTTCTGCACTTTATAATACGATTTGAATTGTAGCTTAGTTGCTTTTATCCGTAGCTTATTGTTAACTTTTGTTTGTGGTCGTAGTATTATATGGTTTATAAAGAATTTATTGCATGGCTTATGGGGTACTAGACACCCCCAAGGCTTTTCTTATAATGTCCATAACTTTAATTTCTTTTGTGATGAACATTTTCTTATTTGATATCGCGGCCTTGTGAAAAACAATTATTCTATTCGAAGTGTAATCTTTTTTAACTCAACTCTGCCCGCAACCTTAGTGGCATGCCCTGGCCAAAGTCTTGGAATAACACTCGATAGAATCTGGGGTACTAGTGGCCCCCAAGTCTTTAAGCATGGCATGTTTCCCTTTATCTGTTGTAAGAATTAGTATGTAGTCTTCATCTTGTGCGATACTACAGAGGTCTTTTAGATATTAAAATCTTAAAAACATGATGAAGTATTACTTAGTAGCCTCTTAGGCTTCTGAGGAATGTTTCGGTGGACCTCCTGACTGATGAGGTATGTTTTAACAGCCCCTTGGGGCTAATGTGTTATTCTAGAGTCTATTCTGAGTCTAGAAAAATAGACTTGCACCAAATACGTTACATTATTTTAGAGGATCCAACTAGAACTACTAGCGTAAAATTCTTGCTATGGGGATCTCTATATGTACTAAGTTTGATTGATCTGTCTAAAGTGTGCATTTCTTATGACTTGTTTTTTTTTGTGAGAGATGAATATGGCTTCACCTTTAAGCTCCTAGATTTATAGGCACCTCTACCACCATGGTCGTTCATAGGCATATGCCATCGATAACTGCAGTCTTCTTGCTACTAGTTTTATGGGCACTTATGGTTCTATGGATGTTCATAGGTATGTGATATCTATATTCGCAGTCTGGTCTTAAGCCTTTACAGTTGTCTTGAGCTCTGATGCTTGTTATGTTTTCCATTAAACCCGTTGAAGAAAAATTGTAAAGGAATTATGGCAAACTAGTAACTTTTCATTGATATGAAGTTGAGGGAATACAAAATTTACTTTTCTGGCCTAACTATGGCCTTGTAATAATTACAAAAGTGAAAAAAGACAAAAATCTCCCTCAAAACATATTTCAGGCTGCAACCTCATTATTGCTCAGTTAAAGGCTGTGGCCTCTATGACTTTTCGTATAATTCCTTATCCGATGAGTCTTTAAACCTCGTGCTTTAGGTTTTGGAACTTGTTGGTTATATGGCCGTGGACATTGTGGAACTCGCACCATTTATTTTTGTCTCTCCTGCCAGTAGGTATTTTGAGCTTCTCTGGCCACTTGAGGAGATTTTCTTCTTTGATGTTGGCCAAAATTGTCTTTATGTCCCCATTGAGAGGAGTAACTCTTCAAATGGCCTTTTTGGATGATTAGTCCATGAAAATGATTATACGTCCACTTTGGATCTTGATTCTCATTATATATATTCATTTGGTACATATTTAAATCCTTAGAGACATACAAGAAGAGAGAACTAGGTTAAATGTAATGAAATACCTATTATTATGTAGTGGAGGCCATGGCCTTGTAGTGCAAACTATTAGGAGTTTGTGGCTATACTTGGTTCGGGTTGTTGAAAAAGGTGATCATAGTGGGAACTTTGGTGGAGACAGTTCGACAGATTTGAAACCAAAATGTTTCCTATCAAATGGGGGGTATGCCCCTCTATTTATAGTTTTTGGTTATGAACCTCAAGTGCACTATGCATCTTCCTTGTGGATAAGTATCATGTCAATGAATCTTTCTAGAAGGTGGGTAAATGGCATTATATTACTAACTTGTAAGGGTCTGTGACCTTTTCTTCTAAAATAATGTTGAGACTGAGGGGCCACAACATGTGAGGCACTTAATCGTGTCCTCCTAAGGTCATCTTTTTATAAGGTTCCACGACCTTTTATATACAAGATCGTGGCCTTATGTGTTTAGGGGAAAATGGAGCATAGTCTGTGGTTTGGCTATGTACCAAGTTGTGGACTTACCTATAGTCTGAGGCCCATTTTTCTTCCATGAGAATATCCTCATGTGTCTATGTGGTCTTCCATTCCATGTGTCTCTCGTCTATTGGTTGAAATATTTTGGGTATAACAAATACATTGTGTTCCAGCTATACACGTGACCAACTCATGCAAAAACTAATCTCTCGAAACGCTCAGGATGAACTCATAAAATTCCTCAGGCAACATGTAAGTAACACATATAAATTCCCTAGGATTTCTTAACTAACATGTGTTCATATCTCACCCAATTTCGATATGTGCAGCTGACCCGCACAACATACGGTCTCTCAAAATACATACGATAAACTACTAAAAATCCCCAAGAAACACCTGAGGAATACATGTAAATCCCCAAGGATTTACTAAATCAATAGATGTCACATCCAGTTTCACTACATGTGGCCATCCCACACAGAATCTATTCTCTCGAAACATTTAAGATGAATTCCAAAAAATCATCGGGAAATGTGTGAGGAAGATATATAAATTCCCTAGGATTTCCTAGTTGTCGGGTGTTCATTATGCAACGAGTTTTGTATGCACAGCCAATTCACATAACATTTGATCTCTTATAAGAATTACGACAAATTCCTAAAATTCCTTGAGCAAAATTGGAGGAACACATATAAATCATCTAGGATTTTTTACATCCACAAAACATTTATGATACATCAAATTTCAGTATGTGTGATCAATCACACAACATTCGATCTCTCATAACACTTAGGATGAACTCCTAAAATCCTCAGGTAATGAGTGAGGAACATAAATATATCCACTTAGGTTTTTGAACCATCATGTTTCCTCTTCGCACCCAGTTTTGGCATGCACATGGCTTACCTATGCTACATCCGATATCCCAGAACGCTAAGGACAAACTCTTAATAATACTCAAGCAACACCAAGGGACCTCCCATAAATCTCCAATCAATTCCATCCGCTATAAGAACAAACACTTTTTACCACACCTTTAAGCGACATCAATTTATTTTTTCCACTAAAACTGTACTTTTTGAGACATAAATTTAATTTTCACATTAAAAGTATACATTACACCTTCTATTTAGAGAGATGAGTTTTCACAACTTCGTGAACATGCCGCAAAAGATTAGTAATATTTTAGCGACATAAAAGCATGTCATGAAAGAATAAGGTTACATTTGGTGACATATTAGTATATCATGGTACACATTTTATAAAACAACAATGATCCATAAATATAAGGACAAAATTAGGTGCAGAATAAACATTTTTATGCATGTTTTTATGTTGTGGTACACATCTTTCTATCACTATGGGATTTTCTAGACAAGGTACCTGCGACATCTTCGTGACATGGCTGGTTATTTCATTGAAACCATATTTGAAACATAAAATATACTTTTTATGGCATGTTCCTAATGTCTCTAAAATTGTTTTTCCTTATAGTGATCCAATTTTTAATAAATGGTTTATATTTGATTATCACGCGGACATCAGAGATACTCACTACTCAGTACCTTAAAATGGCTACAGTCTACCCCTAAAATTCCCCAGGTAACACCGTAGGATCAACCAAAAATACCCCAACATCGCCAAAGTATTTGGGTGGAATTTTCACAAAATTTGTGCCCACACATGCGTAAAACTATGACATCCTCTAGGTTTGTCACCAGATTGTGAACAACTCAGAAAATACCATTTTTTAAATCAAGTCTCAAAATAAAATCCCGTAGAAAGTAGGACAAATAGGCAAAATTATTTATCAATTCATTAATTATAAAAGTCATGTGTTCAGTTATTCAACCTATCAGTTACATGTCGCAATCAACAGATCGGTCAAACGTCTCAACCAATGAGTCGGCTGATCATCCATTTAAATAATCGGTTAAATAGAGCACCAATAAGTTTCCTATATAAGGAGACACCACCCATTGTCAAAAATTTCCCAAAACCAAACATGGATTAGAATTTATAAAAAAAAAAAATAAGCTCTCGAGATTGATTTGTCCAGCCGAATATCTTTCTACCCAAATCTCTTCTCGATCCTCCCAAGCAAAGTGTCGCCCTCCTAAAGGAAATATTCAAATCTCGGGAAAATGTCATTACCCTAAGGTAATCGAGTACCCAAACTTCCCCCATCAAACCTTTTCCCAAAATCATGACCCCACTCCTTGAGGTTAAAATCCATGTCAAACCCATGTTCACACTTTAAGGGCAAAAAGTATTGACTTCCATCTAAAATTCTAAAAAAAAATGGGATTTAAGGATACTCTATACTAGTACAACACTACTTCCTAGCTCCACAAAGATACCCAACATGCATTATATGAGGTTTAAATACTTTTAAGACTGGTCCTCACCCACCATTTAAGCTTGGTCCTTATCCAATAATTTTGATTGGAAGTTTTTATTGTGTCAATAAACTAAGAATAATTAACTAATAAATGTACCAAGAAATATAACATGAAAACATACTTCTCATATGAACAACCCTTTTTAAGGATAGAGCTTATGTACAAAGTGAAATATTTGATATGCTCAAAGTTGAAATCCAAAATAACTCGCACCTCGCATCCGAGCAAACATCTCCGGTTCAAAAAGAGGACATGACCAAAATTATTTTTTAAAGGAATATATATATATATATATATATATATATATATATATATGTTATTGATCATTTCTTCTGAAAACAAATGTACATGATACAAATGTTCATGATATAAATATTGTTGAGAGGTTATAAATTATGAACGTACTAGGACTTTGTATCATTTATGTTCGGTACCCTAAATCTTAGAATTATCTAGTCTTTGATCTCATGACTCTATAGGTAATTAGTAACAATATTGAGCCCCTACTCATTATCACAAGCCTTAAAAGATGTCGCTCAGGAATTCATGTCACAGTACATCAACGAAGAACTAAAGCTTACATGACGTGATCTAGAACTTCTCAAGAAGAACCCTGGAGAAACTGTTAGAATCTTCATAGGAAGGTGGAAAGAGAAAGATATAACCATGACCAGTCGTCCCTCCGAAGAAGAATAAGTCAACACGGTGAAGAAGAAATTACTGCCCCGTATCATAGAAACTGTAGGGGGTAAGTATTTCCCACACATCCAAGTGCTCCGGGAAGCGAGTGTAAAGATTGAAGAAAGTGTTACCAAGACAAAATTCGAGCTTAAAAAAGTGTCAAAACAGTTCACCCTGAGAAACTATGAGAATCTTTCCAATGCCACGATCTCAACCATTAACAATCTCTCCCAACCTGTTACCTCTTGGGCGCTAGAAAGCCTCCCTAACCCCACCAGAAAAGAATACACCGAGCTACATGCTCCCCTCTTTAAAATCTACCAAGCCTTGTTAAGAAAAAATCTTATCAAAACTCTGGACCCTCATCCATTACAAAACCCAAGACTCGAAAACTTCAAAACCAACGCCCACTGTAACTTTCACCCGTCTGTCGGCCATACTATTGAACAATGCTTTCAACTTCGGAATGTAATCTAGGGACTAATCGACCGAGGTATTATGGCCCCACCGAGCAATCTTAAACCTAACACCACTCACAATCCACTTCTAACCCATACTAATGCCATCTTACTAGAAAATGACCCAAAATTTGACCCATCTACCTAAATCGTGCCTAGTAAAACACTTATCATACCCGTAATTTCACCCAAACCACTAAAAGTTTGCCCATATTTTCTCCTACACCCTACCTGTTTTGTCGACCAGGCTCTTTCACTCCTCACAAGGGCTTGTATTGATGTTTTTACCTAGTTCAAAGGAAAAGTTATGGAGTTACTGGTTGTTTTGAACCAGTTTATAGATTTTGGGTTAAATTGCCCTCTAAAATGACCATCGACTGTCAGACGATTTACATCCTATTCATGGAAGACCAAAAGTGCACTCGGGAGTCAGATAATTGGGTGGTACCCATTAATAAAATTCGTTTGGATGATGTAGTGCAGATATGGCAAACATGTTTCGATAGACAGGTAAAATTTATAGCATTTCTAATCTACTCACCACTTTGAAGATTCATGGGGAGTTGGTCCCTTCACTCTCACTCTTCCTCGTTGAGTGGGAGGATTTATATGAATAAGTCATTGATGTTTTTGGAATGCATTGACTTCTCTTGGTAGGAAGACATCGTTGCCACTGGATGAGGGGGACAAATTTGATATCTTTGATGATGAACCGAGTTAGTAAAAGGTCAGTCCAGTAATCAACATGTGTGGGATGATATCTTTCGAGGACCTGTTAGGGGAAATCAACAAAGTAACTGTACATCTAGAAATATATGTAAAAAATGAGTTCTTGTTTTTTCCGCCTCTATAAACCATATGACCAGATTAGGGAGACACTACCAAGATTAAAATCCTTAGACAGCAAGTGCAGTCAAGTAAATGGAGTTCCTAGGACCTCCCCATGCCAGATATGGCCATTTAAGAAAGTAAGAAATTAGATAAACTTAAGAATACTCAAAGGAATATCACTTTATGGGGACTCTTCATGTCTTCCCAATTACACCGAAATGGTCTCACAAAGTTGCTCATTGGGCCTATAGTCCCTCTTTCCACCACTGTTGAAGAAGTTATAAACCTGGTTGGATACTTGACCACCACTAGACTCATTTCCTTCTCCTAAGAATAAATTTTGAAGGTCAACCCTATTCAAAACTATGCCCTTAACATCTCCATTGAAGTAATGGGAAATACATTCCTGCTCTCACTTATCGACAATGGATCCACCCTCAATGTTTGACCATTAAGAACCAACAATTTCTTGGAGTTAAAAGTAAGTGACCTAACTCCTACTTCTCTACAGTGCATGCCTATGATAATACTCATAAAGAGGTGATGGGATCCATAACACACACAATAAGGGTTGGCCCTATTAATCTTGTCACTGAGTTTCAAGTTATTGACACGCTCTCATGATTTAACCTGCTACTCGGTTAACCGTGGCTTTATAGCATTCGAGGGGTATCCTCCTCCCTTTATTAGAAGTTGAAATTCTTCGCTAAGGGCAAGTCATTATCATTTTTGGAGATGGTAATAATACTGAAAATGCCAGCACCAGCAATCCAGTACTAAAAATACATCGTGGGATAAATGATAAGCTTCTTTTCAACTCCAATGTTGATCCTCTTCCCCTTCCAATAGGGGATAATTTCAAAGATCGAGTCTGTCTGAAGCATAACCCTCATTGTAATGTCAATGTAATACAAATGTTCAGGAATGTGCACTTTATGGCTAGATTAGGGCTGGGGTGACATCAATAGGGGATATTAGAGCCTATAGTCCGAAAAAATGTCTTCCCCCAAGTGGCCTGGGTGATCAGCCTTCACTAGAAGAATTCATAATGCTCCTCCAACCATGGTTGAAGAGAAGATTATAAGATGCCAAGAATGTCTCAAGGGACTCCCTGAATGGAAGATTCCTCAAAGAGGGTGAAGACTTCCCCTTTTGTGGATTTACTGAAACATGGTATGATCATGTTGAGAAGAAGATGAATTCAAGGATGGAAATATTCTTTCAAGACAACTACGCATAGGCTAAAGACTTCTAGCATCAAGTGCAACCTCTCACTCAGAAAGTTGTAGCCCTTGTTGAGGTCTCCAAGCAAAGTCTCTCCAAAGACTCATTCAATCTATAATTATTAGGGATGATACTCAACATGATCCATTTACTCACTACATCACCGAACCCATCCACTCTTATCAAGGCCACTGATGAGCCTCTTCTCAATTGGAATGTTGTACCATTCCCACTTGCTGAGATGCATCACAACCTTGTTGTTCACCCTATCTCTTCATCCATTTTTGTTCCTCCTTTTTCTGATAACAATGTAATTAAAACCTCTTTTGAAAAGGTTATCAATGTTATTTTTCCCGAAAGTGAAATAAATGAGAATTTTGAGTATCTTTTTGTGCCTTACATTAATTGTCTTAAATCTAATCAAATTCTTGATGATGATAATTTTAAAAATGAACAATTATTAAATGGTCTTAATAAGGTTAATAACAAATAGCATAATCGCGTTGAAATTAATAAGGATGGCACTATTATTATCAATCTCGATTCTAGTAGCCAAGAGCGTGAGATTTGGATAACGTCCACCCTTAACGAGCATGAGCGTGTATACTTCGAAGAGCTTATCAAAGAATTTATGAATGTCTTTGTATGGTCCTATGATTACATGCCCGACATTAATATCTAGATTGACTAACATGAGATTCTAACTCTCCCAGAATACAAATCGGTCAAACAAAAACTATGAAAGCTTCTCAAAATTAAACAAGAGGTAATCAAATAGTTAAATATGGGCTTCATCCGGGTGATCAAATATGCCACATAGATAGCTAACATTGCACCCGTACCGAAATTAGTAAGAAAAATTCCCATGTGTGTTGGCTACCATGATTTGAACAAAGCATCTCAAAAGGATGATTACCCACTACTTAACATAGATATGATTGTGCACAACATGGACAATCACGCCCTTAAGTCATTTGTCAATGGGTTCATCAAATATAATTAGATCAAGATGCACCCTGATCATTAGGACAAAATTTCCTTCATCACCCCTTGGGGAACCTTTTGTTACACGATTATGACATTAGGTCTCAAGACGTAGGGGATACCTGCGAAAGGTCTTCCACAACCATATTTCATGATCTGGTACATAAGGAGGTCAAAGTCTATGTAGATGACATGATTATGAAATCTAAGACTTGGGAAGGTCACGTTCCCACCCTTCTAAACTTCTTTGAACGACTGCGGTGATACCAGATGTGGTTAAACCCACATAAATGTGTTTTTGGCATCACCATAGGAAGTCTTTTAGGTTTTATGATTAGCAAGGAGGGAATAGAAGCAGACCTTACTAAACTGAAAGCCATACTCAAAATTCCACCTCCCTGAATAAATAAGGAAGGCCGAGGATTCTTGGGAAAATTATTGTATGTTAGCTAGCTAATCAGCCAGTTAACTTCCATTTGTGAACTCCCCTGAAAGGATTCTACCAATGTTTGTAACAAAGACTGTTAGGAATCCATCAATGGAATCAAGCAATATCTTACTCGACCTCCGATACTCAAGCCACTGTAGCCTGGTTTCCTTCTACTCTTTTATTAGACTGTAATAGATAATGCAACAGGGGTTTTTCCAACCCAATACATTAAAGAACCCTATAAAGAAAGAGCCACTCATTATGCTAGTCGAAAATTATCAAGGTACGAAGTCAACTACACTTCCTTAGAGAAACCATATGTTTCCCTAGTCTAGGTCACTTAAAAGTTACGACATTACATGATCACTTTTCCCATCAGACTTATGTTTCGAATGGACCCCACCAAATACTTGCTCTAGCTGAATGGCTCGATGGTTGATGTTGCTATCTGAGTTTGATATCGTGTATGTTGTGCAAAAATTCATGAAAGGGACAACCATCTTCGATTACCTTGTCAACAACTCCATGGAAGAGGTTAATGTTTGGGTCTCTGAATTCTCGGATGAGGATATTCCCTACACCTCTAAAGAGGACCTTCGATGGCAAATGTTCTTTAACGACACTGCCAACTAGAATGGATATGACATTGGGATACTCCTGATCTCTTTTGAAGACTCTCACACTCCCATTGCCATCAAGATTGATTTTCCCTACACCAACAATATGAGCGAATATGAGGCATGCACTGCAGGACTCAAAGTCGCCCTCAAGAAAGGTATCAAATACTTAGATGACTATGGGGTCTTCTCCCTCATCATCGGCCAAGTCCTTAGAAGATGAAAAGTTAAGGACGAAAAGCCCTTGCCCTTCCATGCCCATCTAGAAGAGCTAGACTCCCAGTTTTGATATATCACCTTCCACTACTTTCCCCACACAAAAACAATTTAGAATATGCCCTCACTACCTTAGCCTCCACGATTGACATACCTTAGGGAATAACGATGGCCCCCTTCATAGTTCGAAAATAAATTTTGCCAACCCACTGCTAGCAAATTTTACCTCATCATATAAGAAGACTTTAATATAAATGATCTGGTACAACAATATTTAGCACCTCCTTAAGCATTGTAGGTATCCCCGAGATGCCAATTAGAAAGACCGTGTGACATTTAAAACTGGCTGCCCAATACATCATCTGCAATAAAGCATTATTCAAAAGAAACTTCGATTGAACCCCTCGACACTGCATCACAAGGGATGACATTGAAGAAATGATATAGAAGATCCACAACGGAGAATATGGATCCCATATGAACGGTCATATGATTGCTAAGAAGATTATTCGTCAAGGGTACTATTGGACCACCATGGTTCATGATTGCACCGCCTATGTCCAGAGATGCCTCACATGCCCGCAGTTTTCTTGTTTCATCACTTGCCTCCCTGAGAATTATACAACATGACTTCTACCAAGCCATTCTCCACCTAAGCATTGACATCATAGCAAATGTCACACCCAAAAACTCCAATAGGAATGACTTCATCCTAGTCGCCATTAACTACATCAACAAATGGGTCAAAGATGAGTCATATGTAGTACTGAATGCTAAGAAGGTATCCAAGTTTATCTAAAATAATGTCATCTGTTGATACAGAGTCCCTCACGAGCTAGTATCAGATAATGGGTTACATTTCGAAGTCGAGGTCATGGATATAGTCAAGGAGTTTGGGATTCAAAGACACAAATGTTATCCCTGCCGGCCCCAAACCAATGATGAAGTTGAAGTCGCCAACAAAAAACTCAAAGCCATCATTAGAAAAATGACCAAGAGTTGTCGATCGGATCCCTTACAAGCTACCTCACTTCAGTAGGACATCGACTAGGGCTACTGATACGACGCAAATATTGCGTATTTCACCCGTTAACCTACGCGTTATTAGCCCCCTCGGGTATCTTAATCCCTATACTCATGATCATTTACCAAATAACCTCGGATTTCTATATATACATGCTTTGCAGGGATTAATTGAGCTTTTGTAAGTATTTGGATGCTTAGTGTCAAGTTCAGACACTTTTTGCAAAAGTTCTGTTGACTTTTGCAGCTTCAGGAGCATTTTAATAATTTCATCATTCGGGTTTGAATCCCGAGATCTTCACCGAAGTTGAAGCCCTATGATTTCTCTTCGTATGGTCACCGACGGTGCATGAATCTGAGTTGTAATGAAGAGGTTATGGCATTTTTTGGATGGTTTTGACTTTAAAAGTACACTCAAGGTAACATTCAAAGGAATTTTAGTCATTCCATATTTTTTTTGGCATAATGTCTTCTTGTATTTGTATCCCTCTGATATATCTTCGCGTAGCCTTTGACCGTGCCTAATTCTGAGCTATAATGAAGAAATGACGACATTTTCCGTAAAATAGGGAAAAACTGCAGAATGCAGACCTGTAGGGTGAGAATCGATTTGGCCAAAATCCGAATAGATTCGGAATGCACCAGAACACAAGATTTTCATTCCGAATCGATTTGGAATGGCCTCGAATCTATTCAGACCTGTTTCCCCTGTTTTTCATAGCATTTTTTTCCTTTTTCTTTTCTTTTTCCTTTATTTTTCTATTTCTTTTCCATCTTACTATATAAGAGAACCTTTGTTCTCTTTTGTAAATATCTCCATGTTGTCTTAGATTTCAGGGTTTGTAAACTTTGGGAGCTAAACCCTACTCCTCTCTTGTACTCTTTGTTTTTTAAGTTGTACCTTAACTATAATTACATTAATTTAGTTGTCTTCCTTCATTTCCAAGCTTTCATTTACTTTCTTCCTTTACTTTCTTGCATAAATTAATTTATTTCTTGTTGTAATTAGTTTAGTTTTACTTTAATTAGTTAATTTATGTATTTCCCTTAGATGAATAGGGTCGGGGTTATGTTCCGCCATTTACAGATTCGAACCTCGAAAGTTAGGGTTCGTGTAAAATTACATTTAATTGAAATCGTGTGCATTAAAGTTGGATTGTTATGCGTTAAACTTTATTTGTCACGAAACTTTAGTGTTTATAGAGACGATCCGAATTTAATCCTCGTGTGACCATTTTTTATTAAAAGTTTAATCTCACAACTTTGGGTTAAATTCCTTATTGTGTGAGGCTTATGCTTAACTGAAAATGATCGATTAAATGTTTTCGAACCGAAATTCTAATTGTTACTTGTTTAGCCCATGGAGGGGATGCGATCCCGACTCTCATTTTATTATTTTTTTGTTTAGTGTTAACTTCTTCCTTTTCCCCCTTTTCTCCATTTACAACCTATAACCTTTTACATCTTTATTATTGAAGTTTTAAAGCAATTAAAATCTAAATTGAATCACTTCCTGTGGATTTCTTATGATACCCGACTTACCGTTGTGCTTTCTTGTAAAGTGTAGTTGTAGTTTAGGTTTTTGCATCGCGGCGGCGAAACACACAACGATTGTGTCCTCACACGATCATACTTTTACCGCTCGATCAAAATGGAGCCATTATCGGGGAGTGTCTTTTAGATTGTAATTGTTTTATTATTTCATAGTATTTCTTTCATTCATATTTGTATTCTTTATTTTCTCCTTTCCTTTTGACTTGTGCTATTTTGAAATGTCTTGCTATAACACTTTAGATAACCTTAATTGGTATGAGAATTGTTTTCCAAGTTATACTCCCAAAATAATGAGATAATGCCTACGAATTCTTGAATATGAGCGCATTGAGCATAAAATTCAAGAGTATGTAAGTAATCCCTCATCGCCTTGTGAGGGTAATTTGGAATGCGGGGAATCCATTAGCTATGAGCAACCCGCACAAGAAGATGTAATGTCTTCTTGTTCGTTTGATTATGAGTTAGTGATTAAGAAAATTAATGACCAATTTGAAATTTCTTAAGCTTGTTTGTTGGAAAATGATGCCATGCTCGATGAGATTATTTCTTTACAAAACTGGGTTTATGTTGAAACATACGTTTCATCTCCACCCCCTTTTTGTTGAAGAAATAATTGAGAGTGATCCAAGCTTTAGCACTTCCGATTTTCAACCTCTTATTAATTCTTCCAATTTTATTGAGGTTGTTGGTCTTCCCTTTCCTTTATTCCCTACTATTCCCGAACAATTAAATTTATCACAATAATCGGTTGAAAGCCTTAATGACTTTGACCCGATTCTTGAACGATAATGTTATTTTGAGATGGTTCATCTCATGGGATATTCACTTGCACTAGCCCCACCTCCCCTTCCAATTGAAGAACCTTGGGGATGTGATTTCCATTTTACTAAGATCAATGTGGTCTTGTCCCCCATTTTATCCAAATCCCCCATCGTCCCTCTCAAATTTTTAATTGACGATGGTTAATTTCTTACGCCTTGCACATGCCTTCCATTTTTCAAACGAAATTATTATTTTTCAAGAGGCATGTTTGCTTTGGAGGGTCCACTATTGATCTTTCAAAGTCAAATCCCTTTTTGGGTGGACCCTCAACTATTTAGACTTCTATTGTATAACTAGTGTGAAGCCTAACTAGTAGGTTGTAAATAGTTAGCTTTTTCATTTTCTTTCTTTCCTATTTTTCTTTCCTTTTTATTTAGTCTAGCGTAATTGGTTAACTTTTTGTTATTTGTTTTTTCTGTGCTCGGTATGAACTTGTTTTGTAGATTTCATTGGACTTGTGCTTATGGAGATCGCTCCAATTTTGGGTAATATCATTCTTTTCCTCTCTTTGTGTTGTGTTCTTAATGCGCATTGAGGACAATGCAACATTTAAGTTAGGGGGTGTAGGATATTCTATCCATTTCATGTGTAGTCCATTGATTTGATTACTTGTTAGTTACCAAGCATGATTTTCTTGTAAAAAAATAAAAATTTCAAAAATATTTTCTTTCTTTTTTCTCCTTTGTTAGGCATTTTGCCTTTGTTTTCGATGATAAATTTCAATAATTGTCCGATCCAATTGACAACTCAACGATGCATGTTCTCAATTTTGGAAGTTATTAGACTTTAGTCCTCAAATCATTGATATTGTGAATAACTTCATGAATTAAACTTTAATCCCATGAGAACATGAGCTTTCTTTTTCTATTGATCCTGGTTTAAGATTTTTATAACTCGGTAATCTTTTGTTGAATTGTATATACTTACACCGAGTAAGCTTTGTACCTTCCGTCGTTTGTGAGTGTATACACTATTCATTCCTCATTGAAAACGTTGAATTCATCGGTAATCTCACTATTCTTTCATTTTATCGTTCATTAAATGAGTTCATATATGAAATGTATTACTTGAGCATGATTTTCAAAGTTTGTTTTGACTCGAGAATTGCGTAAACTTTAGGAAATCATTATAGGCAATCTTTGTTATATCTCCCATATTATCCTTGACCTCACCTTATGTTTTCCTTAGTCAACCCCTTTGAGCCTAAATATTAGCCTTCCATTTCATTACCCAAAATTCCATAACCAACTCTAAATTGGAGTTATACACCATGCATACCTTTATTTGTAATGTTTCTTGGGATTGAATGATGTTGTGTAGTGTGGTTGCAATTTGAGCATATGAGAGTGAGAAGAGAAGAAAGTATAGTGAAAAAGAAAAGAAAAAGAAAAAGAAAAAGTTAGAAAAAAAAGTGATGAAAAAGAAAAATAAGAAAAGAAAAGAAATAGTAAGTTGTAAATGTTGTAAATAATTCTATAAGCTTTGATTACTCTCCAAATGATATATCTAATGCATGCTTGTTTGGGAACTTGTTTTCCAATTTTAGAATTTCCCACAATTTTCCATTATTCCAAGTTTTTCATCTTCGAACACTTTGAATCCGTGCATACATTCCTTTCATTTCGTACCTTAGCCTAGCCTACATTACAACCATATAAAGTCCTATGTGATCGTAAGGTGAGTTCAAATTAAAAGTCAATAGTTTTAATAATCTGTGAAAATGCATTTTGCCTCTTTTAATGTGCGATATCTTTCATTGAGATTATAAGTGTATACATAGCATTCTTCATTTGTGACATGTTTGCGGCCTTGTATCCATTTAAATTTACTCTTTATGCCCGCATGTCCCATGTATTACCTCCCATTCTGAGTGATTTCATTTGATGAGCGTAATTCCCGTGAGGATTGAATATATGCTTGCTTTAATTATTATCCGGTTTATTTATGTTTTTCTAAATCACACTATGAATGTGCTCACTCCCTCCCAATTTTAAAGTTTCAATTCTATGAGGTGCATTCAATTTGTTAATAACAACGGACTTTAGTTTGAATTCGTTCCATATGCAAATAACGCGTTTGAAATGTTTTTCGTTGTTGTTGAGTTTGTCTCATGTTGGTTTGGGCATATTTTGAGGAAACCGTATGATGTTTGTGGGTTTCATCCCTGAAAACCATCAGGAGACGACACTCGTCCACTAGGGTAACCTAGGTGTTTAACGCCTTATTGCATACGCTAAATGCAATCGTTCACCCGCAAAAGTGGCTTTTATCTCTTTTTACATATCTCATTTTTTGTGGTTTGCTTGTAGTTTCTTATTGTTTCCTATTTCATTGCTAGGATGTGTAAGTTAGGGGGTGTGATATGACACAAATATTGTGTATTTCACCCGTTAACCTACGCGTTATTAACCCCCTTGGGTATCTTAATCCCTATACTTACGCCCGTTAACCATACAACCTCGAATTTCTATATATACATGCTTTTCAGGGGTTAATTAAGATTTTGTAGGTATTTGGATGATTAGTGTGAAGTTCGAACACTTTTCGAAAAAGTTTCGTTGACTCTTGTAGCTTCAGGGGAATTTTAGTAAAATTTTAGCATTCGGGTTTGAATCCCTAACTCTTCACAAAAGTTGAATCCCTATCATTTCTCTTCGCGTGGCCACCGACGGTGCATGAATCCGAGTTGTAATGAAGAGGTTATGGCATTTTTAGGATGGTTTTGACTTAAAAAGTACACTCAAGGTCACATTCAATGGAATTTTAGTCATTTTGTATTTTGGTTTTTTGGCTTAATGTCCGTTTTATATTGTAGCCCTTTGAGTTATCTTCGCGTAGCCTCCAACCGTGCCTAATTCCGAGCTATCACGATGAAATGACGGTATTTTCCGTAAAATAGGACAAAGCTGCAGATTGCAGACCTGTAGGGTGCGAACAACATATTTTCATTCCGAATCGATTCGGAATGGCCCCGAATCGATTCAGACCTGTTTCCCCTATTTTTTACAGCACTTTTTTTTTTTCCTTTTTCTTTTCTTTTTCCTTTCTTTTTCTATTTCTTTTCCAACTTACTATATAAGAGAACCTTTATTCTCTTTTGTAAATATCTCCATTTTGTCTTAGATTTTAGGGTTTGTAAACTTTGGGAGCTAAACCCTACTCCTCTCTTATACTCTTTGTTTTGTAAGTTGTACGTTAACTTTAATAACATTAATTTAGTTGTCTTCCTTCATTTCCATGCTTTCACTTACTTGCTTCCTTTACTTTCTTGCATAGATTAATTTATTTCTTATTGTAATTAGTTTAGTTGTAGTTTAATTAGTTAATTTACGTATTGTCCTTAGATAAATAGGATCGGGGTCATTTTTTGCCATTTAAGGGTTCGAACCTCGAAAGTTAGGGTTTCGTGTAAAATTACATTTAATTGAAACCGCGTGCATTAAAGTTGGATTATTTTGCGTTTAACTTTATTTGTCACACAACTTTAGTCTTTATAGCGACAATTCGAATTTAACTCGCGTATGACCATTTTCTATTAAAAGTTTAATCTCACAACCATCGGTTAAATTACTTATTGTGTGATGTTTATGCTTAACTGAAAATTATCGATTAAATGTTTTCGAACCGAAATTCTGATTATTAGTTGTTCAGCCCATGGCCGGGATGTGATCCCGACTCTCATTTTATTATTTTTTGTTTAGTGTTAACTTCTTCCTTTTTCCCCTTTTCACCATTTTCAGCCTATCACCTTTTACATTTTTATTCTTGAAGTTTTAAATCAATTAAAATCTAAAATTCAATCGCTCCCTGTGGATTTCTTACGATACCCGACTTAATGCTGTGCTTGCTTGTCAAGTGTAGTTGTAGTTTAGGTTTTTGCATCGCGACGGTGAAACACACAACGATTGTGTCGTCACATGAACACACTTTTACCGCTCGATCAGCTACCCCTTTTCTCTTTAGTATACAATATGGAAGCAGTCCTACCCATTGAGCTGGAAATACCTTCACTGTGTGATATGTTTGAAAGAAAGTCAACGAAGAAGATTGGTATGAGAGACTCTGTGACAAATTATCACTTAAGGATTTATACCACATACAAGGGTTCCATAACTAGATAGCGCAATCATTGAATAGAAGAGTCAACGATCGTAGTGTCTGAGAAAGAAACTTGGCCCTCAAGGAAATCATAGAACCTGTAGGGAAATTCAAACATAATTGCACTGGCCCCTACATTGTGAAAAAGATCCTGTTAGGTGGCGCCACTATGCTCACTGACCTTGACGGAGAAGATATAGCACATCCAGTTACTTGGAACATCTCAAGAAGTTCTACCCTTAGTCCAAAATCTTGGTGCCTCACAACTCCTCTCATCCCCCTTCTATTCTCTATAAAAATCTACATTTCCCTCTACTCGGAACTACGTGAGGCCTGATCCTCTAAAAAGATTTTTTCTTTCAAAATCAAGATCAGAAAATTTTGAAAACCCCAAAGTTACGTAGGAAGCTCATACGTTTTACATGGGCACGGTCCCCTTCTTTTGCTCAAAATGCTATTCTTTTCTTTTTATCATTTACATGAACAAAAGGATTATCTATGCCTTAGCAATTAGTATATATAATTCAAATGTAGAATTCATTAAGAGTAAGAACAATATGATCCAAATCCTTTTTATTTCAAATAAGGGAGTTCAGTACAATTACACGAAGTATCAGCGTTGCAAGTCAAAATAACCACCTTCTACCAACCAAACTATCCCTAAAAGAAACCTAATTAAACATTACCAAAATTATTCCCCAAAGACAAAAACATAAAAAGACATCCTAGTCACAAAAGCTTCACAAGAAATGAACCCATCTTCACAAAGACCCTATCCGTAGTTACCGAAAGACCCAATCCCATCAT
The DNA here is from genome assembly GCA_949130495.1 of Sambucus nigra. Taxonomy (NCBI): domain Eukaryota; kingdom Viridiplantae; phylum Streptophyta; class Magnoliopsida; order Dipsacales; family Adoxaceae; genus Sambucus; species Sambucus nigra. Next base: position 416,344,232 of record OX422209.1, on the reverse strand, counting down.
CTGCCATTCCCCGAGGCCCCCAAACTTCACCTACCTGATTGGTATTCTGAAGATGGTCCATAAAATGGTATGTCTTGACTATCCCGGAGAAAACCACTACTCCCCCCTCTATAGTGTCAAAAAAGACAAACCACCTTTGGCCGATCTCCTCCACCAAGATCTTCATCATAACTCGCTTCCACGGGCATTTCAGATAGTCTCCAGACTCATGCCAGACCCTGCCTACAAATTCAGATGGACAGATTGATGGAAAATGATTATACTATAGAGAACTTAACCCTATGTGCATGGATTCAGTTAAGTCTTCCACATAAAAAAAGTAGAGTGTTTGAGGAGGCACTATTTGCTCCCATCCGATTTGGCGCAGAAGATTTCAGGGGAAATAAAATAAGATATGTCGAAGTTTAACTAACTGAACATACCGGTATTCTCCCAGTTCCAGAATGGGTTGTATCTCTCCTCACCATGGCATAGATCAACGAAGGCATCGAGTTACGTTCTCCACGAACCAATTTACCCAGTTCTCTATGGATGGGCTAAAACTGATGGAATATCAAGTAAAGAAATTGGCACGGATGACAAGGGATATTTAGGGGAACTACCAAATTTAATCTCTTGGCTAACCACATGAACAACAACACTCGGCTCCCTCTTAAAAAATTAGAACAGTCTTCCCACTAAGAATCGAGACCGTTCAGGGTATCCGCTAGTATCACCGTTATAGGATTGCGATGATACGACATCCACGTTATAATAGAATCCAACTGAGGGACCACCATTAAGTCCCTCGTCACTATTAAAATCCACGTGGTAAAGCCCAAGGTATCAACTCCAATAAAGCCAACAACAGCAAAAACATTCACAATCATTCCCCAGTAACTGGCGAATGACTGAGACTCACAGTCACCTCCCTAAAACTAAGATGAAAAGTATGGATAGTGTCCCACCAGCTCTCCCCCAAAGCACATAACACTATAGTAGAACGTGACGTCTCCTCGAAAGCAACAACTCCAGTAAAATCAACATCGTCACAGTCTATTAAACACACTAGATTCGGCACAATCCAACGAAGGAGACAAGCGCCTCTTTACAACCAAGCTTTTTATCCCCTCATCCATATACTAACCAAAATGCCAAGGACTTCCTCTATTCAAAAAATTCCAAAAAACATATTTTTACTAATTTTTCTCAAAATAAATCCCTTCAAAAGGGAAGCTCCTTTTCAACCGAGCCTACGAGGCGATCTTTTACTAAAATATATTCAAAAAAATTCCAAAAAACATAGTTTTCCTACCCTTTCTCAAAGCAAAAACTCAACAACAAATTAAAGTGCATGTAGATTAAGCCACTAAATCAAGATAATAAAAAAAATACGCATCTCTTTTTTCGTTGTTAAAATCTCTCTTCAAGTCTAATGCCGCTACATCATGTATGCAACATGGTCAACGCCAAACTCCCCCATTCAATGATGAATTTGAAAGAACATCCCAAAGGGAAAGAACCAGAATTAGATGTCACCTCATTTTCCCCACAACCCTCTCCCCTAGGTACCGGACATGCCCAAACTTATACGACTGCAACCTCCTCATTGGAACCTGCCTATTCCTTTGGCCAAGGAAGCCCAAGAGTTCCTGATACTTGACAAACGATAACCCCTACCACATGCCAATAGGCATAATCCCTAAAATTTTGTATGAAAAATGCCAGAAAATTCTAAAATTTCCATGGAAATTTCCTAAAAATGCCATACAAGTATTATAACAAATTTTCACCAAGAAAACCAATTTGAGCTCCTATAATCCCCAGCAAGATTAATATCACATTCTTACCCACAACACAAACCCTAAATGCATGTCACAAAAAGGAGTGTCGTAAAAAGGCCTACTACAATTCCCTAGCAGAATCTTAAATCTCAAGTCCTCCCCAGCGAAATCCAAAACTCAAATCAAATTCTTACCTAACAGGATTACATACAAATCCCCCCAAAAAAATTCCATACTAAACTTTCTCCCATGCAAAGCAATTTCCCCTCAAAAGGACATGATCCCTAGTCAGATGTCTTTTCCCATTAGAATCTTAAAACAACACAATCCTCAATAAAAAATATAAAAGACTCCCTTGAGAGGAAACCTCCCCACATCTCGACTTTGGGTCCTCATAATTGACCTCGACCCACAGAATCATCGTCACAACTTTATCTCCTCAGAATTGATATCTTCCCATCAAATTGATCGTCATCACTTTAGGGCTCTAAATTAACCTTGACCCGTAGAATCGTTCGTCGTCACTTTATGTCCTCATAATTGACCTATACCCATATATTCAGTTGTCCCTACTATAGGTCCTCAGAATTGACCTCGGCCCACAAAATCGCTCGTCCCAACTTTAGGTCCTCAAAATTGACCTTAGATCGCAGAATCGATCGTCATAACTTTAGGTCCTCAGAATTGATGTCGACCCTCAGAATCGGTCCTCCCAACTTTAGGTCCTTAGAATTGAACTCAACTCATAGAATCGATCATACCTATTTTAGGTTCTCATAATTGACCTCGACTCGCAGAATCGGTTGTCCCAACTTTAGGTCCTCATAATTGAACTCAGCCTATATAATTGGTCATCACAACTTTAGGTCTTCATAATTACCCTCGACCCATAGGAATGACCATCCTTACTTAAGGTCCTCAGAATTGATCTCGACCAAGAGAATTGGTCTTCCCAATTTTAGGTCCTCAGAATTGAACTTGACCTGCACAATCGATTGTCATAACTTTAGGTCCTTATAATTGACTTACTTTAGGTCCTCAGAATTAATCTAGACCCAAAAAATCGATCATCCAAACTTTATATCCTTAGAATTAACCTCAGCTCACAGAATCAATCGTTCTAACTTTAGGTCCTCAAAATTGCCCTCGGCCCGCATAATTAGTCATCCCAATTTTATGTTCTCAGAATTAACCTCGAGTCAGTCATCAAAACTTTAGGTACTTAGAATTAACCTCAGCCCATAGAATCGATCGTCTCAAATTTAGGTCCTCAGAATTGACCTCAACTCACATAATTGATCATCCCTACTATAGGTTCACATAATTGTCCTCGACCCGCATAATCGATCATCCTAACTTTGGGTCCTCAAAATTGAACTTGTCCCATAGAGTCTTCCATACCAATTTTAGGTTCTCAAAATTGGTCGGCATCACTTTTGGCCCTCATAATCGACCTTGACATGCAGAATTGGTTTCCATAACTTTAGTCCTCATAATTGACTTCGAACCTCAGTATCGATCATCGTAACTTTAGGTCTTCAAAATTAACCTCGACCCATATAATCGATCATCCCTAACATTACCTTAAATCCTCAGAATCGACCTTGGCCCTCTAAATTGGTCATCCTCATCCATTTGGTCCACATAATCAACCTTTTTCCCCAAATATCCATGTGGTGTCTATTCAACGGCCTACACTTGTTCCAAGCTCACCCGTCGAGGGGTTCTTAATACACCACATTATAGGACCCTCATAAGACTCTCCTTATGTCTTTAAGACTCCCCCATTCATCATAGAACTCTAGGTGATACTCTGAGTACCAATCTAGAGGCCACCAGGCACCCCTGGGTCGCATTTAACTCCAGTAAACTTTCTAATCTGAGCACAAACTCAATGAATCCTCAAATGGATCTGAAACCCCTTATGAACACTCAGCTACGTGAACGAATCAGCTTTACAGTTCAAACTAATGGTCCATTTTACTGTTGAAAATCGATCTCGAGGACACTAGGCACTCTCGGGACCCATATTAACCCCAATCAGCTTCCTCGCTCGAGTGAAAGCTCAATGAATGTTCAAGGGGATCTTAATACCCTTTCCAAGGGTTTCCCCTTGCATGAATTAGCCTTACCATTCAGAAAAATGATCTGTTTTCATCCAAAAATTCGTCCGGAGGCCATCGGGCATACTCGGGCTTCGTTTGACTCCCGTCAACTCTTTAGCTCGAATAAGACAAAATGATGCTTGAAAGGTCACTGAATACCCTTTATAATGGTCCTCCCCATGTATGAATCAACCTTACAATACGAACGAATGACCTATTATACTCCGAAGGGTCACCGAGAAGTTTTGGGACCCATTTGACTAAGCCCAACTCCTCGAACCGAATGAGACTTAGTGAATCTTCAAAGGTATCAGAATACCCTTTCTAACGGTTCATCCCATGCATGAATAGGCCTTACGATTCAGATGAACGATCCATTTTCCTTCGGGAATCTCTTATCCAAAAAACCATTGGGCACATACGAGCCCTGTTTGACCAAATTTAACTCCCAAAATCGAGGGTTACCTCATGTATTCTTAAAGGTATTTGAATACCCTTTACAACAGTATGCCGCGTGCATGATTTGGACTTATGTATTACATTTTATGATCATTTTTTAACAATTCTTCATGAGGATGCTGAATGGCAAACCCATTTCCCTTCCTCTCGATAGTTTCTGGGGATGCCTACCGATAGGTAGGCCAAGACCAATGTCGATCGGGACCCCTTGAAACTATATAAGGAGATCATGAGCTCACTTCAAAAGGCACCTAACAAACATCTATCTTGATGATCTTAGGCAACATTCTCTCAAAGTCAACGTGGTTTCTCTATTTAAATCTTTCCTCCACATTCCATTTCCATCACTTTCACACCCAATTTATCAAAATCTTTTCCCTCTCCTCCTACAACCTCCATCCACTCGCGAGGGTGGCCTTTTCAACAATCAAGATCAGTCTTAAAGTCTCCAAACAAGGTCCAAACATTATTCTCCCTTTTTTAATTTCCTTATTTTTGCATTAGTTATGTAAGCCTTACTTTAGCATTTCATCCTTGTTAGTCCACACATATTAATAATCTCATTTTTTACTAGTAGTATTGCACATAATGTATTTTGTATAAAAAAAAAACAAGGAAAAGAGGGTTTGCTCATAAACTCCAGATGGTATTATTCACCACATTTTCTCAAATCAAAATATCCCTTTTCTATACACACACGTCCAAATAAAATCCCCGATTAGATTTATGGAATAACCCCAACATCGTATTGCATGCGAACTACGCGGACTTTGATGCCTTTTTAGGCTATGTAGGCATTTCGGGCCAAACCCTAGACTCGAGTCCTCCTTTTATATTTTTATTCATATATTATTTCTACATGTTATTTTTTTATTCTTATTCGCTCTTTATCTAACACATATCATCGTTTCACCATAACGATCAACATCTCAATGAGCGCACATATTATGCTTTTAATTATTATTTTGGCAACACTAAAAAATTCCATTCTCAATTTATATATACACTCGCAAACACTTCATGGAGTTATTAAGGAGAATAATAACAATTTCCATGAGAGACCAAAAGACCGGGATGGGAGCGTAATACCTTCACATTCTGTAACTTAACCCTGAACCTTTGAACAATTGGTTTTGCAAGAATCGATATGTCTTTGATGTTGTTTTATCAAAGAGGCAATATTTTTTTTGCCTGCTTTGTGCAAAATAGGCTTGCGACTCTATCTCTTTGCATCACCCCACCTCGACGACTGCCAAAGCGCTCCCAGAAAGGGCACGAGACCTTCTTTCTCCCCCCAAATCGCATGTGCGAGCACCACTAACACCTCTGGAGGAAGGAAGCACGGAATGGCCACAACGTTGATATCCGATAATGGGAAATAATGTCAGAATAAGTTCATAGTAGCTTGATGCAGAAGGCTCAACATCAATTAGTTCTACTCTATGCTAGGCTGACTGCAAGTTAATGAACACACAAAGGTGACAAATATAACGATATCTGATAGAATCAAGAAAAAAGTTAGAAAACTCTAAGAATATGGGTTGACTAATTACACCGCGTTTTATGGGAATACAGGGTGACCGAGATAACCCCAACGGGAGAAACATCTTTCATGATTGCCTATGGGTCTGTGGATGTGATTCCAATAGAGGTTGGGTTATCGAGCTAAAGGGTTTAGACCTATGACCCTAAGGCAAATGTCGAGGAAATAAGTTTGGAATTGGATCTCATTAAAAAAAGGGGGAAGACGAAGATGCTAGGAAATCGACCTATCAACAAAGAGCTACTAAATTCTACAATAAAAGGGTCAAGTCTCTTCACATCGGAGTGGGAAAATTGGTGCTAAAGAAGGTCATCCAAAAGGTCGACAAGTTTTATCCTAATTGGCATGGACCTTATAGAGTCTCTAAGGAGGTCGTCCTTGGTACATACCTACTAGAAAACCTTGAAGGAGATCTGTTTTCTTACCCTTGGAATGTGGATCATTTGAAAAGCTACTATTAGTAGTTAGTTCAATTACTGTAGTCGAAAGGCAAATCGTTCTTCTCTTATATGAAAATGTTAAAATATAATGAAGTGTTTTCTCATTTATTCTTTTGGAATCACATTTTTAGAATCACAAAGTTGATTAAATATCATTTAAATATGTTAAATAATGAATTCTCTCTCGGCGGTATGAGAGTGCCTTGGGAGTCTCGTCTCCAAGGCGCCACTCAGCATAAAGTTGAGAGGTAGGAGTTCCTCAACATCATTTTAGTATGGTGAGACCGAAACATCATTTAAGTATGGTGAAACTGTAAAAACATAATTGAGGTATGGTGAATGGTTAAATCTCTCTCGGTGGTAGGAGAGTGCCTCAGGAGTCTCGGCTCCAAGGCACCACTCTGCATTAACCCTAAGAGGTGAGAGGTCCTTAACATCATTTTAATATGGAGAGACCACTTTAAACACCATTTAAGTATGGTCAAATTGATTATTAAACATCATGTAAGTATGGTGAAATTGGTTATTAAACATCATTTATGTATGGTGAATGATTAAATCTCTCTTTCAATAGCAAGAGAGTGTCTTAGAAGTCTTGTCTCCAAAACACCACTTTGCATAAAACCCTGAGAGGTGGGAGATTATTAACATCCTCATAACATGATAAGATCCTATGACATGATAAGATATATATCAAAATGATAAGAGGACTACTTTATGAATGGTTTAGAGTGAAGACACTACTTAGGCATTCATTTTACAAGAATAACATCATAAAGGTAACTAGAAGATATAATACTTGGAATTTCAAAAATTGATTCATTCTTTCTGAGGTAACGACAAAAGTGACAAAGAAGATTATTTAAAGTGGTTACAAAAAAATGGGCTTAGAAGACCACACATGGTCACCGAGAACAAAAACCTAAGTGTCAATAAAAAGATTCTATGACGATTGGCCTAACTGGATTTTCATCGATATTTGAAGTGTTTCTAACTTGGTCACCCGCTATCTCAGTGTTTTCCTATTCAACAACTCTAGTCTCAGCCTCAGTAAAAACAATTTCATCCTTGCCAGCCCCGGCTTGAACTCTTGTAGAGAAGAAAAACTTACATGATCATCAAAGTTAAAAGAGAGGCAATCTCGACTAGAAAAGGGTCGTTGATAATAAGGTGATCACAACAGTAAGAAACCCGTTGGCACACATATATTGGATGGTTTATTTAAAAAACCATTTTAACTCTTTAAAGCTAGCTACAACCTTCTCAACATGCATCTGGACCTTATCTTCCTTGTCTTCCCTCGGTTTCTAGAGTTCAGTACCAAGAGCCTCCATCTTCTCTTTATGGTCCAGCCTCAGTTTGGCTAGGCACTCATTATGATGGCACCGTATCTCTTGGACCTTAGTGTCATGCTCAGCTTTTTATTATTAAAATTCTACCTCAGATCATCAAGTTGAGTCTTGGATTCATCGGCCACTTTTGCTTTTGCCTCAATCTCCACCATTCACCGTTAGATATTCTGAAGGGAAAAGATAGACTACAAAAAAAATACAAAAAGAATGGTTAGTACGAGACGATATTACACTTAAAAAAATTTAAAAGACAAAACCATGTTGGTATTTACCTGAGTTACTCTATGTAGAGAAAAGTTAAAACTCGAGAGCAGTTTTGAGCATCAAAATAGTGGTTGTCACTCTCAGGGACAATTGAGGTTATAACCTCCCAAGCTTTTAGCTGACTCTCAAGAAGAGTATCAACATTGACACTCAGTAGAACCAGATGTTTAATTGTAGAGACATCATCCCTAATGGTAGAATAGGGTCAACAACTTATCTCGATGGTCTTCCTCCTTATTTTTTTTATTGGGGGAGGAGGAGATGAGATCCCACTGATAACCTCTATTCATTTCTTAAACCCCTCAATAGTAGGCGCCTCCTATAGCTGACATTTATTGACTCTAAATCGATTGAGAATTTTTTCCTTATACACGGGCAAGCAGATTGGAAGACACTAGAGTTTCCATTAACAAAATCTCATCATAGATACTGGAGGGACAATCAACCAATCAAAAGTAGATAAGTATTATCATACTACGTGTCAAAGTAATTCAAGGTGATGGTAACGTTCAACAAAGTTGGGATATTTTCTTATAAAGTGATGTTAGGGGTTCCAACCCCAAACTAGAGTATTTTAATAGCTCAAGGATCATCAAATACTCAAAGAAAATGAGTCCATCCCCCCTGAGTTGGTTGATGGACTCTTTCATCTCAGCACCAAGACTAGGTTGTAATTTGGCCGAGATCAAAACATAGTCCCATTTACGAGGAACTCTTGCCTTATCTGTTATAGATAACTCTCCCTCTCTAAAATCCCAGTCCCTAAAAAATTGAAAAAGTAATGGAATTTTCATTTATTATTAAAAGTTTGATTAATATGAAGGAGATTTCGATCGGGACGATGAGCCACAAAATGATAATGACAGGGGGTGGATCTCATAATGACCATTGTATAACATGAATAGAAGACATCAATCGAGAGATCAATATCCTGGGCAACTCTTCGAAGGTGAACAATCCCAAATAGGGTCCTCTAGGCATTAGGCGTCATCTAAATAGAGGTAACACTGATAGAAGAAAGAATAGCCCTGATGGATGGGTGAATAGGAAGGCGGAATCAAACCATAAACATTTATTCATAGATGGATACCTATCCCTCATTTTTATGTCAAAAGCAAACTCGTCTTCAGTAGGAAGCCTCATATTAATGGAAGACTTGATCCTAAGAGGTACCTCCAGACCACCAAACCAGTGTCACAAATGTCGCTGGAATGGCCGAGGCTAAGCTCGTATATAAAATATAGAGATCTTACCTGTCTTAATCATCAGAGGCAGAGGCTTTACCATGAGGTTCATGACTTATAAACTCTACCTAAGTCATAATCAAATTGGTACAGACATAAGAGGGAGTGGAGTATTGTTAGCAAAATCAACCTTAGGCTCGTCGTGAGAAACATCATAAACTTAGGTCTCAGGATACCCTTGTTCATAAGCAGAAGTGCTAGGACGACTGTGATTACTAGATTCCACCGTCTTATCCTCGTTACCATGGGCTATCGGGACTTTCATTTCCACCTCAAAAAAATTGGACCTCAAATTCTCTTGGCTTTCATGATGACCCAAACATTCAGAACGACTATAGCCCTTAGAAGACAAGACAGACATAATTCCACTACTATCTTGAGTGGGGTAAGTTATAAGTGAGGTAGATTATTTTATATCTAATGGGGTTGAGGTCAATAGAACCTGACGCCTATGCTAACGAGACTCGACCTCAGCCCTCGTAATTTCTCATCTTATGCATGCACATAAATGGAAAAATTCTTCATCTAGCTCGTACATCCTATGGTACATTAACAAAATTAAAGAAATCTAATGGAGAAACTAAAAAAGATCAAAATAGGCAATTGGATGGTTTTTTGGAATTTTTTTATGAAGAAAACCTCTAGCAACCTCTCATCGGAGAAGAGGCCCAAAAACAGATATGATTAACCTAATTTTCCAAAACCTAGGTTAACTAAACCTTAAATGTTCACCTAACTACCTTCCCACCCAAATTGGCCATGAATTAAGGGGAAAACCACTATAAATTAGGGGTTCGAGTAAACAAAAAACTTTCCAAATAACTAAAAATTGCCAAAGTTAGAATTAAACAACAAGAAACGAAGAAAGGAAGCAAGGGGATTACATGGAAAGCCCTAAAAGACTATTAGGATGAAAAAGCAATTTAAAAAGGATAGATTAGAACAGAAGAACGAGAGAGTTTAGATTAAAAGAGAACAATTTCTCTGGAAAGGTTGCAAAAATAATGAAACAAATAAGGAAGAAAGGGTTTTCACGGCCCAAAAGCATACGCACGATTCTTAAAAATCCCATCATTAGGGCACGATATCTAATGGGACTTTTGGATCTGCACAACCTAGAGTTTCACACTAAGCCATTCAACAGATGGCAGGTTTATCACTTATCAAATGTAAAGTGACATTTTTGTTAAAACCTAATACGACCGTTGTACCTCCATTAACCTTGAGATCACATCAGACACAAGAGCCAAAACGATACAAGATAGCATAAGTATTTAAATCTCAGTCTCCCAATGAAATTAAAGGCTATGGTCTAGGGGTAATTAATATATATAAGTCTGGTCTCGTCCCATTACTGTCGCTATAAAAGAGTCCATTTCATATATACATTTATAGTCAGCATCTCTCAAAGTCTCACATTTCTAATATAGACTTAGATGGTCTTGGCCTTAGAGACCAAGTACGATGGCAGGACAATATTCTCATACAAGGGTATTCAACTCCCAATGTTGGCCTACAACCTACTTATAGTGTTACCCTCACTTACAACGTACTCACAGTGTAAACCCCACATGCATCTTACTCGTAGTGTCAGCCTCACCTACAGCTTACTCACACTGTCGGCTTCACTTGCAGCCTACTTATAGTATCGACCTCGATTAATATCGGGAGGTCAACCCATAATCATCTATCATTCAGGTAGCTATCCACTCTCGTTATGGCTCAGCCTTAGAGGACTGAAGCTCTAGCAGTCTCGACTAGCCTAGACACTCTACCTCATGCATCTCATGTATGCATGGAAATCGTGGTAATAGTATTATTGACATATTCAAATAAAACTTCTATGACAAAACAACCAACACGTGGGGATAATATTCTCCATTATGACTTCTACATCCTTCTTTAGAAGTGTCACACGCTCATTGGTTGATGTAACATTTACATATGGAGTGCATATCTGGTGGTGACTCGGCACACCCCCAGACCTATAAAAGACATCTTATGTCTTCTCAGCCAAGGATCTAAAATCACAATCCATGTTGTTATACTATAAATTTTTTAAAAAAGGGGTAAGCTTGTACTCACCTTATATGGAATTTTCCCTTCATTATAGTGGAATCACACCCAAACTTTGCACGGTGGACGTAGGCTAAAGTTGAACCACTTGCTTACTTGCGTTCATCCATTTTCTCTCATCTCTTTTGCTATTTTACATTTGTTAATATATTCTCCACTATTAATCAATCTCTCAAACAGGTTGAATCCTCAAGGATGATTTCTAGCATCATTACTTAGCAATCATTACTCTATTAAAAACCATAATAACAAAGTAAAAATAAATAAATCCTCTCCACTTTTAACTGAAATAAAAGTAGATAATAACTAAGTTTCACCTGCATTCTCAAATTTTTACTTCAGCAATGACTCGAGGAAGGAGGAATGACTATATACTAAGTCGAGGACAATATTAAGCATGTGAACCAAATCAAGCACTTGAAAATGTATAACAAGAGAATGGGTTAGGCCCATAGTAAGATAATGAAGCTAAGAAACTCAAAGAAGTATATTTAATGATAACTCCATAATTGTCTATCCTATAGTTAAACGCAATCAATAAAGTATAGGATCTCATAGTCCACTTCATTTACCTTAAATTATATAATCAATTAATCTCTTAATTAAATAATATTAACTGCATCAAATCTTGACCCATTAAATTGAGGCCACCATCACGCGGTTCACACATATAAGAATTGTCACCATATACAGTCCCTCTGTCAACAATATGGGGCCACCACCATATGTAACTCAAAAAGTGACCACTGTCACTTAGGGAGCACAATCAAAATCTTCCCCTATCCAATCCTTTCTTTAATCATATGAGGCCCACCATCACAGGGTAGACACAAAAAAATTCCATTACACATCTAGTCTAGTCCTCCTAAGATAAACATGGACCATCATGTGAAATGTGCACGTAATGTATTCGCTCTGGGAACATACTGTTAAGATATTCCAAAATTTCTCATTATCTTTTAGGCATCTTATTTCCAAGTTTCACAATTATTATTGCATTGTATCATAGGCTATAAAATCTACCATATGTATAACTTCTCAAACTGATAATTCTTTACGGTTCAAGTCTTACGTCTTTCCATTTTAGTTTATCTAAATATATTATAAGTGTTTTATTATCTACCTTTACTTTATTTATCGACAAGTTCATAAGAACATATTGTTTTCTTTGTCTTTAATCTATTCTCCCCATTTAAGTATATTACTCTCATAATGATTCGAATCATTCAACAATACTCTAAATTCCATAAGCTACTTACTCCGAATGGATAACTCTACTTTGTCATGTTAATGGAAAAAATGATAATAACTTCTTTCTAAATAATTCTTTTATGTCTACTCACATGTGGTAATTAATTTTGGGAAAAAGTAGGTGACTCTAATCAAGTTTTAGTAAAAATATTAATAAAAATGAGTATATCTTTCTTTCAAAATTTTATAAAATCACGAGCATAAGTCTACGGGTTCCCATCTCACAACTTCCTACATAAAGGCATTAGAATAGCATGTTCATATGTTCTCAGCCCCACTAAGGCTAATATACTTTAATATTCGCAAGTAAAATTAAAATAAGTCTATAAAAAGAGGAGATGAATATCAATAAGAATAAATGTTTTTTTCAATTTCATTATAAAATTATTGTCGGTGAAATTCTAGGTTTAATCACAAAATTGTATTAACATGCGAGTTTCTACAAATTAGTTTATGAACGAGTAAATCAAGTATATTGCCTAACATATCTCATTAAGAAAGTTTGATTATTTACTTTCTTATGATACCTAATATAGAACTTCTAAGTATATGGATTTGAACATATGAATTTACACCTAAATGCCGAAGTATGTGAAATTAACATATGAATTATCATCCTCTTTCACTAATCTAACAATGTATCATATAAATAAAAATCTACGTTAAACTGATCATATGAATCGTTGTGAAAATTCATCATATATGAAGTCCAATTATAAATAATGTGAAATATAATTATCTCTAATAAAGTTTTAATCCTATATAGTTAGTTTAGGTGAAAATTACCTATTACATATATAAAAGGAGAAGATTAGAATATTATTGAAGGGATATGTGGTCTATCATGCCACGTAGGCCAACATGTGGGTCTTAGGTCTCAAGGGGCATAGTCGATTGTGTATCGAGGAAGAGGCGACTTTGATTCAAGAAGGATCACAACGCGTCAAATGCGATCAATTATAATACAATTCTACTACTTGTATTTAAGATTTCAGTAAAGAGACCTAGAATTGTAGGAACCTTGTACTTATAAATAAGGGAGACCTCACCCTATTTGGTGGTATTTTTTTGTATTTTTCACATGGAGACTTGAACTCTCAGCTAGCAACCCTAGCACTCAAATAATCATTTGTTCTTACAAGGAATATACAACTCCCCCTTCCTTCCCCATGGATGTAAGAATGACGATCTACCAAACCACGTGTACATTTTATTTTTTATTCTATTGTATTCATATTCTTAGAGCCAAACTATAATATTGTATCCCTTAAAATTTGGCGCCCTTTATTGAAAAGTTCTAAATTCTCACCATTGTGAAACATCAACCTTACAACAATAAGAGTGATAAATAGTCTCATCGTTCGTATGCCAGAAATCGTATCTAGTCTTACTTACAAATTAATAGGAGGGAGAAAACTCCTACGATCTCCCTTTCTCCTTCTAAATGATCGAGGTCGAGGGGAAGTTCACCCATAAGATCTGGTCCTAGTCATCGACATCATAAACCCGTCACTAGGAGACCTATAAGGAGAGCAATGTCATGGATGGTTATTCATTATGAAGAAAGGTTGGACCATCATGATAAAGAGATTAAATTTTTAAAAAGGAAATTTGCTAGGTAGTCAGAAAAACATAACTCCACGGGGAGTATTCGTTCCCCAAGGCATAATAGGTCAAACTAAGCTAATAGGTCTTTCAGGTTAAAGATCCCTCGCATAGTGTATTCTAATTCGTGATATGCTATTATACACCAAATCCCAATTATCTTCGTTTTAACCATACACTAATTTGGTCGACCGAGTCTGAACACAATAACAGATCATCCGTCCCTATAGTGCCAACAAATAAAGTTCAAAGTGACAAACTCTAGGACTTCATTAAAAATGAATTGGAGGGAAGGCAGAATCTTAGTTTGGCTTGAAAATCAAAATATCTTGTTAGGAAAGCATTGCAGCATGGCCCAACCTCACCATAATTATTTTGGACATAGAATTTTTGGAGACATAAAAGTTTTCCATCCAAAATATCACTTCATTGGATGAAAAGGCAGACCATGCTCATGATATCAGGCACTAACGAGAGACCATGCCTCCAGGGAATCACCATGATGCACTTATGTTCCAAGTTTTCCCCTCAACTCTAAGATATATCGATCTCAAGTGGTTTTAGAAACTGTCGCTCGAATCAATTTCCATATTCAAGGAATTAACTGAATCGCTTATGGCTTGCTTCATCACAAGCAAAAAGGCAGTCAAGGAGGTTGATTCATTTTATCACTTTTAAAAGGAAGAGAAGAGATTCATTTAGTTAATATGCATAGCATAATCTGAGTTGTACAACGAGATTGATAATTTCAACAAGAAGCTATCCATTTCATGCTTCATATCCCGGCACTCCAGATTGAACGATCTTTATCAGTGCTTGAATAAGAAGTCGTTATCAACTGTGGATGACCTAATGGTGTGTATTAAAAAGTATTCCAAAGTAGAGGATAAGAACCTCACTTCAGAGGCTTAGGTCGAGCAGCGTCATAAGAAGTTATATAAGAACAACTAAAAAAACCTCTAAATGAGGAAATCAACCTACTTTGGTAAACAATAATTGCGAAACCACACTGTCTATGGACATTACATGTCACTAACCAATAAAATAAGTTTACAAGTAGTGGATACCTTCGTCAAGGAGACTATCTACAACTTGATTTCGCAGATCAGGGACAAGTCAGATTTTAAGAAATCGTACAAGATGTCCAGCGATCCAAATGACAAGGATACCAATTTTAAGTGCACTTATCACCAAGAGTATGCTCATCCCATAGAGAATTGTATGATTTTCAAGAAAAACTTAGAAGATATCATCCAAGTCGGGCATCTTAAAGAGTATTTTGATACATCCAAGACCAAGTCTTTAGTTAGAGTGAATGTTGTAATGATGGAAGATGAAGATCTCCCACCTACAAGACTAGTCATGGATATTCATGGCTATATCAATCCTTCATAGTGTACCATAAAAAAGACAATGGAGAGGGAGAATATTACGTCCCGCATCCAGGAGGCATTCCATGTGGAGGTTTTAATTCACATACTATTCAAGAGAGAGCACAAAGATATAGACTTTGATCGGGTCATTATATTAATTAAAAAAGACCTAGTCAATATATACGTGACTCATAAAGACACCTTAGTTCTAACCCTATGGGTGGTGACTTTTGATGCCAAGATAATTTTAGTGGATCAACTGAGCTCTTCAGATATTACTTATCTAAGTTTGTTTCTCAAGATAGGGTATACCATTCAGGATTCTGACACCAAGGTATGACCATTGATCGGTTTTAATGGGAATGTGTAGACCCTAATGGTAAAGATCAAGTTTCCATTCAAGAGATTGGGCTAGTCAATCACGATATAGATTTTAATGATATCCAGTCAAAATTACCCTACAATTACATTATGGGAAGAGGATAGATCTATACCATGAGGGTCATCCCTTTATCTTTTCACAAAAAGCTCACTTT
This sequence comes from Sambucus nigra, assembly GCA_949130495.1. NCBI lineage: Eukaryota > Viridiplantae > Streptophyta > Magnoliopsida > Dipsacales > Adoxaceae > Sambucus > Sambucus nigra. Next base: position 416,328,221 of record OX422209.1, on the reverse strand, counting down.
TTTTAGCGATCAGGGGGTGTGGAGATTGGGGGATCCTAAGAGGTATTCTAAAGTTTTTTATAACTTCTATCAAGATAAATTAAGACTTAGGGGATGACCAACCTAAGTAGTAACCGAAGGGCATTTGGTTGGGTTTAAAAGAAATGGGATGGGCCCTCACCGAATGAGTGATGGAGGAACTAATAACCACTCCTATACATTTACCCTAGCCAAGCAACGTCTTTATGATCAGATTAAAATTTCCTAAAGTCAAAGTAGAGCATATTATTCACTTTTTCATGATTAAGGTCGATGTCTTCGCATGGAAACCTAATGATATGTTAGGCATAGATCCAGACATTGCTTGTCATCGGCTACACATGGATCTAACCTGGAGACCAACTAAACAAAAGTCAAGGAAGTCATCAACGAAGAAAGTAAAGAGAAATTGAGAACCTCCTCCAAGTTGTCTGTAATGACCCACTTTTATATGCCAATATATAGTTGTTTTCACAATTGCTTCTTACTTATTCTGTAATAATGTTATACTATTACATATGTGATATTATGGATTCTTAATATGACAAAGCCCTTTTTTTACAATTTGAATAATCAACTATAAAATGGGTCAAAATGAAGTTTTATGACACATCCTAAGCTAAATGATAAATTTTGGGTTAGCAAATGTAATTTCATGAAACTTTTGGGACTTGGTCTTAATTAAAAAAGTTTCAGGGACCAAAATGAAAAATAAAAAGGACTTTTTTATAAATAATTATTTTTAGGGACCTTTAAAAAATATTAAAAGTATGTAGTGTGAAATTCGAAAATACCCTTTATATGTAAAATGACGTATACCCTTAATAACTTTCCAACTCATGCTTGACACCTCGTGCTGTATTTTGACACCACACCTTAGGCCTCGGCCTATGTAAACTCTCTTACTATGTCGACCTTGACTACAGAGTGGAAATATTTGGGTGGTACCTTCCCAGGTGGGTATCGTTGGTGTGCCCTAAACAAGTCATTGTTCCAGAGATCATGATTTTTTATCTGTGAAGTTACCGAGTGGAAACATTTGGTGACACTATCCGCCTGTCTAGGTATTAGAGAATATATTAACATTAAAATAAAATTGAATAATTTACATATTGCTCAATTGTTTTATCTGTTCTGCTCCACACTATTTATTCTGAAAATATATGTTGTTAATTACTTTATATATTACTGCAAATTCCCATATATATGTATATGCCTTCTGTTTTAACTTGAATAGGTGATGTTGCATGAATAACAATTTTTTAAGAAACAAGTAGGCTCGTGGAGGGAATGTAAAAGTACTATGTCGAAGTTTCAACTTTTAGAGATCTTTTTGTTTTTTAAAATAAAATGTTTATTTTATCATATAGAGCATGCTTGGCTCTCTAGTAATAAGTTTTAAATTTTATCTTAAGTTGTAACTTGTTGTTACTTTTAATATAAATGAAGTTTCCTGTAGAAAGTTGTGATGACGTAATTCTTCTATTTTCAGTATTTTACGATTCATAACCATGTGATTGTATTTCCGTTCCATACATTAAAAGAAATATTTTAAAATAATAATATTGATTGCCTTAGTGGCATGTCAAGACCCTCGTTCCCTACTACTATTTTGGGATGGTTTCGTGACAGAGGTGGTATCAAAGAATAAGTTATGAACCCGTAGACCACTGAACATAAGTTTCAAACATTATAGATTTTAAGTTTCCATACGTAGGATATAGGATTAAATATCCAACTTATGTGATTACCCTCCATATGTCTTACGTTTTGTATAATTATTCTTCTAATTTACAGTCTCAAAATAGTATAATAAATCTTACGTTTGTCCATGACTTTAGAAAATTACCAAGACAAGATCAACTGCGGGAACTAGTGGTTCAAGTATGGAAGGACTGGAAGGTGAATACAAGGAGATTGAGAGTCTAGCAAAGATTGTGGAGCATCAGGTTAATAATAGAGCACCAAGGAATCTTGAACTAACTGTCTTACTATTGAATAGTTCAAGAAGTTGAATCGTCCATCTTTTAAATGTACTCCTAACCCCACTGAAGCAGGAAGTTGGGTGATGCAGATAGAAAAGATGCTCAATGTTCTTAAGTGTACTGATGAATAAAGGGTTTCATTTGCAAACGTTTATGTTGGAAGGTGAAGTCGATCATTGATGGAGAATGACTAAGAGAATATATGAGGAAAGGAATACTTATATAGGTTGGAATGAAAAAAAAAAGAGGAAATTACTTCATACACCAATTTTAAAATGAAAAGGGTGTAACCCTAAATAATCCAAATGAGGTGGAAGAGGAAATTACTTCATATTTTTAAGCTCTTCTTGGAGAGCCTTCACCTTGTGTGGAGGAGGACTCGATTATATCTCACATTCCAAAGATGATTAATTGTGAGGATAATCCTATGCTTTCTAAGGTGCCAGACGAAGAAGAAAGTAAACAATCCATTTTCTCCATGGATAAAGATAGTGTTGTGGGGCCGGATGGATTTATTGGTTTTTTTTTCAAACTTGTTGGAATATCATTGCTAAAGATATTTTTTCTGCTATTCAATCTTTTTTTATTGGCAAATATATTCCAAGAAGTTGGTCTTGCACTAAAATAATCCTTATTTCTAAAGTGGACAAGCCAAAAACTTTCTCTGATTTAAGACCCACCAGTCTTTGTAATTTTTCTCATAAAATTATTTCAAAGATTTTATCTAACCGTATTGGTTCTTTGCTTCCAAAAATTATTTCTCCATCCTAAGCAGGTTTTACTAAAGGGAGATCCATCTCGGACAATATTCTTCTTGCTCAAGAATTAGTATCTCAACTCAATAAAAAATAAGAGGATCCAATGTAGTGGTTAAAGTGGACATAGCAGAAGTATATGACATGATATCTTGTCTATTTCTTATCAAAGTGCTTCAGGCTTATGGACTTTCAAAAGTTTGGATTGATATGATTTAACGAATTCTTTCTAACTGCTGGTATTCAATTATCCTCAATGGAAAATCATGCGGGTTCTTTAAATCTGGTCGAGGAGTGCGCCAATGTGATCCTCTATCTCGAACATTGTTTGTTATAGCAGCTGATGTCATAAACCAAGGTGTCCACAATCTTATGATTCAAGGGTCTATTGAGAATTTTTCTATTCTGAGTGGACGTCCGATAATATCTTCTTTCTCATTTGCTGATGACATCATTTTCATCCTTAATGGCAACGTCAAATCTTTTCGGCATTTCATGGATTTTCTGTCTCTCTTTGAAACTCATTCCGGGAAAAATATTAACACGTCAAAAAGATGGATTATATTTTCTCGCCACTTCTCTACACCCCAACATCATTTGCTTCTTAACATGTCCGATTTTAAGCAGTCCTTTTTTCCGACATTTTATCTGGGAGTTCCTCTTTTGGTCGGCTGAAAGAAGAATACATTATTTTATGGTATCATTTCTAAGGCAGTGGACAGGATAAAAGGTTGGAATTATTCCTTTATTAATCAGGTTGGTCGCTTAACCCTCATACAATTTGTTCTTCATACGTTGGGATTACATGTGTTTTCAATAATACACCCGACAAAATCGTTTTTTAAGGACTTCCAAAAAATATGTTCGAATTTTTTGGGGGGTCAGCTGGATGAAACTCGAAAGCATCAGTGGGTATCTTGGGATGTAATTTCTCGTCCCAAATTAGAAGATGGTCTGGGTCTTAGAGATTTAAGTGATATATGTAATGCATATGCCTGCAAAATTTGGTCACAATTTTTTTTAAAAAAATTCTCTTTGGGCCAATTTTTTGCATTACAAATATAAAAAAATTGGACATGTTAATTTCGGGGGTGGGGGTCCTTCTTTTGCTAGTGTCACATAGAAGAGAATGAAATCTATTGAGGAATTTTTTGATGAAGATACTCTCTCTTTCTCACAATATTGGAGTGGCACAAATTTTACTCTTAAAAAGGCTTGGGAATTTATTCGGAGAAAGCATTGCTCTCAATTCTCAATCTCCATGATATGAGATCCGAGGATTCTGCCTAAACTTTCTATTTTACTATGGTGAATTCTTCATAAAGCTCTCCTGTTGGACCTAAAACTCAAGACCATTTTTGATTCCTATGGTTTCTAAATGTCGTTGCCGTATTCTGTCCCAAGAAGAAGATGATAATCATTTGTTTCATTCTAGTGAAGTTGTTAAGGAAGTGTGGATTCATTTTGAAAATTTGATGGGCCTCAGAACTCAAAATTCTTCATTGAGATGAAAAATCATTTCATGGTGGATCAATTATCGTGGAAAAAATATTATATCCGTTCTTTCTAAAATTCTCTCTCTCTATTTGTTGGCAGATTTGATGCTACAGGAACAAAGCAATCTTTGAAGGTATCTCAATGAAATCCAATAAAAACATCCAGGCCATTCACTATGATATTGTTTTATCCTTTAAATCTAGGCCTTATAAAGATCCTTTCTCTAGATTTTTTTAGTTCTTTTATTGATGAATTTGATTACTCTATCTCTAGATTGTAAGCCACCGGAGAAAGTCTTTTTTTCTCCTTATCATCAATAAATTTTAATTTTTATCAAAAAAATATATATATAGGTTGGAATGACTTCTTAGTGATCTTTTGTGAGGAATATTTTCCTAAAATGGTGAATGATGAAATGGTAGTTGAGTTCGTGAGTCTAGTGCAAGGGATATGACAGTTAGTCAATAGGAGGCAAAGTTTACCGAGTTATCCCATTTTGCACCACATGTTGTGGCAATTGATGTTGTAAAATCCAAGAAATTTGAACGTGGGATAAGGTCGAATATTCATAGTCGAATTTCCATCCTAAAGTCGACATCATATAGTGACATCGTGTCTACGGTTACGATAGGTGACATGGATGGCGAGGGGTACAATCGACTTAGGGATGGAAAGAGGAAGTTTAGGAACAAATAAGGAAGATCCCAAATAATAGAAATAATTTTAGGAGTACATCCAATGTTGGGGGAGCTAGTGATAAGATACAGATTAATAACAAGTTATGTCAGCGATGTGGGAAGATGCATGCAGGAAGACCTAGTTATAAGTATACGGGAGCTTGTTTTAGATGTGGACAGAAAGGACAAAAGATAAAAGACTTACTAGTCCTAGGAAGAGTTTCAATAAGGTCTGTAGCTGAAAAGAAGGACCGAGGTAGATAGGGTAGAGTCTTTGGACTTTCTGATACCCAAGCTTCTAACGCAGTAGTGTTAGGTACACTTTCTATATGTTCCCAACCTTTTCAAGTTTTAATAAACCCTGGTTCTACCCATACATCTGTGTCTGTACGTTTTGTTAACTGCTTTCCTAATATGCCTGGACCCTTGAATCATAACATACATGTATCTACTCCTTCGGGTGAGTTATTGACGGGAACATTAGTATATAAGTCTTGCCCTATAACTGTTAGTAGTCATAAACTATTCATCAATTTGATAGTTTTTGACATAAGAGATTTTGAAATCATTTTGGAGATGGATTAGTTAGCATCGTATCATGCTAAGGTTGATTATTTTGAGAAGAGAGTTACTTTCCAAATTCCTAACCAACCAGAATTCAATTTTAAACAAACTGGCATTCTATCACCCATGTTTATTATCTCTGCAATGCAAGCTTACAGTTTCTTAAGAAGGGATGTCAAGGATTCCTTGCAAGTGTTATTTATTTGCAAACAAAAGAGCCTAGTTTATATGATATTCCTATTACTAACCATTTTCCATATGTTTTTCAGATGATTTACCTAGTCTACCTCTTAGTAGAGAAAACAGAGTTTGTGATTGACCTGATTACTGAAACTACACCAATATCAAAACCACCTTATCGCATGGAAGCTTTAGAATTAGGGGAATTAAAGTTCAATTACAAGATTTATTAGATAAGGGTTTTATTAGACCAAGTGTATCCCCTTGGGGTGCTCCAGTGTTATTTGTTAAAAAGAAGGATGTGATGAAGAGCTTATGTATAGATTATCGTGAACTAAATAAGGTGACCATTTAGAATAGATATCTCTTACCTCGTGTAGATGATTTTTTTGACCAACTTCAAGGTGCACAAGTATTTTCAAATATTGACCTTAGGTGAGGCTATCACCAATTCAAGACTAAGGAAGATGATATTTCCAAATCAGCTTTTTGTACTAGATATGGCACTATGAATTTCTTGTGATGTCATTTGTACTAACTAATGCACCAACCGCTTTTACGCATATGATGAATAGGATGTTTAGGAAATATTTTGATAAGTGTGTGGTTTTTTCATTGATGACATCCTTATTTATTCCAAAAGTATTAAAGAACACGAAAAGCATTTAGAGAAAGAGTTACAAACCCTTAGGAGGGAGAAATTATATGAGAAATTAAAGAAGTGTGAGTTTTGGTTGCCTAGCATCTCTTTTCTAAGACATGTCCTTTCTAAGGATGGAGTGTCGATTGATCCTCAAAAGATCAAGGCTATACTAGATCGGCCTAAACTAACTAATGTGACGGAGATTCGTAGTTTTCTTGGATTAGCAGGCTATTATCGAAGAACTGTTGAAGGATTTTCTAGTATTGACAAACATCTATCTAGGTTTAACCAAAATAAAGTGAAATATGAATGGTTTGAGGAAGTTGAGAATAGTTTTCAAGAAATCAAGAATCGATTAATGACGGCCCCAATTTTGACTATTCCTTTCGGGATAGGGGGTTTTATGATTTATAGTGATGCTTCTAAAAATTATTTGGGATGTGTTCTAATGCAAAATGGAAAACTAGTAGCTTATGCCTCGAGATAGTTAAAACCACATGAGAAGAATTATACAACCCATGACCTACAATTAGCAGCTATAATTTTTGCTATTAAGATTTGTAGACATTATTTGTATGGTGAGGCTTATGAGATTTATACCGATCATAAGAGTTTGAAATATATATTTACCCAAAAAATAATTGAACATGAGACAAAGGACGTGACTAGAATTAATGAAGGATTATGATTTAAATATTCATTATTACCTAGGAAAATCAAATATAGTAGCTGATGCTTTGAGTACAAAGTCTACACCGAATTTAGCATGTCTTTTTACAAGCTAGGAATCTCTGTTGAAGGATTTAAGAAGTGTGGAAATAAATGTTCATATTTATAATAAAGGAGGAATAATTGCAAACTTACAAGTAAAACCCATGTTGATGGAAATGATTAAAATTGCACAAGTAGATGACCCACAACTGAAGAAGATTAGAGAAAGAGTTATTGAAGGGAAGAGGATTGAGTTTGTGATACGAGATGATATATTGAAATTTGGAAATAGAGTGTGTGTGCCATTTGCATTTTATTATAAATTCTTAAACATATTTGAGTGTTTGGGTCATAATTCATTTGTACTTAGTTCATGCCCAAAATCATGGATTAATTCCTACATGGAAAGTTTAGTTAGAGAATGATACTCGCAAATATGGTCAAATTAGGTGCCAAGAATATCGATCGAGATATTCAATCACCACATGGCCAACCCACGTAATATGATGGAGTTCCTTAAATGACTCAAACTCTGTAACAAACATATATATAAATTTTACTTCCCGACCAGGGATAAAGGGATGAAAAAGAGACACTTAGTAGAAAACAAGTAACCCCTATGTGGATGTAGGCAAGTTATTGAACCACATACATTATTATTGTGTATGATTTTATTTACTTTATTTCTTTTTTATTGCATTCGTGAATATTTTTATTGTGAATTTTTTGGCACTTACAATTGACGTCGTCTGTAGGAATTGACTTGTGTTCCTACTAAAGCATGCATTACCAGAAATCCATAAATGGCTCACCAAAGCAACAACATTCCAGAATCCGGTGATGCTAAGGAAAAGCCTTCCTCTCTTAGGGTCAGGTCTGAAATTTTCCAACATTCAAATCCAAGGTTTTGCCAGGAAAGGAAACCCTCAGAAGAGAGTCATAGACCTCCAAGGTCCACTCAGATTTCTAGGTTGGTCGATGCCTATGAAGCCACACTTCGAGAAATAGAAGAGGAGACGTGCCGCTGAGAAGAAGAGAATGCTCGCCTCAAGAGGTGACTAGAAAGAATGGAGAGATATATCTCCGAAAACACAAGACGACATCAAGATGGGAATATTATTCCTTGGGAGGAAATTCTCTCAATCTAGGAAGGAGACCTACGTATGACCAGGAGAGAACTGAACGTGATAGATCAGAGCGAGCACGATCACAGTGTTTCCACTAGGAGAGGCGCCACAGGAATAATGATCGACCAAGTGTAAATTTGAGTATTCTTGTCATCAGGGAGATAGACCAACATCCAGTGCATCGAGGAGCTAGATCGACCAGAGAGCTTACTATAAGAGCTCCAAATTCTTAGATGAAGACCCCTTTCTCAAGGGAAATCGAACGCGATGAGCCCATAGGAAATTCATTGTCCCAGGTTCAAGATCTATAAATGGAGAACATATCCCATAGATTATGTTTGAAAATATTGGCAGGCAATGACCTTACGGAGCCATAATGACACACTGATGTGCAAGATATTCCCTTCTAGCCTACATGATTTAGCACAAAAGTGGTTTGAGAGGCTCCCCTATAGGTCAATTAAGAACTTCGCAGCATTGGTAGAGGCTTTCATAACACGATTCATACCGAGCAGCTCCCATCCTAAGCGAATGGATGCACTGCTCACTATGAAGAAAAAGGCCCAGGAAAACTTCAGAGATTACACCAAGAGATACTGGGAGATCTTTTACAAGATCGAAGACTGCTCGGAACAAATTATCGTAGCATATTTCAAAATAAACTTACTTACCACCTCCCTACTATATTAATCTGTCACCAAAAAGGAATTTGTAAACATCGATGATTTTATGGAATGTATCGAGAAATACGCCAAGGCTGAGGATGTGTTCCATACTAATAGGGGAGATAAAGGTCAAGCAAAGGCGGATAAGGGGAAAAAGAAGAATGACACCCAAAAAAAGGAAGCAAGAATGGGGGAAAGAATGACTCTAAAGATGGAAGTAAGAATGACCCATTCAAGGCATTCCAGATTGTTAACACAGTCTTTAAGGAACCTATTTACAAGATTCTCAAAACGATCAAGGACGAGCCCTTCATCAAATGGCCCATGAAGATGGGAGAATATCCGACCAAGAGAAAAAATACACTAAGGTGTGCATTCCACAAGGAGGGTCATCATGAAACCAAAAATTGTAATGTTCTGAAGTCATATGTAGAAGAGCTAGTTCAAGCAGGGCACCTTAGCGAGTATATTGATAAGAAAATGGATAAGGTCGCAACCAATGATGACTAAAAGCCAGAAAATTTCCTCGATGATGACATAGGATGTGAGTTTGCAGTCATTCATGGGGTGTCAGACCTCCATCAGATTCAGGGCAATTTCGTTAAAATGGAACTTAAGAAGGTGATTGCTATTGATCGAGTGCGAAAAGTAGCGCGTGGAAAGACGCTAATCGTTGTTTTCGTTTCGCCAACTCAATACAAAAACCTAAGTTACAACTACACTTGCGGGGCAAGTAGAGCGGTAAGTCGGGTATCGAGAATCCACAGGGACAAGTTGTTAGAATTTATAAGGTTTAATATTCCAAAATAAAAGTGTAAAAGATGATTACAAACTAAAAGGAAAAGTTAATCTAGGCAATATGTTGAAACTAGATTATGAAAGCGAGTAAAACTATAGGTTGCGTCGAATATCCCTCCCCCGAGTTAATTAGTATAAAATGGTCACATGGGTCGACGAGTTATTACAAATGCATCTCGTTTCGACAGTTAATTAAATCAAGGGTTGTTACGCCCTAAATCGTCATAAAAGCCTAATAAGATTTTGGCGTCAACAAATATCCCAGAAATTACGCACGAAAGGTCGTAAGCACGGGACATACATGATATGCCCCGTCAAATCTCCTAGGCGTAATAACTAGGACAACGCACCCGAAATAGACCCGTAAACTCCATCACCAAAGCAAAGCAACGCGTCAACCCGAGTGAGTTCAATTCAAACACAACCTAATTTAAATTACCTAGAAAGCATGTTAAAAACGCGATAAATGGAAAGCGGTAAATAAACGCAGTAAATCTATACTAGAAAGCGTGTAAATCAAAGCATGTAAATAAAGCAAGAAAACCTAAATTAGAAAGCTTGTAAATTAACTAGAAGGCAAGAAATGAAGAAATACAAACTATATTAAAATGGTAGGGGAGATGAATAGTCAACTTACAATCCAAATGGGGTGTCAAACCAAAGAGAAATGAAGAAGAACCAAGCAAAAACCCCAAACCCTAAGCTAAACTAACCTAAAATCGTGTATATATGATATTAAAACCAAAAATGGGTTTATATAGTGAGTGGGAAAAAGTAAGGGAAAAAGGAAAGAAAGAGGAAAGTGCCCAAAATATCTGGCACTACCGGTCGACCGGTCGCAGGGGCGCGATCGACCGGCCCCTTAAGCCAAAGTATACTGTCTCCTTCCCACGGCAAAAGTTGAAATCGTGGTCGACCGGTCCCAGGGACGCGGTCGACCGGTACTCTGTTTTCAGGCTGCATTTGGTCCATGATGAGGGGGAAAAGGTCCATTACGGAAACGAGCCTAGCTTCTTCGTCCGAACTCCAAACGACGCACCGTTTGCGGCCACGCGATGCTAACTCAATGAACTACGCATCCGTGGAATTTCCAAGAGCCGAATAAGAAATGTGAATTGACTAAAAAGCCCTTGAAGTAGCGTCTAGCGACGAAACTTCTCCGAAATGCAACGGATCCTCACTTTTAGCGTTCCAATACCTATAAAAGCACAAATAACCCCTGCAAAACATGTATCTATCCAACTCCAAGGTTGTCTGGTTAATGAGCATAATTATAGGCATTTAAGACCGTAAAAGCGCTAGAATGCATAAGGATAACAGGCGGAAATATACAATATTCGATACGAATCAACTATGAATGAAGCTTTTCAAATCCACTAAGCCAAGACACAGGCTGGAAAATGTCGGTGACCAGAAGATGTTTATTATATGAAGCACATCATGTTCACCGAAGAGGATTTAATTGGGGTAAGGGCCCCACATCATAACGCATTTGTAATCATGCTCAGTATTACTAACAGGGATGTCGATAAGATACTGGTGGACCAGTGGAGTTCATCCAAAGTGATGAATCTGGACCTGTTCCATAGCTGAAATTGAATGTCTCCGACCTTAAAGATCCCACTGTTCCATTGGTTGTATTCGCAGGAAGGATTACCATACCATTAGGAAATATCACCTTGCCATTTAGAGTAGGGAACATATTGAAGTTAATCAAGTTCTTAGTTGGGGACATTGACTCTCCATACCATGGTATTTTGGGCAGAGGTTGGCTCCACACCAAGAAGGTCGTAAAATCCATTTATCATCAAAAGCTAAAGTGCATCACGAATCGTGGAGTGGTCGAGATTCGTAGAGACTAGGCTTCAGCTTGAAGGTGCTTTATTGCATCCATCCTCCTAAAGAAAGAGAAAAAAAAGGAGATTGGAGATGCCCATGCAAAAGCCCAGGAAGGGGACATTCTCCCCAAATAGAAACACGATATGGTCGACCAGAGGTGGAGGAGATCAGGGTCCACCCTGCAAATAGGGTCGTTGAAAGCCTGGAAGAAGTTATAGCCGATGACAACTTGATAGAAAGAATTTTTTTTATTGGATCTTCTCTCATCGATTATGAGAAAAGAGAATTTTTTGCACTTCTTAAAATGAATATAGATTTTTTTTCATGTGAGCCTTATGAGTTTCCTGGGATTGACCCCAACTTGGCATGTCACCGTCTACACGTCGATCCTACTTTCAAACTCATTACTCAAAAATTTCACCGAATGTCACCCGATAAAGCTAAGGCAATGGAGAAAGAGGTAGGGAAGTTATTGAATGCAAGATCCATCAGGGAAGCTCAGTTCCTTGTATGGATATCTAACCCAGGGGTGGTTCCCCAAAGCAATGGAGATTGGAAGGTGTGCATTATTTTTACCGACCTCAACCGGGCATGTCCTAAAGATAGCTTATCTGCCCCAAAGATTAACCAACTGGTCGACGCCACAGAGACTCAAAAAAGGATGATCTTCCCTGATGCTTACTCAGGATATCATCAAATCCCGCTATATGGGCCTGACCAGGACAAGACCTCCTTTATAACCTTAGTGGATTTGTACTACTATAAGGTCATGGCTTTTGTCCTCAAGAACATAGGGGCAACTTACCAAAGATTGCTAATTAAGATTTTTATCAAAGAGATGGTAGAGATAATGGACGTGTACATCGACGACATGCTTGTCAAAAAAAAGAACAAGGCCGATCACCTTTCCGACCTAGAAGCAACCTTTGAAATCCTCATGAATTATCGAATAAAGATTAATGCGAGTGTTCATTCGACGTCCAGTCAAAAAAAATTTTAGGCTAACTGGTTAGTAAAAGGGGATTTGAGGCCAACCCAGACCAAATCGATGCTATCTCCAAGGTCTAGCCTCCTTGAACACTGAGAGATGTTCAAAAACTTACTGGAATTCTAGTTGCTCTTAACCGCTTCATCTATAAATCTTCAAAGCATTGTCAAGCATTCTTCCATCTCTTAGAGAAAGTAGAAGGCCTAGTATGGAATGAAGACTTCTCACAAACTTTGGAAGAGGTCAAGTCTTACCTTAGTAATCCCCCATTTTTGGTAATTCCAAACGATGGAGAATAACTGTACCTTTACCTGGAAGTATTAGACCATGATGTGAGCTTCACCTTAGTTTGTAAAAAAGTGGGAGAACAACATCCGATTTAATATGCCAACAAACGCTACTAGATGCTGAATAGCATTACTTGCCTCTGGAAAAGCTCACATATTCCCTAGTGATCACTTTTAGAAAGTTAAAGAACTACTTAGAAGATCATTCCATAACAGTAACCACATATCACCCATTCATGGACGATTTATTAAAAGCTAACCTCTCTAGGCATCTTTCAAAGTGGTTGGTTGTTCTCGAAAGATTTGACATCCACTTCTAGCCCAAAACAGCGATCAAGGGACAGTAACTAGTAGATTTTATTACTAAGTTCATAAGAGATCGACCATCATCTGAATGAAGAGCGATTGGTCACATGTGATGCAACGTCCAAAGACTGGACACTATATGTTGATGGAGCCTCAAATTTCAAGGGGGTATGAGTGAGGATTATTCTCGTTACCACAAAGACGTAATAATCGAACAGGGAATTAGGCTAGGATTTGAAGCCTATAACAAAAAAGCTGAGTATGGGGCATTAATCGTCGATTTGCAAAAGGCCAAACTACTAGGGGTAGGACGCCTCAACATATTTGGTGATTCCATTATGGTTGCCAAATAGGTAAATGGATATTTCAATGCCAAAAATGATTGCTTGTAGCATACCTTGACATAGTCACAGGATTCATTAGAGACTTTGAGTAGGTGGTTATTCAACAGTTCCCAAGAGGGCAGAACAGTCATCTTGATGCCTTAATAACACTAAGCTTAGAAATTGACTCTGACCTAAAAAGGACAATATAGATTGAGTTCCTTGCACATCCTAGTATCGACCATACAGTCGTAGCTGAGCAAGTCCTCCTCATAAATAAAGCCCCAAGGTGGATGGATCCCATCATCAATTATCTACGGAGCGACATACTGCCATACAATAAGAGGTCAACACACTAAACCAAAGTTAAGGAAGCTCATTTCTACCTTATCATAGAAGGTAAACTCTATAAGAAATCATTCACAGGACCCCTCTTCAGTGCGTCCACCCACAAGATGAAGAACAAGCACTTAGTGAACTTCACAAAGGCATATGTGGGAGTCACGCAGGTGGAAGATCACTAGCCTTTCAAGCGATCAAGTAAGGATATTAGGGTCCTCACATGAATAAAGATACTGGAATATATGTTTGCAAATGTGAAAAGTGCCAAAAGCACTCACCCATAATTCACTATCCATCCAACGACCTAAAATCCCCTGCTAGTCCATCGCCTTTCGCGCAATGGGGATTAAACATCGTGGGACCACTACCTATTTCCTTTGGAAATCAAAAGTACTATTATTCTCCACTGATTATTTCTTTAAATGGGTTAAGGCTGAACCATTAGTGAACATCCGATACTTTGACATGGCCAGGTTCATTTGGAGAATCATCATAACTCGCATTGGGATACCAAGAACCATCATTATCGATAACGTTACACGATTCGAAAGTGATTTCTTCTAAGCTTTCTGCGATGAGCACGACATCAAGCACCACTTCAGTTCTATAGCGTATCCTCAAAACAATGGGCAAGCGGAGGCGTCCAATAAAATCATGATCGATGAGATGAAAAATGATTGGAAAAATCTAAGGGCGCTTGGGTGGATGAACTCCCTCATGTTCTATCGGCCTATCACGTGACGCCTAGGAAATCATATGGGGAAATAGAATTTGCCCTAGCTTATGGAATGGAGGTTATTATCCCTCTAGAAGTAGTCCTCCTTACTATAAGAACTAAATTGGTCGACCAAGGCCTTAATGATGAAGCCTTACACACTGAGATTGACCTAGAAAATGAGTGACAAGAGCTAGACTTGATTAAGTTGGCCTCCTACTAATACCATAACTAGCCAAGCAGTATAACAAAAGGGTCAATCAGAGGAAGTTTTTAATAGGAGACTATGTCCTGGAAAAAGTCCTCGGTAGTGCCGTAAAACCATCAGATGGAAAGATGGTACCAAATTGGGAAGGACCATTCAGAGTGATCATAAATGATCTCCAAAGAGCATATCATCTGGAAAAATACTAACACTTGGAATTACCCTCGGACCCTTGTTGTTAACACAAGAGGCCTCATGAGTTATCTCGACAATAACAAAATCTCTACTAGGGATCCTTAGGCCATAAAGCCAACTTTGGTTCATCGCCAACATTTGTTGGTCGCAAAAAACCTGCTCGGGTGGATGGCCTAATAACCAGGTACATTCTCTCCATCATCTCACGTAGGCCTAAGGAGGTGGGACGACATGACCTAAAAGATAAAGTGAATGGAATGATACTACTTAGGCATATTGGATTGGGAGAATGTTCAAACATATAAAAGGCATAATTCCAACACTTAAACATCATTTAGTCGCCCGACAAAGCCCAAAATGACTCAAACTAAGTATGAGCCTACCTAAACCCTACGATTGGTCAATGAATATAATTTTGGCCAATAAAAGTGCTAAGTAACCTACGAATATGTAAAATTAAAATATGTTTAGTCAGTACATGCCCAAACCATAAGAAAATTCTTCATTAAGAATACGAGGTTACAATCACAAACCCAAAAATAGATACATAAAAGCCTAAAATGGGCTAGGGTGTTGAGCAAGATATTCTGCTATAGCTACCCTCTGACCATCATCTGGATTCAGAGCGAATTATTTGACATCTTTATTGAGATCCTGATCCAAGAGTTGGGGAGGAATAGCATCGATCGGAATCCATTCATCATTTTTCAAAAACGGATTATGTCTATAGGTAGGACATTTGACCTGGTACTTGTACTAAAGATTGGATTCCTTTGGGGTTCTCTCCTTTTTAAGAGCGCTTAGCCACTCTCAAGAAAAAAGTAATTCATTTAGCCTCCTTAAGTTTTGTTAGTGCATCTACCCAGCCAGCATTATAACCTTCCCCCATACCTCTATGGGTTCTACCTTAAAGGAATTGATCAGCTTCTTGACATTATCTTTTAGTACTCCTATAAAAGATTTCAATCTCTCCACCTCATTTCACAGAGCATCATATTTAGACTATAAGACCTCACCCACTTGGTCGACCTCAATCCTCAATAGAAGTTGAGCCCTCGGGGAATTAACTTCCTTATGAACGGAGGCCCCTATCTTTTCCATCTCCTAGAGGTCATCCTTCAGTTTTGCAATCACTTTAGTCTGGTTTTTGTATTATTCTCTCCTAGATCTTAGTGACTTGTAGATCTTCATGAATGCTTTATGAGCTTGTATGCTGTTATCAGGTCAAAGAATATTCGCAGCTAAGAATTAGGAGAAATGGAGCGATCTAAATAAGCAGACTACAAATAATACATATCAAACAGAAAGAGAACATTAGCATAAACAAATAGATGAACACATGAACTAGTGGGTAAATTTTTATTATCACATAAAATGAAAATAAAGACATTGGCTAGTACATGAAGTTTATAAAATAAGGGTACAGACCAATGAAAACTAAAAACTATATAAGGAAAATGAGAACTCTTATCCTACAAGATCCCTAGTCTTTCACTTGGTCTTCCCCAACTTTGGATTTTCCCTTGTCGACCACCTGCTGTTCATGTCCAGTAATAACACTCCCGCCAATCACAGCAGGAACGATCTCAGTGTTGTCAGCAGTTTGGTCACTGTCCTCTCCTTCTTCATCTTCAATATAAGGGTCAGGACCAGAAGAATGAAGGCTAAAGAGTTCAGAACCTGTAGGAGTTTTAGCAGCCTTCAAAGTCTGGTCCCATCCCCTCTTAAAGGAGATTTTGTAAGCATAAGCCATTTGGCATTCAGTATCCTCATAACCTTTATAAAAACCTTTACGATAGCTGTCATCCTTGTTGTGAGATAGGTTACCCTTTAACATGGCTACCTAGCTAGTCAGCTCTTTGTTGGCCTCCACTAGCTCAGACTTCTTAGTAATAATCACATTTTGTGCAGCCCCCAAAGCATCATAGGAATTAGATATGTCACTCATTTCACACTCCCATGATTGACGACATTGGCAAAGGCCACCTTATCGACCTCCAGGGCCTTCTTCGACTCTTCCTCCCTTCTAAAGATATCAGAATGATTATCCAGAAGGGCAGTGAAATCAGAAAGCATCTGCAAAGAAAGAAGAACAATAGGGAATCATAACAAAAATGATAAATAGCAAAGAAAAGAAATAAGTAAAAGAGACTTATCATAGACATCCCTTGTTCAGTCTTGAGGGCAAGTTGAGGTGGCCCCAGCCTCGAAGACCTTTTGCGATCAACGATAAGAGCTGACCTCTTCAGCAGGTTTGGAGACAAAAAACAGAAAACTACAAGGCGAACCTCATAGCCTGTATTCTCTCTCTCTCTCTCTCTCTCTCTCTCTCTCTCTCTCTCTCTCTCTCTCTCTCTTATTCTCTCTATCTCTCTCTATCTCTCTCTTCTTCTCTTCTTTTTCTTTCTGCTTCTCTTCCTCTCTCCCATTATTGGATGGTCCAGTACCACTAACCTTGGGATAATTTACCATAAATATATTTAAATCAGGTATCCTATCGAATAGAACTGCATGGTCAGCATTGTCATCAGGAATCCTCAACCTCCTCTTCTTGACTAAAGGAGACATGTATTCTTTTTCTTTTTCCTCTTCTTCTTCTTCTTCTTTTGATTCCTCTTCTCCTTTAACTTTTACTCCTCATTTTCTCTCTTCCCTTCTCTTTTCCTCTTCTTTTTCAGAACTTTCCTATTCAGAAGGACATACCTCTGGAGCCCTTAACACTAGACCCTGATCTACTGGACGAGCAATCAAGATGGTTCATGTGTTCTTGTACTCCAAAATAAATTCCATCGACCTAGGATGCCCACATTCTACCATTCTCTTATTTATGCTCTAGGCCTTCGTGAGATCTTCAATATTTATCTCACTAATATCAGGCTCCTAGTTCTTGGCACAAGCTTCAACAACAAAGAAGAGTAATATCAACCACAAGAATGAGAAGAATCTATAAGAAGTTAGTATAAGGGAAAAAAGAGGAAGTGACCTATTTCGTCCTCCCCATAGTCAATAATGGGAAAGTCATGTGGTCTTTCCCCTTCCAACAGTGGAGGGTGCTGCTAATTCCTAGCAATAAACCCACTTTCCCAATAGTCCTTGTGGGAAACTGGGAGATTTACCACCAAAACTTTTTGGGCCTTTCTGGATTTTAGATACATCAAAACCTTTTTGGTCTTCAAGAACACATAACAGTAGCATATCTCATGAAGACACAACTTTGTACCATAAATAGTGTATACACCCCATTCTAACACCCCTTAACCTCTTTGTACGTCCCTTAGCACTCCCACCACCTCATCGCTGTAAACCTAAGTCATACCCAGCGTACTGACCTAGAGGCCATCGGGCACTCCCAGGCTCCATTTGACCAAAAGTCAAACTCTTCAACTCGATCAAGACTGAATGAGTTTCTAAAAGGCACTAAAAACCCTTTCCAATTGTCCGTCTCATGCGCGATTCTGACTTACGGTGTGAACGAATGACCTTTTTTCCCCTGAAACTTGATCAGAACGTCACCGGATGCTCCCAGACTCCGTTTGACCAAGGTCAACTCTTCATCTTGACCGTGACTGAATGAATCTTCCAAAGGCATTGAAACCCCTTTCCAACGGTCCGCTCTGGGCCCAATTCTGACTTACGAAACGGACGAACGATCCGTTTTACTCCAAAAGGTCACCGAATGTTTCCAGGCCCCGGATGACCAAAGTTAACTTCCAAAATTGAGTTAAGATATGTGTAATGTCAAAGTAAATCTCCTAACCTTTCCAAAGGTCCGCCCCATGCACGATTCTGACTTTCCATGCGGATGAACGATCCATTTACGTTCGGCGATTCCCCGTCCAAAGGATCGATGAACATTTCTAAACCACATTTGACCCAAAGTCAACTATCAGACCCGGGAGAAGTCCAAAGACTTTTGAAGGTCTATGAAGTACCTTTCTAATGGTTTGTCCTGTGCATGATTCGAACTAATAGTTTGTGCTCTACGATTGATTTTCCGAAGGAACCTGATGAGACTGCCAAACGACAGGTTCCAAACCCTGCCTATCGTCAGTGTGACTAAACACACCTGACCATTGGCAGGACCAGGACTATACCGATCGACAATGCCCTGGGCCTATAAAAAGGAGGGCCTGACCTCATTGCAAGAGGACACAATATCTGAAATCCATCACTCTCAGCAAGCATAGAAAACCACTCTCGAAGTCAGCATGATTTCCACATCCAAATCCCTTTCCAACCATCACCTTTCATCATATTTTTCATCAAACTTGGTGAATTAACTACCCTCCATCATCACCCAAGTACAAGCGTTGCTCTCCAAGATCCAGCTCAAGATCTTCAAGAATGTCCAACTTTCTCAACTCTCTCTTCAAATTCTCCAAAATTCGCATTAACTCATTTTGTTACTTAGCACTTTTATTCTCTCTCACATATCCTAATATACTTTTTATTTAGTATTATCACACATCTTTTATTTTCATATAAATAAAACCAAAAAAACAAGAAAAAGAGGGTTTGCTCATAAATTCCGAATGGGATTCTCACACTTTTCTCACAACTAAAACATTTTTTTACACACACGCATAAGAGAAGTTCGTGATTGGATTTATGAGATAAATCCCACCCCCTGTTTTGCATACGAACTACATGGACTTTGATGCCTCTATAGGCTACGTAGGCTTCTCGGGGTAAAACCCAAGACTCGATTCCTATTCCTACTTTTCTCTCATTTTGTTTTCTTTCTATGTTCTTTAAAATTAACTCTCTTAGACTCTCTCTATATATATACATATATTTGTTCTTAGTAGCGTATTATTCCATATGCGTTATCGTTCCATTATAACGATCAATGCTAGGATGATTGCGTATATCCTATTTTCTAATATTACTTTTAGGAACATTCCTAGGAATGACTCGCTTTATCTCTTCTATGATACAATACGATGATTCATATCTCCACTACATATACACATGCACACATTTCACTGGGAAATAATGGAAAATAGTAACAATCCATGAGAGACCGCAAGGGGTTAATGGGTGCCTAACACCTTCCCATTTCGTAACTTAGCCTCAGGACCCTTTTCGAATCATTTTGGTTTTGTATTTATCAGTATGTCTTTGGATGTTGTCCTTCGGGATGGCTCCTTTTTATTTTGTATGTTTTGAGTAAACTAGACTGGAGACTCCATCTCTCTACATTTTCACCTCATAACCGATGCCGGCCAAAGTTCTCCCGAGAGGGATGCACGGGACCAAGATCCTCTCGACATAGAAGATAACCTCTTCTTCATCTCTCCCACCGCAAGGAACGAGGATGGCCATAGTCGCGACTCTGCTTGGGATTTTCTTTTTGAGGGCTAGAATCTATTTACATGGGTGTTATATTTTCTTATCTTTTCCCCTATTTTTCCTATCCCCTTTACTATTCATGTGTACCTCATGTTTATCCTTTTATTCACACACTTGTAGAAGATTCTCCATGTACACTTCACACCACGTGCACCTAGGATCACATATGTCCACATGTTTCACGCATCACCCATACATATTTGGTATACCATTGGTACTTGTACTTTTATCCCGGTTTGGCATGATTAAGAAAGATACTTTCATCATAAGATACCAAATAAGAGAATCATGCATGATTCACACGACATCGCCAAAGAGCATTATTATTGACCAAATTTTGTCCAGTAACTAGAGGGTCACTTCATGATGGGCGCTGGTCCGGCAGGGCGTAGTTAGCCTAAGCGATATGACTCTCACCTTCCATTGTCCAAGGACCTTCGATGTATATCGAACGGTTCTCCCGCATCATACCGCTTGACCGAAGTCATGACAAGAGGTATATCGCAGGGAACTCGTTCACGTATGCTGAGTATATCGAATTCCCTCTCACACGTATCATCACCACGAGGTATATAGTGAGGCAATTCACGTACACTCAAGTATATCAACTGGCTTTTCCACACGTACTAATTGCCTTGAAAAGCAAGACGTATATCGTGTAATCCATGCCAAAGGGGGGAACCCTTTCCGATTCACCCAACCAACTGCATACCCACATGTAGTTGTCAAGCCTAGGACACACATGTTAGATTCTCGGTTTCGACCCAAAACTCTGCCAAAATTCTATGTCGGCCTGCCCCCAAAAAATTTTGCACATTTTTAAAACGGAACACTACCCGTGATCCTAGTTATAAGTCCAACCATAGCTTTGCACATGTTACAAACCCAACTTTTCCAGGCTCGGGTCCCGTCCGACATTTCATTTTGCATTTAGGAGAATTTAATACGAGTGAGAACATAATAATTATAATAATCATGCTAATACACGTCTCCCAAAATATTTCTCCTTCCTTTATCAAAAATCCAAAAACATTTCTCCTTTCTATATAAAAAATCTAAAAACATTTCTCCCTTCTTTATAAAAAATCCAAAAAACATTTCTCCCTTCTTTATCAAAAATCCAAAAAACCATTTCTCCTTTCTTTATCAAAAATCCAAAAACATTTCTCCTTTCAATCTAAAAAAAATGATAAAAATACTTTCCTTCTTTCTTTTCAAAAATAAATCGTATTTTACTCCTTCTCGGGTCGATCGCATGCCCTTGACCTAGCTCTTTATTGGCTTCGATCTTCAGTCAAATCATCGTTCCATGACTCTCCTAGGGGCTTCTGAAGAAGTGACGACCTAATTATTTCAGTAAACTTTGAAGGATAGTGCCCTCCGATGGTTTTTATCTCTCGAGGAGTCCAAAATCCGTAGCTGAGAGGATGTAGCCCGAGAATTCATGTCGCAGTATAAATACAACGAAGATCTTGAGGTCACCCACCGTGATTTAGAGCTGGTCAAACAGAACTCTGAGGAATCAGTTAATAACTTCATAGCCCGATGGGGGGAAAAAGCAGCCACTATGACCAATCGGTCATCCGATGAAGAATACGTCAACATAGTGAAGAAGAACTTCTTAACCCATGTCCGAGAAACAATGGGAGGAAAAAACTATCCCCACTTTCGATCCCTCTGAGAAGCAGGAGTTGAAATTAAGGAAGGTCTTGCTAAAACAGAATTTGAACCAAAAAACGTGTCCGGACAGTTCATTCCCAGAAAATATGACAAACCTTCCAGTGTTGCACCAACCACTTCGTGGGCTCCAAAAAGTCGCCCTGTCCCAATCCAAAAGGAATACACCGAGCTCAATGCTCCCCCCTCCAAATTTATTAAGCCCTATTAAGCCAAAACCTTATCAAACCCTTGGACCCTCGTCCATTGCCAAATCCAGTTCTATAAAACTTCAAGGCAGATGCCCATTGCGCCTTTCACCAAACTGCTGTCCATACCACCGACCAGTGCTTTCACCTCCGAAACATAATCCAAGGTCTAATTGACCGAGGTACCATTGCCCCACCAGCCAATCCTAAGCCAAACACTACTCACAACCCATTCCCAAATCACACCAATGCCATCTTCTTAGAAAAGAGCCCAAAATTTGATCCCTCAACTCAAATCACACCCATATACTCTCCCAAACCTCTCCAAACTTGCCTATATTTCCTCCTTCACCCTGCTAGCCTCGCTGATCAGGCAATGTCACTCCTTACCAGAGCATGCATCGTTGTCCGTAACCATTCTGAAAATAGAAGTATGGAATTATCAGAAGTGTTAAACCAACTCCTAGAGTTCGAGCTAAAATTGCCCTCACAGATGATCATTGATTGCCAAAAGTTTAGTACGCTATTCTTGGAATCACGAAAATGAGCCTGCGAGTCAGACAGTTGGGTGGTACCAACCGATGAAGTCAGCCTAAATGACGTTGTCCAGATCATGTCACAATTATTCAGGCAAACCAACGATATTTACAGTATGATCGAGTTACTTGATACTTTGAAGCTATAAGGATGCCTGGTCCCTTCACCCTTACTTATCCCTATAGAATGGGAAGACCTGTATGAAGAAGACATTAAAGTTGTGGAATGCATTGAATTTTAATGGAAAGACGGAATTATTTCCACCGGATGGGGGAAGAATTCAAAAATTCAAATAAAGGGCAAGATTCAGAGAAAATTGTCCCGGTAGCCGACATATGTAGGATGATATGATTTGAGGAAATCCTCGGAGAAATAAACAAGATGGTAGAATAACCCGAGATTGACGAAGAAATAGGGTTCATGTTCTTCCCTTCTTCAGTAAATCAAGTGTTTAGGTCAGGGAGGCATTACCAGATACCAAACTTACCACCAGCCAATGAAAAAGAGAAGGGTGATAAAAACCTTCATATGCCATAAATGACCCTCGAGGAAAGAAAGATCCTCGATCAACTAAATAAAACTCAAGTTAATATCACTCTAAGGGGGTTTTTCATGTCTTCCCAGTTGCATAGAAATTCTTTGATCAAATTGCTCACTGGACCCACAGTTCCTCCTTCTACCACACCATAAGAAGTGGTAAATTTAGTCAGATCCTTTACCTCTACCCAAATGCTATCCTTTTTTAAAGAATAAATCCCAAGAATTGGGCTAAACCACAATCATGCACTCAATATCTCCATCGAAGTTATGGGGAATATCATACCACTCTCTCTTGTTGATAATGGATCCGCCTTGAATGTCAGCCCATTAAGAACCTTCAAATGCTTAGGACTGAAGGAAAGTGACCACTCTCCAACCTCCGTTATTGTACGCGCCTACGATAATACTCGTCGAGAAGTGATGGGATCCATAAAACTTGTAATAGGGGATGTCCCTATAAACCCTGTCGTTGAATTCCAAGTTATTGACATCCCAACTTGTTTCAACCTATTGGTCGGACGACCTTGGATCAACATTATCAAGGGTGTGTCTTCCTAACTCCATCAGAAATTGAAATTCTTTGTCGATGGACGAGTCATCACCCTTTTGGGCGATGACGACAATGCCGAGGGAGAAAGCACCAGCAATCCAATCCTTGAGATACATCACGGGTCAAATGATATGCTCCTATCAGGATTTCGAGTTGAACCACTTATACTCCCAGCAGGGGACGATTTCAAAGAAAGGGTTTGTTCGGAATATGACCCTCATGGAAACGTCAATGTGATTCAGATATTCAGAAACATGAACGTCATGCCTGGACTGGGGATAGGGCAAAGATAACAAGGGATGATTGAGACCATTGAACTGAAGAATGCTTTCCCTCCTTGTGGTTTGGGGTATTAACCAATAGAACAAGACCTCATAATGATCTGCCAATCTCAACAAAAGAGAAGACTAGACTGCATCCAGACTATCCCAGGTGACTCCTTGAATGGACGATTCATTAAAGAGGGCAAGGACTTCCCATTTTGGGGCTTCCCAGAACCATGGTATGACCATATAGACGAGAAGATGAAGCCTGGAATGGAGATCTTTTTCTAGGACAACTACCCATGGGTCGAAAGGTCCCAACACCATGCACAACCGCTCATCAGAGATACCGAAGATTCTGACGAAAGTGACTCCAAAGATTCCTTCAACTTACAAACACTGGGGCTGACACTCTGCATGGTTCATTCAAGCAGTATATCACTGAATCCATCCCACCTGATTAAAGTTGCTGATACACCTCTCCTCAACTGGCATGTTACGCCAGTTCTACCTATTGAAATCCCACCTAACCCCAATATTTACCCCATTTCTTTTTCTGTTATCTATCCTTGCTCAAATGTAATCGAGACCTCCATTGATAAGGTTCTGAATGTTGTTTTTCCTATAAATGAAATAAATGAAGATTTTGAGTATCTTGTTGTCCCTTACATTAATTGCTTAGATTCCAATCAAACTTATGATGATGATTTTGCAAATGAATAATTATTAACTGATCTAAATAAGGTTAATAACAAACATCATAACCACGTTCAAGTTAATGAAGAAGAAACGGTTATTGCTAACCTCGATTCTAGTAGCCAACTGAACGAGATTAGGATAAGGGCTACCCTCGATGAGCATGAGCATGCACAACTCAAAGAATTATTAAAGGAATTCGTGGATGTCTTCGCATGGTCCTACGACGATATGCACGACATTAATCCAGAAATAGCTCATCATGAGATCCCCACTCTTCCAGATTACAAGCCGGTTGAACAAAAGTTGAGAAAACTCTGCACCAAATGGTCGCTCAAAGTCAAAGAAGAAGTGGTCAGACAGTTAAACGTGGGCTTCACTCGTGTGATCGAATATCCCACATGGCTAGCTAACATAATGCCTGTACTAAAATCAGGAGGGAAAGTTCGGACGTGTGTAGACTATCGGGACTTAAACAAAGCCTCTCTGAAGGATGATTACCCGCTACCTAATATTAACATGATCATGGACAACACACCCAGTCATGCTCTTAAGTCATTTGTCGATGAGTTTGCTGGATACAAACAAATCAAAATGCACTCGGATCACTAAGAAAAAACCGCATTTATCACCCTATGGGAAACCTTTTGCTACACTGTTATGAGATTTGGTCTCAAGAATGCTGGGGCTACCTACCAGAGGGCTGCAACGACCATCCTGCATGATCTGATTCATAAAGAAGTCAAGGTCTATATGGATGATAAGATTTTCAAATCCAAAACTAGAGAAGGTCATGTTCCCTCTCTCCAAAAGTTCTTCGAATGATTGCAAAAATATCAGATGAGACTCAATCCATAGAAATGTGTCTTTAGCGTTACAAAGGAAAAACTCTTAGGATTCATGGTCAGTGAAAAATGATAGAAGCAGATCCTGCCAAGCTAAAAGCCATAGTTGATATTCCACCTCCCCGAATGGAGAAAGAAGTCTGTGGTTTCCTTGGAAAATTGCAATACATCAGCCGGTTCATCAGCCAGCTAACCTCTATCTGCGAACCTATCTTCAAACTCCTCCAAAAGGATTCAACCCAGATTTGGAATGAGGCATGTTAAGAAGATTTTAACCGAATAAAATAAAATCTGACCCAACCTTCGGTACTTATGCCATCAAAGCCTGGTCTCCCCTTACTTCTATACCTAACCATAACCGACACTACAGCTGGGGCTTTGCTAGCCCAATACCTTGAACATTCCCACAAAGAAAGAGACATCTATTACGCTAGTCATAAGTTGGCTAGTTATGAAGTCAACTACACTACTTTAGAAAAGGCATGTGTCGCACTTGTTTGGGTCACCCAAAAGTTATGACACTACATGCTCGCCTTCCCCATTAATCTTGTATCCCGAATAGACACCATCAAGTACCTTTTTTATAAACCCGCCTTATCTAGCTGAATGGCCCGGTGGTTGATGCTCTTAGCTGAGTTTGATATCGTGAACGTCATGCAGAAAGCCATGAAAGGAAGAGCCATCTCTAACTACCTCGCTGACTACCCCACCGAAGAAGCTGGTGACTGGATCTTCAAATTCCCAGATGAAAACATCCTCTACACTGCTCAAGATGACCTTCGATGGAAAATGTTCTTTGACGGTGTGGCCAACAAAAAGGGATATGGCATTAGGATACTTTTGATCGCCCCAGATGACTCCCACACTCCCATCGCCATCAAGTTATATATCCTCTACACCAACAACATGACTGAATATGAGGCGTGTAAGGTAGGCCTCAAAGTTGATCTCAAGAAAGGAATTCAATGCCTAGATGTCTACGAGGATTCTTCCCTCATCATCGGTCAAGTGCTCAAAAAATGAAAAGTGAAGGACGAGAAACTCCAACCCTTCCATGCCAACTTAGAAGAACTAGCCTCATAATTCTAAGATATCACCATCCACTACCTACCTCGAGTAAAGAATAACCTAGAAGATGCCCTTGCTACCTTGGCCTCCATAGTCGACATGCTCAAGGGAATAACAATGGCCCCCTTCCTAGTTCAAAAGCAAGATAAACCAACCCATTGATACCACATTGAGCTCATCACCAAAGAAAATCCCAAGCTAGTCAATTGCTGGTACTATGATATATGGCACCTCCTTAAGCATGGTAGTTATCCCGAGGGTTCCAATAAGAAAGACCGGGCAACCCTCCAAAGATTGGTCGCCCAATACATCATCTGTCATAAAGCACTATTTAAGATAAACTTCGATGGAACCCATCTACACTGCATCATAGGGGCTGACATTGAAGGGGTAATGCAAAAAATCCACAGCGAGGAATGCGAGCCCCACATGAAAAGTCACATGCTTGATAATAAAATCATCCATCAAGGCTACTAATGGACCTACATGATCCAGGATTGCACCGCCTATGTCCGGTGATGCCTGAATGCTAACAGTTTTCCAACCTTCAATACCTGCCTCCGCGAGAACTGTACAACATGATTTCGCCCTGTCCATTCTCCACATGGGGCATCGACATCATAGGGAAGGTTACACCCAAGGCTTCAAACGGGCATGAGTTCATCATAGTTTCCATTGATTACTTCACCAAATGGGTTGAAGCAGAGTCATACGCAGTTCTGAATGCCAAGAAATTAACCAAATTCATCAAGAAAAACATCATCTGTCGATATGGGGTCCCTCATGAGTTAGTGTCAGATAATGGGTTGCATTTCGAGGCAGAAGTCACAAAAGTGGTCAACGAGTATGGGATTTAGAGACACAAATCTTCTCCCTACCGACCTCAGACCAACGGTGTAGTCGAAGCCTTCAATAAGAACCTCAAAGCCATCATCAGTAAGATGACCAAAAGTTATCGAGATTTGGCCGACCGAATCCCATACGCCCTATGGGGCTATCGAACCTCAATACGAGCCTCTACTAGGTCTACCCCTTACTCTTTAGTCTACAGTATGGAAGAAGTCCTACCCATGGAGCTAAAAATCCCTTCACTTCGTGTCATGCTCAAAATCCAAGTCAGTGAGGAGGATTGGCATCAAAGCCGCCTCGAGGAGATATCACTCTTGGACGAGAGGAGACTGAAAGCACTGTATCACATACAAGGGTACCATCACCGAATATCGTGTTCATTTAATAAGAGACCCAAGGACCACGGTGTCCGAGAAGGGGATTTAGGCCTCTAAAAAATAGTAGAGCCCACTTGGGACCCCAGAGGTAAATTCAAGACCGATTGGAGCGTCCCCTATATTATAAAGAAAATCTTGTCTGGCGGTCACGCCATACTCACCGACCTATATGGAGAAGAGATGGATCGTCCAATCAACCTGGAACGTCTCAAGAAATTTTACCCCTAGTCCGAAATCTCGGCACGCTACGACTCTTCTCATCTCCCTTCTATTTTGAAAAATAAAATCTCTTCATTTACCTCTACCCAGAACTATGTGGGCCTGATCCTCTGTAAAACCCATTCTTAAAAAAGTTAAAATTTTTCAAAAACCCCTAAGAGGTACGTAGGCGGCTCATACATCTTACATGAGCATGGCCCTTTCTTCTTCAAAAACTATTCTTTTCTTATCTTCGAGAACGACAATTCATTGTAACATAAACTTGAACAAAAGGATTATGCATGTCTTGGACATCGGTATAAATAATTCAAAAAACAAAATTCATCAGAAGGCACAACTGGATGATCAAAAACTTATTTATTTGACTAATAAGAGATTACAGTACAATTATATAAGAAAAGGAACGGATGACTCCCTTCCCCCTACCTTCCTAAAAAGCCAAATAAAATTCCAAAGTTTATTCTCCATTACAAAACAATTTCTCCAAGTGTTCTACCCACATCTACCAGAGGACCCCCCCTCTATCATCATCTACATCCTGGGGTCCCCAAGCTTCCCCTTCCTGAATAGAGTGCCGTAAACGCTCCATGGACCGATAATCTCAAACCAACCTCGGAAAAACTACCACACCTCCCTCCATGGTATCAGATAAAATAAGCCACCTTTGTCTAGTCTCCACTTCCAACATCTTGCTATACTCTTCTCTACAACAACTTCATATAATCCCCAAGGATGTGCCAAACTCTCCCAATAGACTAAGAAGGACGGGTCGACGGACGCCGACTCTCCCACAAAGAGCCAAGCCGCATGCACAGACGCTCTGTCAGTTCTTCTACTAGAAAGAAATCTAGTGTTTGAGGTGGAACGACCTCCTCCCAGCCAAATTGGCGTATAAACCACCAAGGGAAATAGAAAGAGCTCTATCTGAGACAAACCAGTCGGATATACGGGTATTCCCCTAGCTCCAGAATAGGAAGCAATTGTCCCCACCAAGGCACTGACCAGTTAGATTTAGAGCCCCATGCTCCACAAACCAGTTCTCCCAACTCTCGATATCCAGACCAACACTAATAAAATGGAGTGAAAAGAAGTTGGGTACAACCGATAAAGGATATTTCGGAGGAGTCACTAGGCGAAATCTTTCAGACAACCACATGAACAACGTCATAGGGCTACCCCTCAGAAAGTCAGAACGACCTTCTCACCAGGTATACAGGAAATTTAGAGTCTCCAGTAGTATCACCGCCGCATGATTACGACGGTAGGACATCCATAAATTAATAGCTGCAAGTTGTGGGACCACCAGTAATTCTCCAGTCACAGCAGCAATTTTGAAACCAACCCCAAAACGATAACTCCGGCATATCCAGCATCACTAACCTCTTGCAAATGCACAGACCGCAGCACCGTTGAAAGAGAAATCATTCCTCTAGTAACTAAGGATCTACTCGCCTAGGGCGAGACGCAGAGAAGTCCAGCCAATAACTCCCGATGTGATCGACAAAATTCAGGCATAGTAGCCGCCACACTAGGATTTACCCCCAACATGGCAGAAAATTCTTCATAAGTCTGAGAGACTTCTTCCAAGCCAAATAGGAATACATGGTCTTTGGGGTATCAAAATTGTACCGCAGCCATCAGCATGTTCCACTCTATGGGTCGATTACGCCATAAAGAAACTCGACGTATGTTGAAATCATCATAGTCGACGTTTTAGGAGCACATCACCTCCAAAGTCTCGAGGTAGTTGGCAAACTCAACATTACTAGGGAGAGCCATCTTACAGAACAAGAAAGTAGGAATGTGAAGGTGTGATGAAAACACTCCACCCTTACCCCGCTTTTATACTTGAAAACCCTCACAAAAGATATAACCCCTATAGAAATCGGAGGAAATCCTTCCCCACAAGGCACTAAAGGCTGAAGAGGGTACCAATCAAAGCTTTGAATTTATGTAACTGGACTGACTTGCCAATAGGCAGGACAAGGTGCTTACCGATCGGCAACCCCCTATTTTTAGAAACTCATCTTTTTCCTCTTTTTGTCAAAATCAGAAAACTCAATAAAAATAAATCGATATTCTCAACATGATTTCAAAAATCCCCTTTCCATCTTTATATAATTTCTCATTATGAATAAAACTTTCTTTCAAACTACCAAAAATATTTTATGGTCTCAGCAGCAAAGTAAGAAGCGCATATGCATGCATTCATTCATTCATCACTAAAAGAAGATAATAAAAAAACTTCATTGAATTGCATCGATATTTCTCTGTGTTACATCAATATTGCAAGAAAGAAAAGAAAAAACAATGGGACTCGCCCCGAACCCACATTCTCTCTATCTCACTTACCCTTCACCCTCTCTCTCCTAAGATCTTCCATCCCTACGATGCACTCTCTTTCCCCTGCGGCGAGATGATGCACCATCGCTACCTGATCTGGAATCCTCCCAGAATGAAGTAGACGTCACCAATCAAGAAGGAACAGGAATCGCATCCCGAATATGGGCAGTCGCCGAAGATATCTAGTCCCTGATATCCCTCAACCAACTGGTGGACACCTGAACATGCTGCAAGAAAAGGAAAAATCAGTATCAAGCAGAAAAGATCAAAACAAAGGAAAAGAGAAGAACATAAAGGTATACCAAAGGACGAAGAACCTCCTCTGTCAAGCCCAACTCCTCTGGGTCCATCGCATGAGGACGATGAAACATAGGCACCATCCCTCCATCAGCACGTCAAATGTTGTATGAAGGGGTATGCAACCACATAAAGGGAACCTCCAAAGTCGTCATCGTCGCAGATGTCGACGGACCACCACCGCTATTGGAGGACCCCACTAGACAACTCGAACCCGCAGGGGGGCAGGGCAGCGCATCATATATGTTGGATGCCATTATCCATCTCGTCACGAAGTCCATCTAATCATACGGCATAGCCATATCGGTGTACAGCAGATAGGAGTCACCAATCATCGTCCCGATCCTCGCATCCTCTGGTAGCAGCTGGGCCTGCCTCATAGACATAGGGGACCTCGCAGTTGGCACCACCATCTCCTCCTCAGAAATCTGTCGGACCACCCTCTCCTCGAGATACCAAGGATGGCCCCCATCAAGATATAAGGTAATATGGAATCAGAGCACACAAAGGTCTTAAACTGAAGAAAGGAAAAGCCTTACCCTATCAATGGTCAGGCCATTAAAGACCTGATGCACCACCTCCAAAGAGAGAGACTTCCTCAACTACTAATTGGCCTTTAACCCCTGATACAATCGGCAAAAGTCCCCAACAGTCTCGTCCTTTAGAGAAACCAACTGGGTATTACACCCAATTACCTCATAGAACCACGTCTGCCAAAAACTAAAATCCACAATCAAAAAGAGACGCATAAGGAAAATGCGCAAATTAAAGAATACCTCAAGAAGATACGTGGCTCCAGTGAAAGACCGCCGGTAGCACCGGCTGAAGAAAAATAAAGGGTCACCAAAGTCGGGCTCCCCCAATCATAGAGAAGGATGTTCAAAAACATCCTCGAGTATGGTAAAAACCATAAGTGGACAACGTCTCCGCTCGACTCCACCAAAAGTCCCCCCAAAACCATCAAAATAAACAACCGAGCCATCTGCCTCACCTGCAGCCCGTCCTCCGTATCAATCACCCTACCAAGCAAAACATCCCTCACCAGGGATAGCTGGATAGAGTCCCCAGATACTATCCTCCCCACATCACCAAGCGCCACCCGCACCACCTTCGGCCTCACCCGCAAAGAGAGATCGACCTCAATCTTCTCTCCATTACAATTCATCCCCAGTAGATGTTGCACATCTATGGGAGTCATAGTCATCTCCCCAAAGCCAAAATGAAAGGTGTGGGTAGTGTCCCACCACCTCTCCCCCAAACCGCATAAGACCGCTATCGAACGAGGCGTCTCATACAGCACAGACGCTAACCTCCCAAAGCCTACTGATGAAACCACCCAACGCACCACAGGTGGAAGATGCTCCCAGATATCCTTAAGCCTCGTCGTCCCGCGGGCATGCATAGTCGACAAAGAAACATCTGTCTGTCATAGAAAAACCTTGTCAGAATCCAAGAGAAAAGGAAAACCACTAAAAAAGAATGACAAAAGTCATTTTACTTACTTAACCTCCAGGGTTCACCACCCTCGAAGAGTGATGACGCGATGGCTCCCGCAGCAAAGTTCGCTCATCTACAATCGGCTCGAATTCATCAAAAGAGTTCTCACTCCCCAAAGCAAGAGGTGCCCTAGCCCTCCACTCCACATTCGCCTAGTCGTCAAAAGCCAACCACTCCCTGTGTACCACAGTTCTCACAAAAGCGACCATTTTTTAGAGACCAGAATGCTAGAACAATTCACAGAAGAAAATCACAGAAAGAGAGAAGGCAAAAAACTATGAAAAATGAGGAAAACCCGCCCCCTTTTTATAGGATGCCAAGGGTCATGTCGATCGACATGGCACCCCCACTTACCAATCGGCACTGACCTTTTCCCTTCTCGAGGTAGTCCAAAAGTTCGTGCCACTGCCGAATGGCACCCTCCACACCATGTCGACTGGCACCCCCCTTAAATTTTTGTACAGAAACTCCCAAAAAATACTAAAAAACCCTGAAAAATCATCAAAAAATTCCTAAAAATATGGGATAGGATTTAGAACATTTTCACTAGGAAAATTCCGCACTCCCTCAAAAAGAACCCCTATTTTCCCTATGATACTCTCAAAAGACAAGTGAATCTCCTCCCGGCAACGTACCCGGATGACAGCTAAAGCATCCTAAACTTTAGGATCATCTCCTATTCCCCAAAGGTCTCAAATTTCCCCGAGCAATACGTCCAAACCATGGACCACCTAATCACTTCCCCTATGGAATTTAAAGCATCAGATTGTCTATTACCCCACAAAGTCTCCAAAAGATACGAGGATTTCCACATCAATTGGCTCCCCAGATCAAATCAAAATCACGAGGTAATTTCTCCAACAGAGTTCCTTAGGAATATCATAATTTAAGCCCTCAGAATTGGCTTTGACCTGTAAAATTCTTCATCTCAACTTAAGCCCTCAAAATTGGCTTCGACCCGTGAATTGGTCATCTCAATTTAAGCCCTCAGAATTGGCTTCGACCCATCAAATTGGTTATCTCAACTTAAGCCCTCAAAATTGGCTTCGACCCACAGAGTTGGTCATCTCAACCTCAGCCCTCAGAATTAGCTTCAAGCCGCAGAATTTGTCATCTCAATGTAAGCCCTCAGAATTGGCTTCGACCCGCAGAATTGGTCATCTCAATTTAAGCCCTCAGAATTGGCTTCGACCCACAGAATTGGGCATCTCAATTTAATCCCTCAGAATTGGCTTCGACCCGCAGAATTGGTCATCTCAACTTAAACCCTCAGAATTGGCTTCGACCAACAGAACCAGTCACTCTCAATTTAAGCCCTCGAAATTGGCATCGACCCGTAGAAATGGTCATTTCAACTTAAGCCCAAAGAATTGGCTTCGGCATGCAGAATTTATCATCTCAATATAAGCCCTTAAAATTAGCTTCGACCCACAGAATTGGTCCTCTCAACCTAAGCCCTCAGAATTGGCTTCGACCCGCAGAATTGGTCATCACAATTTAAGCCCTCGGAATTAGCTTTGACCCACAGAATTGGTCATGTTCTTTTAAAGGAATCATGTGGTGTCTATTCGATAGCTATTATTTTTTATAAACTCGCCTGTCGAGGCGCTCTGTAGACACCCCTTTCTAACACTCCCAAACCTCTCCATAGGTCCCTTAGCACCTCCCATCATCGCTGTAAACCTAAGTCATACCCCAGGTACTGACCTAGAGGCCATCAGGCACTCCCAGGATCCATTTGACCAAAAATAAAACTCTTCATCTCGATCGAGACTGAATGAATTTCCGAAGGGCACTAAAACCCCATTCCAACGGTCCGTGCCCTACGCGATTCTGGTGTGGATAAACGACCCGTTTTCCCCCGAAACTTGATCAGGAGGTCACGGGACGCTCCCAGGCTTTGTTTGATAAAATTTAACTCTTGAGATCGATTGAGACTGAATGAATCTTCAAAAGGCATTGAAACCCCTTTCCAACGGTCCACTCTGGGATCAATTCTGACTTACGGTACAGACGAACGATTCGTTTTACTCCAAAAGGTCATTGAACACTTCCAGGACCCGATTGACCGAAGTCAATTTCCCAAACAGAGTCAAGCTCTTTTGAATTAGAAGTATATTTCCTAACCTTTCCAAAGTTCTTCCCCATGCACGATTCTGACTTACCATGCGAACGAATGATCCATTTGCGTTCGACGATTCCCCACCCAAAGAACTAATGAACGTTTCCCAGTCACATTTGACCCAAAGTCATCTCCTGAATCGGGAGAAGTATAAATAATTTCAAAGGTATCTGAAGTACCTTTCCAATAATTCACCCAATGCGCGATGCGGAATAACGATTTGCGCTCTATTATCATTTTTCCGAAAGGAACCTGAAAGAGACTACCAAACGACAGGTTCTAAACCCTACCTATCGACAGTGTGCCTAAACACACCTGTTGGTTGGCAGGACCAGGACTATGCCAATCAGCAATTCCCTGGGCATATCAGAAGGAGGGTCTGACCTCATTGGAAGAGGACACAACATCTGAAATCCATCACTCTCAACGAGCTTAGAAAACCCCTCTCGAAGTCAACGTGAATTCCACATCCAAATCCCTTTCCAACCATAGCCTTTCATCATCTTTTTCATTAAACTTGGTTAACTACCCTCCATCATCACCCAAGTACAAGGGCTGCTCTCCAATATCCAAGATCCAGCTCAAGATCTTCAAGAAGGTCCAACTTTCTCAACTCTCTCTTCAAATCCTCCTAAATTTGCATTTACTCATTTTGTTACTTTGCACTTTTATTCTCTCTCACATATCCTAATATACTTTTTATTTAGTATTATCACACATCTTTTATTTTCATATAAATAAATCCAAAAGAATAAGAAAAATAGGGTTTCCTCATAAATTCCAAACGGGAATTCTCACACTTTTCTCATAACTAAAAGACTTTTTTATACACACACACACATATAAGAGAAGTATGTGATTGGATTTATGGGATAAATCCTACCCCTAGTTTTGCATACGAACTACATTGACTTTGATGCCTCCATAGGCTACGTAGGTGTCTCGGGGTAAAACCCGAGACTCGAGTCATATTCCTACTTTTCTCTCATTTTCTTGTCTTTCTATGTTCTTTAAACTTAATTCTCTTATACTCTCTCTATATATATACATATATTTGTTCTTAGTAGCGTATTATTCCATATGCGTTATCGTTTCGTTATAATGATCAACGCTAGGATAATCGCATATATCCTATTTTCTAATATTAGTTTTAGGAACATTCATACGAACGACTCGCTTTATCTCTTCCATGATACAAGTCGATGATTCCTATCTCCACTATATATACACATGCACACACGTCACGGGGAAATAAAGGAAAATAGCAACAATCCATGAGAGGCCGCAAGGGCGGAATGTGTGCCTAACACCTTCCCATTTTGTAACTTAGCTCCGGAACCTTTTCGAATCATTTTAGTTTCGTATGTATCAGTATGTCTTTGGATGTTGTCCTTCAGGATGGCTCCCTTTTCTTTTGTCTGTTTTGAGTAAAATAGACTAGTGACCCCATCTCTCTATATTTTTTACCTCATCACCGACGCCGGTCAAAGCGCTCCCGAGAGGGATGCGCGGGACCAAGATCCTCTCGACATAGAAGATAGCCTCTTCTTCGTCTCTCCCACCATGAGGATCGAGGATGGACACATAGAGTATTTATCCCATGGACACCATTACTATCTTTCATATGTTGGGGGCACATTCAGTAGAAATAAAAAATCTAAGAAATAACTCATTTTGGGACAATGTTAAACCCCTTTGAGTTATTAACAAGGTGTAAATCGACTGCCCCCAACAACCATACGAATATTATGAGGAAGGGAGGCAAAGTCGATAATCGTCGAGTTAGGGATGTTATACTTGCGCCTAAATTCTTGAACATATTTACCATCTAACACGGCCATAGCTGAACAAGCAGGAAGAAACCTTAACTACAGTAACTAGTTAATACACATAAGAAGAACCAAAGAAGAGGCATAGAATATAACTTACAGGTGGTAATGAAGCTTTGAGGAAGCACAAAAAGAGAGAGAATTCAACTTTTGAAGCAAGAGAAGAGCTTAGGAATGGATTATGCGCAAGAATGGCCAAATGCAATAAAAAAAAGTTTCAATTTACTAGGAAGATTTTGGCGCTTCATTTAACTTCTTAAGACAAGCATTCCCTTATTGAAAGTCTTGTTATTATAATAATCCCATCACGAACTCTCACTACATGATAAGGACCTGGACCTTCGACTTAGTTGAAATCTACTGGTTCGTGATTATTAGACCAAAGATTTCAGGGGAAATTGTGGGAGACGATTTTTTATAAGACCGCAAAAGTAGCCGATCAATATAACTTGAGTTATTTGGTCCAACTCAAATAATGGCTTAATTCCTACACGTACAGTTTAGTTAGACAAGGATACTCACGAATATGGTCAAATCAAGTACCAAGAATCTTGATCGAGATATTCAAGCACCTCATGGCCAACTCACGTACGATGATGGAGTTCTTCAAACAACTCAAACTCTATAACAAATATATGTATAAATTGTACTCCTCGACCTGGGTAAATGGACTGAAAACTGTAATCGTTGAGAAACACTTAATATAAAACAAGTAACCTCTCTTTGGACTTAGGTAAGTTGATGAACCACGTACAACGTTGTTAAGTGTGATTTCATTTCCTCTCTTCCTTCTTTGATTGATTTCGTGAATCTTGTTATTGTGAATTTTTTTACACTCACAAATGCTATGCTAGTGTGTAAAGCTTATATGTTTGGCATTGAGTTTTGTGGCCGTTTAGACCTATATATGTGTCCCAAATTTTCATCGGTATATTTTGCATAGATTATATACGGTATCATGTTTTGAGTCTTTGCGATTTACATTTAGTCCATGCTTATCATATGCTTGATCATTTAAATTGCTTGAGTTGCTATGCTATGTGCTTGCTACACTTTACACTGATGCATGCTTTATTCCCTTCTCCCTATGTTTACAATTGTTATCAAATTTTCTCATCTCTATATATTATGATCACTCATATAGGGAAGACTTAGTTTTAGGGGAGTAATTTTTTATGCTATCTTGCTTTGACTATTCCAGAACGAAAAGGTGGAGAAATGGTATCTTTTCATTGCATGTTTACTATCTTTATATTAGGGGGAGACATCTTACCTAGGTTAAGATTACTTAGACATTGTTACATATTTTTCATTTGCATATTTATACTTTTTATAATCCTTTTGCATATAAAGATGTGTTTAAGTGTGCATGATACCAGGTTTACATCAAAGTACCAAAGTTTTCAAGGAGAGCAAGATACCGATGTTTGTGTGTCTGTCGAGCGTCTATAATCTTTTTCCTTTTAGGAGTTATGTAACCAGTCTTTTTAGAGATCTTGATGGCCAATAGGATTTTTGTTTTGTTTTTGTCCCGAAATAGCCAAAGGGAGAGATTCTTAAGGACAATTTTCCAATCGATCAATTTGCTTATAATTGGCAAAATTCCACACAAAACTAGTTTGAGTCATAGGATTGACTTTGTGTTCATGATCACATAAGATTATGATGATTTTGGATGAAGACATTGCGACCAAGCTTCAAAGATTGGATATTTCGTGAAGAGTTTAGTGCCACATATGTCTTCAAGCTTACCAAGAATCTCACAGGAATGAATGCTTATTAATTATAAGTTCTTTGAAATATTTTATGGGTGTTTATTTTTTATTTAAAAAATGTTTTGGAATTTAATTTTATATTTTAAGGAAAATATATTTCTGTGTTAAAAATAGATATAAACCATACGAAAATAATGTTTTCGTTCGAACGAAGTTATAACTCATTCAAATAAATTTTTCTTTTCGTTTG
Organism: Sambucus nigra; assembly: GCA_949130495.1. NCBI lineage: Eukaryota > Viridiplantae > Streptophyta > Magnoliopsida > Dipsacales > Adoxaceae > Sambucus > Sambucus nigra. Next base: position 416,290,187 of record OX422209.1, on the reverse strand, counting down.
AAACATGATTCAAATGAACATCTAACGATGGCATACTGTTTAAATTCGTTTGAAGTTCGTTAGAAGTTGGTTCAAAGGAGATTACATTTTCATTCAAACAAAATTTGATTCTCATTCGAACGACCTTAATGTTCATTCGAACAAATTTGGGGCCTCAAAAATTGTGTTTTCCTATTTAATGCATTTCAAGCTCAGAATTTCTAAGACATTTTGGTGAAAAAAAATTTGTACCTATTTACAAAAGTTCCCTGCCCTAAGTTTCACCCTTTACATTTCAAGATCCAAGACTCATAATTCATATGCTTTGATATCTTATTTGGGGATCGAAGTTTGATTCTTTCATATTGAGAGAACTTGTTTCATGTGGTGGACTCTGTATGTGGTGATTGTGGTGTTTGATGGTTATTGAGCCTCAATGGTGGTTACCGAGGCATGCATGAACTCATGTGCTATGCCATCTTGGATGGGTGGATTCTTGCATTGTATTGTGGAGGAGAAAATGGTATATTTCCTTTACATGTTTACTATCTTTATCTTAGGAGGAGACATATTGCTTTTATGTTAAGATTATTTAGACATTGTTAGACATTTTTCATTTGCATATTTATACCTGTTATATTCCCTTTCCATTTGAAGGTGTGTTTAAGTGTTCAAGATTACAAGGTTTACTTCAATTTGGCAAGGTTTTGAAGCAAAGGAAAACTACTAATGTTTATATTTTTGTCGTGCGTCTATACTCTTTTTCCTTTTTGCGGTTGGGGAATGCTTCTCTTTAGAGAGATTATTGGCCCATAGGATTTTTGTTTTGGTCTTGTCTAAGAATAGCCAAAGGGGGAGATTTGTAAGGACAAATTTCCAATCGAGTCAATTTGTTTGTAATTCGCATAATTCGTGACAAAACTAGTTTGAGTCATAAGATAGACTTTGTGTTCGTGATCCCATAAGCCTATGCGATGTTTGATGAAGATGATGCAGTGAAGCTTCAAATATAGCATATTCCATGCCAAGTTTAGTGCCACATTTATCTTCACGCTTATCGAGAATCTCATAGGTATGAATATGTATTAACTATGAGTTCTTGGAAATGTTTTAAGGGTATTTATTTTTTATTTAAAAATGTTTTGGAGCTTAATTTTATATTTTAAGATAAATATATTTCTTAGTTCAAAATAAATATAAACCGTTATAACAAAAATAATGTTTTCGTTCGAACAAAGTAATAACTTGCTCAATCGAATTTGGCTTTTCGTTCAAAATATGGTTCAAATAAACATCCAACAATCAAATGCTTAAATTAATATAAAGCTCGCTAGAAGCTAGTTCAAATGATATTGCATTGTCATGCAAATGAACGTGGGTTTTTGTTCAAATGAGATTTGATTCTCATTCGCACGACCTTGATGTTCCTTCGAATGAATTAATCGCCACAGAAATATTTTTTTCCTATTTAATGCGTTTCAAGCTCAGAATTTCTAAGAAATTTTGGTGAAATATATTTTTGCACCTACTTACAAAAGTTCCATCCCCTAAGTTTCACCCTTTGTGTAAAGATCCAAGATTCATAATTCAAATGATTTCAGATCTTGTTTTGGGCATCCAAGTTTGATTCTTTCATCTTGAGAGAACTTATTTCATGTGGTGGACTCCGTATGCGCTTATTGCGGAGTTTGATGGTTGTTAATCCGCATCGGTGGATATTGAGGCATGCGTGGACTCGTGTGCTATGGCAACTTGTGTGATAAAATCCCGATTTGTATTGTGGAGGAGAAAAGGGTACATTTCCTTTGCATGTCTACTATATTTATCTTAGTGGGAGACGTCTTACCTAGGTTGAGATTATTTAGACATTGTTAGATATTTTTCATTTGCAGATTTATACGTTTTATACTACCTTTGCATTTGTAGGTGTGTTTAAGCGTGCGAGATTATAAGGTTTACTTCAATGCGATAAAGTTTTAAAGTAAACAAAAGCTTCTTGTGTTTGTATGTCCATTGGCAATCTGTACTCTTTTTTCTTTTTGTGGTTGGGGAATGAGTTTTTTTTAGACCTTGATGGACCATAGGATTTTTGTTTTGTTTCCTTCCCGGAATAGCTAAAGGGAAAGATTCTTAAGGACAATTTTCCAATCGAGTCAATTTTTTTATAATTAGCATAATTCCACACAAAACTAGTTTGAGTCATAGGATAGACTTTCTGTTCGTGATCCCATAAGCTTATGATGATGTTGGATGAAGACGTTGCGGCGAAGCTTCAAATATTAAAGATTTTATGTCAAGTTTAGTGCTACGTTTATCTTTACGCTTATCAAGAATCTCATAGGTATGAATGTGTATTAATTATAAGTTCTTGGAAATGTTTTAAGGGTGTTTGTTTTTTATTTAAAAAATGTTTTGGAACTTAATTTTATAATTTGAGAAAAAAATGTTTTGAGTTAAAAATATATATAAATCATTATAAAAAAAACAATGTTTTCATTTGACCGAAGTTATAACTCATTCAAACAATTTTGGCTTCTCATTCGAAACAGGGTTCAAACGAACATCCAACGATGGCACATTGTTTAAATTCATTCAAAACTCTTTAGAAGATTGTGCAAATGAGATTGCATTCTCATTCGAACGAACTTGGGTTTTTGTCCAAACGATATTTCATTCTCATTCGAACATCCTTAATTTTCGTTCGAATGAATTTTCCGCCTCAAAAATTGTGTTTTTTAGTTTAATGTACTTCAAGCTCAGATTTTCTACAAAATTTTGGTAAAAAATGTTTCTGCACCTGTTTACAAAAGTTCCAAGCCCTAAGTTTCATACTTTACATTTCAAGATCCAAGATTCATAATTAGTATGGTTTAAAAACTTGTATGGTCACCAAAATTTGACGCTTTCGTCTTGAGAGAACTTGTTTCATGCAGTGGACTCTGTACAGCTGATTTTGGTGTTTGATGGTTGTTGAGCCTCATCGGTGGATACCGAGGCACGTGTGGACTCGTGTGCTATGATAGCTTGAGTGGGTGGATTCTTGCGTTACACCATTGAGGACTAAATGGTATATTTCCTTTGAATGTTTACTATCTTTATCTTAGGGGGAGACGTCTTACCTAAGTTGAGATTATTTAGACATTGTTAGATCTTTTTCATTTCCAAAAATATAAGTGTTATATTCCCTTTTCATTTGAAGGTGTGCTTAAGTGTGCAAGATTACAAGATTTACTTCAATGAGGCAAAGTTTTAAAGCAAAGCAAAGCCACTCATGTTCTTGCGTTTGTTGAGTGTGTGTACTCTTTTTTCATTTTTGCGGTTGGTGAATGAGTCTTTTTAGAGACCTTGATGTCCCACGGGATTTTTTCTTTGGTTTTGTCCCGAAATATCCAAAGGGGGAGATTTGTGAGGAGAAATTTCCAATCGAGTCAATTTATTTGTAATTGGCACAATTCCACCCAAAACTAGTTTGAGTTATAGGATAGACTTTATGTTCGTGATCCCATAAGCCTGTGACGATGTTTGATGATGACGTTGCAGCGAAGCTTTAAAGATTGAATATTCCATGTCAAGTTCATTGCCACGTTTGACTTCACACGTACGAATAATCTCATAGGCATGAATGTGTATTAATTATGAGTTCTTGGAAATGTTTTAAGGTTGTTTGTTTTTTATTTAAAAAATTCTTCGGAACTAAATTTTATATTTTATGAAAAATATGTTTATGATTTCTAAATAGATATAAAATCATTATAACTAATGTTTTCGCTCGAGCGAAGCTATAACTCGTTCAAAGGAATTTAGCTTTTCGTTCAAAACGGGGTTCAACCGAACATCCAACGATTGCACACTATTTTAATTCATTCGAAGCTCATTAGAAGAAGGTTCAAAGGAGATTGCATTCTCGTTTAAACAAACTTGGGCTTTCATTCAAACGATATTTGATTCTCATTCGAACGGCATTTGTTTTCGTTCGAACAAATTTGCCTCCTCTAAAATTGTGTTTTCCTATTTAATGTGTTTCAAGCTCAAAATTAAAATTTCTAAGAAATTTTGGCGAAAAATGTTTCAACACTTCTTTACTAAAGTTCGAAGCTCAAAGTTTCACCCTTTGTGTTTCAAGATCCAAGATTCATAATTCATGTGCTTTGAGATCTTGTTTAGTCACTAAAGTTTTATACTTTTGTCTTGAGAGAACTTGTTTCATACGATTGGCTCTATACATGCTGATTGTAGTGTTTGATGGTGAGGCACGCGTGGGCTCGTGTGCTAGGGCAGCTTGTGTGGGTGGATTCCGGCATTAAATTGAGGAGGAGAAGATGGTATCTTTCCTTTGCATCTTTACTATTTTTATCTTCGGAGGAGACATCTTAAATAAGTTGATATTATCTAGACATTGTTAGTTGTTTTTCATTTGCCGACTTATACATGTTATATTCCCTTTGCATTAGAAGGTGTGTTTAAGTGTACAAGATTACAAGGTTTACTTCAATGCGGCAAAATTTTCAAGCAAAAAAAAGTTACTCATGTTTGTGTGTCTGTCGAGTGTGTGTACTCTTTTTCCTTTTTATGGTTGGGGAATGAGTCTTTTCTGAGACCTTCATGTCCCATAGTATTTTTTTTGTTTTTGTCCCAGAATAACCAAAGGAGGAGATTTGTAAGGACAAATTTCCAATCGAGTCAATTTGTTTGTAAATGGCATAATTAATGACAAAACTAACTTGAGTCATAGAATAGACTTTGTGTTCATGATCCCATAAGCCTATGACGATGTTTGATGAATACGTTGTCCCGAAGCTTTAAATATTGGATATTCCATGTCGAATTTAGTGCCATATTTGTCTCCACGCTTGCAGAGAATCTCATAGGTATGAATGCAGATTAATTATGCACTATTGAAAACGTTTTAAGGGTGTTTGTTTTTTATTTAAAAAATGTTTTGGAACTTAATTTTATATTTTAAGAAAGATATGTTTTTTAGTTCAAAATAAACATAAACTTGTATAACGAAAATAATGTTTTTGTTCGAACAAAGTTATAACTCATTCAAACGAATTTATCTTTTCGTTCGAAATAGGGTTCAAAAGAACATCCAACGATGGCATGATGTTTCAATTCTTGGAAGCTCATTAGAAGCTAATTCAAACGATATTACGTTCTCTTCGAAGGAACTTGGATATTTGTTCAAACGAGATGTGGTTCTCATTCAAACAACCTTAGTTTTTTTACGAACTTTTGGCGAAAAACATTTTTGCACACGTTTGCAAAAGTTCCAACCCTAAGTTTCATCATTTACATTTCAACATCCAAGATTCATAATTTTGTTCTTTGAGACCTTGTGTGGGCACCAAAGTTTGAATCTTTCATCTTGAGAGAACTTTTTTATGCGGTTGACTCTGTATGTGATGATTTTAATGTTTGACGATTATTGAGCCTCATCAGAGAATATCGAGGTGGGAATGGACTCGTTTGTTGTGGCATCTTGCATGGGTGTAATATTGTGTTGCGTTATGGAGGAGTGGTAAATATGGGGATTGAGTTATGATGTAAGTCTATTGTCTATGCCTTGTAAATAAAACCATATCATAGTGATTTGTTGGCTGGGTCATTCGATGTTTTTCCCCTTGCGGCTTTCCCAATACATCAGCATCTTGTCGATTGATTTATTTACTTTATCTACTATCTCCTTAGATGCATGGTTTAGGGTAAAAATATAAAATTTGGTAAACTAGTTTTCCACAAGAAAAGTTTGAAATTGGTGCTATGTTTAATTGGGTGTATTTATTTAAAGGTTCTACGTTTAATAAATTGGAAAAATAATAAAATTGAATTTTCTATTGTGATAATCCTTACCCGACGTATTTCACTACGAGCTTACAAAGTGGTATCAGAGCATTTCTGCATTAACATGCAACGATGGGATCATTGGATCCCGAAAACTCTAGTGGATGTCCTTTTCAAATGTCACTCCTTACTCGCTCCCAGGAAGATGAGATGTGAGGGGTCAGTACAATTACAACCATAGGTGGTGACAGTGGTGGATTCTCCTTGAGCATGATTGCCACAGTTGCATTCATAGTGTGTGTGATGATAAAAGCCAAGTCTGTCGGTACTATAGCTGGTGCCTGCCCCTGTTGAGGCGAGACTCGTTCTGACTACATTAATAACGAGGACCTAAAAATAGAGTTCAACAACAATATTAACAGGAAGTCTACGAAGAATAAATATTTATCTAAATTTAGGATACCATAATAACTAGATATCTTCCTTTTATATTTTAGTTGCTTTTAAGTTATCCCAACCCTAAATATCACACACGCCTAATCCCAATCCCCATGTGAACCCAATATTTAATTATCACTATTCTCATTTGAATTTAATTAAAAAGGGATCCCATTATATATGCCATTGTGAGCATCTCAAGTATAATAGTAACAAGAATAATACCATCTCTAGTCCAAGATCCACATAAGTACGGTTACCGATACATGCAAATAAATGGACTACTTATGAGACTACACATAAAAATATACGAAGTTCTATCGATATCTCTTATTGGGCTAACTAGTGCATATTCCCGTCATAACTCATAGCTTTTATACCTCGGGCTACGCGTTAAATCACCCAAGTGTATTCCCTCTCGGGATATGGGTATCTCAATGGTAGGATTGGGGTAAAATGACCAGGATAAAGCCCGTCTCTATCGTCGGGGTACCCACGTGGTCAATGTCATATGCGCCCCATCAAAATCTCTCCTAAGACATTACTCATGACCACTCACACATGGTATGCGTGCACATAAGAGCACAAAATAACAATCCTAATTACTCGCATATTATTATGTCATAAATCAGAATTCTTAACTAGTTAGCCCCATTTAAGTAATAATATAAACCCAAACTGACCAAAAGTCATTCTAACAATATTCCTTACTCATTCTAGTGAGTTTACATAACTCATTCGAATGACCTATAGAAGTCATTCGAATGAGATGCCCCATCTCATCCTAACGAGTTCTCAACTCATTCAATCGAGAACCCACACCTCATTCTCATGAGATATTAATATCATTCCAATAAGATAAATTCAATCCATCTTACCCAAAACTCTAAAATTCGTTATTGTTAACCCAAAAACCTATCTCAGAGGCATCTAATCAGTACCAATCACATCCTCCTTTTGATATGAGTTAAATATCAACATTGATGTTTTGCCATAATGTAACATATACTTGATGATTAACTACCATAGTTTTAAGTTATAAACCCTAGTTTCATAATTAACTATATAACTCTTAGATTTAGTTCAACTACTTTATTAAATAAGGGGCTTTATGTTGATTTGTGAACATGATTCAATATATATTGAATTTCCATCAAAACTTTGTCCAATTACATAGAATTCCTCATTTATATTCTCTACCATATTAATAATTGATTAAGGTTTAATTTACAATTAAACTAATTTTGAAATTAAAATTTTATTATCAAAAATCATATTATTTAGCATGAATTTTTTTAATTTCATAGAGAAATTATCATTATAACAAAAAATTTAAATTAAATCGTTAAACCACGAAAATTTCCTCAGTAAAAAGGGCTGAATCTAAGCCAATAAACATCCCAAGCTCCTTCCCTCTTGAGTGCCTCTTTTTTTAGCCTTAGGGTTCCTCTCAATTTCTTATAAGTTAATTAGGTTAATCTAACGATCCATTACATTAAATTACCATGAAATTGGCATCACTCCCTATATGGGCCTTAACCTAATAAACCTGAATACCACTCCCATTGGCCCAAAACACTAATCAATCCATATACCAACCCATATCACGTAAACCCATTATTTTAAGTCATAAACAGATATTCCAAATGTCCCAAAAGGCAACCTAACATATGAGTAAAACAAAACTAATATTTTATCAGGTATGAGTCAAAATTTTGATTATTTAATTATATATTATTTAAATGAGACATGATATTATAAGAAACTACATCATGATCTGTGGGACCTGATACCGAAGGAATAATCCAAACAAGAAAATCCCCAACATCTAGTCTGTGATTATTCCATAATCACCAATAATACATTGTCACTTCCAAATATTTAATTAATAAATTATCATGTATTAATTACACTCTCACGAATGAATTATGGAATACATATGAAAGATAAATAATGACATCACGTGACACAACAAGCACATAAATTATATTTCATAATTCAAATAATTCATAGCAAATACGTGGTATTATATCAAAGGTCGGTGATCCCGGGTTGCTCTAAGAGGACCACTGGTCGATACCTCTCTTTTAATTTTTAAGATTTAATTAAAGTTCATGTAGGTTTATTCTTTTTATGGATGTTTTCAAGTGTCAAAAAAATATGTTTCTAAAAAACTATACATAAAGTATTTTTAAAACTCCTTTTTATGGCTTGTACTCTCGTGTTTGATGGATGTTTTGATTTCATTTTCATGCCGCTTTTCATTGATGCAGTATTGAGTGATGTGGAAAATATTCAATTAATATGACACACCTTAAAACTATTTTGTTAACCCAAAATTATGACAACAAGAGAACTTTGTTCTTACAAGAACTACTTAAATTCATCACATGAACTAAACTTGAAAGATTACTCAAAAAGGAAACAAACTAATTTAAACTCAAACTAAAGGAACAATTTATTAATTAAAGTTAAAATTATTTTCACGAGAATATTAAATCATTTTCATGCAAGGTTTGATTAATCCATATATTGAAAAACTTACTTCACCCCCTCTAGTTTTTTTCGAGCAGCATATTACTTCTCGCTAAAGGAGCAACTTCCTAATAAAGTGCTAAAAATAATTATTTACCTCATCCACTATGGATGTTGTTTCAAGATATGTATTATAGTTGTAGAACTCTGAGTTATGTATTTGCCTAAGAAAATTAAATTATATTACATTTGTGTCAAATAAGATATTTAGAAATAATGAATGTCAATAGAACACATTAGTGAACACATTGACATAACGGATCCACTTAGATAGGTACTACAACTAAATACATTGACTAAGAATTCTAAAAATATGTGACTAAAGTGTATCCAATATTTTGAGCCATAATTCACAGTTACTTCCAAATATTTAGTTAATATCTTATCAAAAGCTACATGTTTATGTACTGTAGGTGAATGGATTCATGATAGCATAAATTATCTTTTGATATGATAATACTGAACCATTATTAATAAACCTCATTGTAAACCTAGTTGAATAAATCATTAATGTTATAGTACATGGAATGGACTATTTTCTTAATGACATGAAATTGTTATGACTCCCATTGATGTTTTGATTTAATTACAATGATTACAAAAACTTTTAGAAAGATAAATTTAATGTTTATTGCGTGTGTTTTGTCCATCGGTATCGCATTTACAAATTTTATGTGCTTAATAGTAAGTAAGGAGCGAAAGTAAATCCAAGAGATAAATTAAAAACAACTGAATTTAAATGATTTTTTTTATTATGGGGATGCTTGGCATCCAATTACATAGATGAGTCTAAAACAAACTTAAATACATTATAAGTCGTTCATGCCACACATAATGGAACAAATAAAAAAAATATTCAGAAATGATAGGAGCTGATAAGTTGTGGTGTACATATTCCAATGCGGATACCATCCTTGTTTGATATTGCACATACGTACGTAATCGAAAATATTTCTGAGGTAATATAGAATAAAAGACCAAAAATGTAGGTGGTACCTCGTCTTCTTCGAGTTCATCGTTCATCTGGAAGGAAAACAATTAAGCAAACATTACAAGTAGATAGTTTTGTTTTTATTCAAGGTACGAGAGGAAAATGTTCTGTCGAAAAATAGTTGGATTTAATAATGACATTTTCAAAGTCTGGAAGCGAGCTAAAATATCATAGAGCTGTCAGGGGTATACTAAAGTTTAATGATATAAAATAATAATATGGTGATTATAACGGATATCTTGTTTATCGAGTCATAAATAAGGGTTTAGATTATAACAAGATAACCCATAAGTTATTGGTTATAGGGCTTCAATAGCACAAACATACCATTACAATTTCATTTAAAGTAGATAGTAAATTTGTATAGGCAATCCCAATTAATTGTGGAATAATAAAATGGCTTGGCACATTTAACTAGAGTGGCACTCATAAGTATGTAGAACATAAAACTAGGCATCATTATGTGAGTCCTACAAGACAATTAGAACTTCACTAGAATACCGAAGTTTAATCAATAAATCCTAAGGTATGCTAATATGGATTTCACTGATAAGGCTATAAATTCTAGGGTAAAAGAAATTAATAAGTTGCAAAGTTATACCACAATTAAGAGTAAATAGTAGTCCAGTGGCTTTATTGAAAATATAGTTAGTAGCAGTTTATCGAGTTTAAGGATGACTGAAATATTTTGAGAATCAAGATAGGGAATAAATATGAACTACATAAAAATGTTTGTAATTGAAAAATGAGTTCAAAGTTATCACATAACGAAATAGCAACCAGTAATTTGAAAGGCATAAGCTCAATTGTTTAATATTGAAATCCAATCACCTACTTTGAAACTACAATTTCTTGGTTTGTGTGTCTAATTCCATGGGGTTGACTGGATAGTCTGAAAATGGACAGTATAAGTAGGTAGTACAGGTCTAAAATAATGCTTATGTGATGTAGTAGGATGAAAATTTGTGATAAATTCTATAGTAAACTTAATTAAGAGGGTATAATATATAAATTTAAAAAAAATTAAAATTAATATTTTTCTGCGTTTCTATTTGTATTTGGATTTAGTTGCAAACGAAAAAATGGATTTTTTGAACTAAAGAGTATAAGGAGAAAGTTTGGGAGTGTTTTGAAATAGTTGAAAATCTAGTCAAGGGTTATGTGTAAAGTAAAATTTGGATTTTCAATTACAAAACTAATTTTCATGAGAAAATGTTTTCCAGAGATCTAAACAAGGTGATGAAATATACCATTTTGTTCAGAATTTAAAAATAAAATTTTGGAAAAAAATTAGATTTTTTAGATTGGAGACGTGCCCTCACGCGTTGGATCAATCATTTGTAACCTACACCATCTTCAACCTTTGAGCATTAGACTTTAGGGTTTAAAACATTGACCTCATATTTGAAACATTTTAAAAATCCATTAAAGTTGGTTCCTGAATGAAAAATGTATAATTTTTGGAGAGGAATCCAACCATATTGGTTTCAAGGATTTTGGTGGGCTTGTTTGAGCTATTAATTTTCTATAAAAAAAAAGGCAGAATTTTAAAAAGGGAATAAGTGACTAAAAGCTACGATTATTATTTTAGAATAGTAATAGTTTTCTTTTATGTTGAAAATGTAGTAAAACAAGCCGAGTTTGAGGGATTTTGGTAGAGTAAAACTCTTGAATTTGCATTTTAAAAAATTCCTGCCCCAAAATCTTCAAGCTTCGATTTAGGGTACCAAAACTCATTTTGGTCCAATTAAGCATTGCACCTAGGTTCTTGAGAACCTAAGCTCAACTTACCTCGCTTTGAAACTAGTTCAAAGTCAAGGAAGCATAATCCACCACTGAAGCTCAAGCTTCAATGGATTTTTCTAGTTTTTGAGTTATTTCAGTGGTTCCACACATTAACGTTCATATGCAAAAACATAATTCTACTCTATATAAGTGCAGAAACTTAACTAAATTGAAGAAACAAACATCCATACATAAAATGACATAAATGCAAAAACTCTCAAAATTTTACTTTGGAATAGCTCTCAGCTGAAATGAGTTTGTAAAAAGGTAAAGGGGGCCTTCTATAACGTTCATTAGTAGGAGTTTATTGGTGGATTTGGAAGGTGAAATTTATCTTAGTTTGCATAAGTTCCACCATGGTACGTGAGGATGAAAATGGGTACCATTGGGACTCCACATGGTACGTGTCATGTTGGTAGTTGAGCTGGTCCCATGTCAGCTGGGGAGAAAGTATAAACGAGTTTTGGTTTTGTGTTGGGTCCTTATATAATTTTTGTTTAGATTTTAGGTCTTTAAAGCAACGTTGTCAAAGTTTAGGGGCTTAAGTCCAATTTATCAAACTTAATTAATTGGTTCATAATATGCCTATGAAATATAAGTCATTTGGTCAAACTTTGAGTGAAAGTTGGGCTTTACTTGATATAGGAGACTAAAAGTTAGCATAATTCTTCCTTTATGGGTGTTTTGGTAATTTAGCAAAAGTCTAGGGTCTCTTGTGATTTATAGGATTGTTGAGGGACTAAAGGTCTATTTAGGGTGTGTTGTTAGATTCTCTCTACCTAAAAAAAATCTATCCTCGAAATTACCTAGAAAGAGTGCAGGATATTATTGTCACATTGTGTCTTCTGCCATCTTGTTTCTTCACTTTCATGGTGATGTCAAAGAATTTTGACTAGTGGGATGTTTTACTTCAGAGAAGATTCTATTTTTGGTTGAGAATTTGAATAGGAGTTTCCTCAAATTTATGGTCGGGTTCAACTGTTATATTCTTCCAAGTGATGATGTGACTTCGATTGGGGATATACTTTCGTAGTTATTGAATAAGAAACAACTCATAGAGATTAGATAGTTCATGAGGTAATTCTAGATGATAAGCCACTAGTCCAATATGTTCGAGGATTCTAAAGGGACCAACATAGTGGGGTGATAGCTTTCCTCTTTTTCTAAATCGAACTATCATCTTTCTTGGTGACACTCATAAGAAAACGTGGTTATTTGAAATTATAAGGGATTTCAGAGGGGATTGGCATAAATCTTTTGTCAACTCTGGGCTTAATGTAATCTTTCCCAAGTGAGGTGTATTTTTTTATAGTTTTGGTAATAATTTCTGGTCTAACTGCATGATTTTCTCCTTATTCATTTTTAGCATAAAGGCGAGGGCAGGGTCATTCATAGAGAGCTTTATACGGGAGGTCTGAATATTAGTTTAGTAACTATTATTTTAGGATAATTAGATCAAGGCAAGGTTATTATTCCACAAACCAGAAATGTCTAATGTGTAGGCTCATAACATATCTTCCAGAGTTTGAATACTCGTTCAAATTACTCGTCAGTCTGAGGATGGAAAGCAGTGCTTAGGTAGAGTTTGGTTCCTAGGGAGATTTATAGGGCTTGTCAAAATCTTCCTATATATCTCGGGTCTCAGGCAAACACGATGGAAATATTTACACCATGAAGTTTGACAATTTACTTAATATAAAGTCCACTTAATCATTGGAAAGAATTGATGGATCTGGTTGGTAGAAAATGTGAAGATTTTGTAACACAATCTACGAAGACCCATATCGTATTGCATCTTAAAAAGTTTAGGGTAATCCACTGACAAAGTGTATGGTTATATGATCCTATTTTCATTTTGGGACGGGGAATAATTGGAGTAATTTGTTGGGATGTTTCTTTTTAATCTTCACATTAGACACTTTGCTATAAAATGGATACTGTCCTTTATCACATCGGGCCACCAATAATGTTTCTTAAGGTTTTGATAAATTTCGGTGCTCTCGGTATGAATCACGAATTTAGAATGGTGAGCTTCTTGTAGAGTTTCTTCTCGTAATGAGGATACGAGAGGAACTCATACTCGATTTTTGAATTTTAACCCACGGTCAGGGTCTAATGTCCAATCTTTCTCAAAGAGGTTTTTTCAAAGTTTTTGCTTCTAGGCATGCAGAAATTCATCTTGGTCTTGTACGTCAATGATTTTCTTATGCAGATTATGGAGAACTATAAATTTTTGCAAGAAAATTTAGGTTTCGAAGTAGTCTCACTATATTTTGTAATCTCCAATGGTTTCGAAGAATACGAACATATTATAGAGGCTTCCCTGGGCTTTACGACTCAAGGCATCAGTAACTATATTACCTTTTTTGGGATCGTAGAGTAAGTTAAACTTTTAATCCTCTAAAAATTATGTCCATCATCTTTGTTGGAGATTTAGATTCTTTTGCGTTAAGAGGTACTTAAGATTGTAATGATCAAGAAATACTTTAAGGTCTTATATATATAGATAACATATCTAGATTTTTAGGGTAAAGGCTACTACTTCTAATTCCATGTCGTGTACCGGGTAGTTACATTCCTGAATTTTTAGCTATTGTGACCCGTACTCGATCACTTTTCCTTGTTGAATTAATAGACAATCGAGTCCTTATAGGGAGGCGTCGATATAAACATCATGGTTGTAATTACTGGAAGGAATAGTAAAGATAGGGGCAGCGGTAAGTTTTTCCTATAAGGTACAAAAGTCTTGTTCGCATTTGAAGGTCCATACAAATTTTATATCCTTTCGGGTCATCTTCAATAATGGTAGGGCGATTCAGGAAAATCCTTCCACAAAGCATTTAGAATACCCGACGAGTCCTATGAAGCTATGTAGTTTCATGAGGTTGGTGGGATGAGTCCATTCAAGCACTTCATTGGTTTTGGTTGGATCTACTTGTATACCAACTTCAGTGACTATATGTCCAAGAAATTTTACCTCTTTCGTAAGGAAATTGCATTTACTTAGTTTCGCGTAAAGCTGATGTTGTTAAAGGGTTTCCAATACTATACATAGGTTCCCTTTGTGTTTTATCCTAGTCTTGGAATAAAATATGTCATCTATAAAGATGATCACAAATTGATCCAAGAAAGGGAAAAATATTCTATGCATCAGATCCATGAAAGCGGCGGGGGCATTTGTCAATCCAAAAGGCATGACTAAGAGTAAAAAATGACCATATCAAGTTCGGAAGGTGGTTTTGGATATGACTTCTTCCCTAACAAGAAGTTGATGATAGTTAGATCTTAAATCAATTTTGAAATAATTTTTTACCCTAGTAACTAGTCAAATGGATCATTTATCCTAGGCAATGGATACTTGTTCTTGATGGTCGTTTGCTTTAATTTTTTATAATTGATACATAATCGAAAAGAACCTTCTTTCTTCTGAATGAATAAAACTAGAGCTCCCCAAGGTGAGGTACTGGGGAGTATAATCATGTATTGAGTAGTTCGTCCTGTTGTGTTATAAGTTCTTTCAATTCTAAAGGAGCCATTCGGTACGGTCGTATTGAAATAAGAGAGGTATTTGACAACATGTTGATAAAAAATTCAATATCCCGAGGTGGGGGAATTTGGAGTAAATCGTCGAGAAACACGTATTTATATCTGATCAAGATGGTAGAAAGGGAGGAGATTTCCTTTTCATTTATTCGAAAAACTAGAGGTTGGTGGGGATTTCTTCCTTCAAATAAAATGAAGGTTAATGGGGTGGTTTGAATATCACTATTTTTGCATGACAATCAATGTGAGAAAACTTCCAGGATAAAAAAAAAACATTACTATTATCAAATCAAATTATGTTAAGTCAAAAACTATAAATTCTATGGTCAATGCCTTAGTTCCAAAATGAAAAGGGTGATGTTTACAAATCCTATGTATAAGAGTCATTTTTCCATTGCCATTGCAATAGTAAAAGGATGACCTAACAAACTAGAAGGTAAATGAAAACGATTCATACATGAATGACTAATGAAAGTGTGTGTGGGTCCAGAATCAAATAATATATGTGCTGAGATATTACAAAAAGGAAAATTACCTTCGACCACATCGTGGAAATTTGGATTTTCGCTAGGAGAGAGGAGAATGTCAGATCTTGGATACTATTGAGAGATTCTTGCTTCTTTCCACAGAGATTTTGTTGTTGTGGGCAATCAGAGTTATTGGTTGGATTCTTAAAGGGAGGTTTGATAAAGTTAGGAGAAGTAGAAGTAGGAGGCATGTGTAGAATAGGTCATTGGGGTCTAATATGTCCTACTTGGTTACATTCATGACAATGCATCAAAGGCCTACTAGGACTGTGTTGAATTTGACTGAATACTCGACCATCTTTGGGTTTGTTGTAAGGGTGATCTCATTGACTTGACTTAATCCTGAGGACATAGGGATTTCGAGAAGCAGTACAGATTTGGGTTGTGTTATTAGCTGCGGGATTTTTTCTATAAGGGAGGTTATTTCAATTATTCGATTAAACTCTCGAACTAGCAAAGGGATAATGGAGGATTTGATGTTCAGGCGTAACCGTCATTCAATATGCTTGCACTTTTTCGGTTCGGTGTTAATTTACTCCTAAGCATATAAGGATAATTCATTTAACTTAGCCTCATATTGGGCTATAGTCAACTATTGCTGTTGTAGGCTTGGGAAATATATGGTCATTTGATCCCTTGCGAACTCTAAAAAGTATTTGTTGAAGAAGATTTTTTCAAACTGAACCTAAGTTACTTCATTCACATTCTGGGAACAAGGTATAGGCTGCCACCAACACTCTGCTTCTCCTTTGACTAAATAGAAATCCAATCTCACCCTATGATCAAGGTTAATGCCCACTCTGTTAAGTACTATGAGTGTTTGACGAATCTATTTTTTTGCTTTGGCCGCACCGGGCTTCCCAAGAAATACCGAAGGTTTTTGCATTAGAAATTCCTTAAGGGCATTCATTCTTTAAGTTTCTTCTTGTATGTCATTATTAACTAGGGGTGGAAGTGGCATGTTTTGTTGTCGTGGGTCTAGTATCATTAATTCTTAGAGACAACCTAAAAATTCCTTCATTGGCGGTAGTTGGATTAGGTATCTGTGGAAAAGATCGATCCTCTTAGGTTCCACAGGTAGTTTCGCGAGTATTAACCATCCTATATAAATAATGGATTGATGGATAAAATTACAAGTAAATATAGAACAAACAAATTTCTTATATTATATCAAATTTGGTTACATAATATTACACAGTCAGCAACAAAAACTAAACAAACATATAGCCGTCGGATCCTATTTTTATGGGAACATTTAACTATTACAAAATAAAAATTAGTTTTAACTATTGTAGTTATTCTCCAATATGGCTTTCATCCAGTTGCACACCCACAATTGCAGATTTTATTTATGTATATCCATATTCTAACGAGAGTCTTTAAGCCATCTGAGGAACCACTCGAACAAATACTAGACCTCGATCGGTTTCTGATTGATCAAAATCATTAGAGGAATTACTGGTATTCATGGGGGTAAAGCAAGTAGTGGCGAGAGAAAGAGAACCATAGTTGATCGAAGATTAAGGCAAAGTAACTGCGAGTTCATTAGGTGGAACGATGCCCCATGCGATATGGATTGCTTGTTAAAAAGTGTCAGGGTCTTGTGAGAATCTCTTGTCATGTCAGCTTTCTTCAGCTTGTCTCGTAAGGCGAACAATAAGCAAGATGTGTTTTTATCTCAGGAGTAGGAATTGGCTAATCATGATTAATTCTTTGTATGTGTTGGTAAAGCTTTGCGCAACCTATATATTTAATTTCTCATTCAAACCTTTCATGAGTTGAACTGCGAATATCAAAGTAGATTATGTCCCAAATATTCATTACTACAAAACAGTATAAGTAACAAAATGTGAAAAAGGAAATATTTATAATAATAATCGTATAAGACATAGACGAAAGATTCTTATACTTGGATCCGTATAGGCATAAAACCCGAAAATGCTCTGATACCATGTTGTTGAAATCTCAAATTTCAAGTGATTAATAGTAAGTAAGGAGCAAAAGTAAATAAAACAGATAAATTAAAAGAAACAAAACTTCCATGATTTTGTTATTATGGGGATGTTTGGCATCCTTTTACATAGATGAGTCTAAAACAACATGAAATACATTACTATTCCTTCATACCGTGCATAACGAAAAATTTATAGAAAATATTCCGGAATCATAAGAAATAATAAGTTTCCATGTTGATATTCTAGCGGAGCTACCATCATTTTCTGTTATTTCTCATATGTACGTAACAAAAAATATTTCTCGAGGTAATATAGAATAAAAGTTCAAATGTACAAGTGGTACCTCGTCTTCTTCGAGTTCATCTTCCATCTGGAAGGAAAACAATTAAGTATACATGCCAAGTATATAATTTTATTTCTATACATGGTACGAGAGAAAAATGTTCTACCAGAGAATGGTTGGATCTAATAATGATATTTCAACTCGCTTATCAGAATTGTCAATTGTATACTGAAGTCTAATGATATGTAAAAGAATAATATAGTGATTATAACTGGATATGTTGTTTATAGGGTCATAAATAAGGGTTCAAGCTATAACAAGACAACCCATAAATTATCGGTTATAGGGATTTAATAGCATGGACATACCGCTACAATATAGTCCAGAGTACATAGTACATTTGGACATGCAATTCCAAATAATTATGAAATAATAAAATGGTTTGGAACACTTATCTAGAGTTCCACTCATAGGTATGTATCAAATAAAAACTAGGCACTCACTAGTTGAGCCCTACAGGCTAATTAGATTTATCATTATACACCTGAGTTTAATCCCTGAATTGTAAGGTATGTTAGTAGGGTTTCACTGATAAGGATATAGTTTGTAGGGTAAATGAAATTAATAAGTTTCAAGGTTATACCGCAATTAAGGGTAAATAGTAATTCAGTGGCTTTACTGAATATTGTTGGTAGTGATTTATTGGGTATAGGGATGACTGAAATATCGAGAGAATCAATATAAGGAATAATTATGAACTACGCAAAAGAATTTGTAATTGAAATATGAGTTCAAAGTTATCACATAGTGATATAACAATTAGTAATTTGAAAGGCGTAAGCTCAATTATTTATTATTGAAATACAATATCCTACTTTGAAATTACGGATTCGTGGTTTATGGGTCTAATTCACTAGGATTGACTGGATAGTTTGAAATAATAGAAAGTATAAGCAGAGAGTATTGTAAGGATATAATTTTATAAATGTCTGGGGTAGAATCTAGGAATTTTCTATGTGTCCTAGATCACATTATATATGTTTGATACCGCAACATTCGGCACGTAAACACGATCATCCACGACAGCCTTAATCCGAATCCATGCATCCACCATCTTCACACGTGCATCATGCTTCATGCAACGTGCTACTCAACCATTCCCACTACTCTACTTTGCATTATTGGTAAAATGGTTTATTAGAGTGTTTAATATTTGCAAAAATATTTGGGAAATTTTTAGAAAATATTTGGCAAAATTTTTAGAAAATATTTTTCGAAGTTTGATTTGTTTTTACCACAAAAGTAGAAATTTTTCTAAGTGTAGAAGCGGACTTTTTTGGTCGTCGATCTTGTTCGAACGACATCGTTCTGTCGTTCAAGAGACTTGAGCATGTCGAGCGATCTCATTTGAACGACACGTGTGTCTCGTTCGAGTGACATGCCTATGTCGTTTGAGCGACGGCACCGCCTCGATTTTCATATAAATATTTGGGCCTATTCTGCACGTTTTTCTAAGTCTTTTTCGTACATATTTCTGCGATTTCCACCCAGAAAATAGACATTATGTTTTTAAGGTTTCATGCCTTTTTATTCACAAAAACCATTCGTAAATATTTGTGTGAATCTATAAGCCTTCAAAGTATCGTTTTTACTCACCTGGAGTAACTTGTGGAGAAGCCAACTCTTTTCCATTGTTGCTCATCTGGAGTTCTTACTAGAGATTCTAGCCAACGACATCAGAACCGACACCTAAGGGTATTTCGTATCCGTGTAAACCGTTCTTTCCAAATTATGGTGAAAATAAAAGGTTTTGCCCCTTTTGGGGATTTTTCCTCATGTGTATGTTTGTTTGTGATTGAATGTTCTTGCACGATTATATTGTCTTCAATCACACCTAGATGCATGTTTTAGGATTTAATTCAAAAAATGAATTTAATTAAATAATTTCTTTGTTTGAACAAAAGCGCACTCTCAAATTGGTATCAGAGCCAATTACACAATCATACTGTGTAATTTTCTGCAAAATTTTTAAGATATCAATTTTCTGATTATTTGATTTTTGAAAAAAGGGCGTGTTCAAAATGGAGAAATTATATAATAAAATGCCAGTTTTTGA
This sequence comes from Sambucus nigra, assembly GCA_949130495.1. NCBI lineage: Eukaryota > Viridiplantae > Streptophyta > Magnoliopsida > Dipsacales > Adoxaceae > Sambucus > Sambucus nigra. The sequence continues at coordinate 416,270,251 of OX422209.1, read as the reverse complement.
CGGTACAAAATAAGCTTACTGGAAAGCCTGTATTAAATCTGCTCTAAAACCCGTAGATGAAAGAGTTTGGATTTTTGTTAAAAGAGGATGGACACCTCTCTCCATCACTATTGACAACGTGACCAATTTAAAATCTATGACTGCATGGACCGAAGATGAATTTAAATGGTCATCCTTTAACTCTAAGAGTCTTTGTACTATTTCTGGATCTGTCACACCTGACGAGTTTCGGCGGATAATGACGAGGTACCACGTCAAAAGATGCATGGGATGTTTTACAGCTTACCTACGAAGGAACTAATGCCAAGAATCAAAATTGCAAAACTTAACAACTCAATTTGAAACTATCACCATGCTTGAGTCTGAATATTTTGAAGAATTCTATGCTAGATTATCTGATATTATAAACACTAGCTTTAATCTTGGTGAACACATTCCTAATGCTAGAGTTGTTAAAAAGATTATAAGATCACTGCCTAAGCATTTTATCCCTAAAGTCACTGTGCTAAATTCTATGGGTAATTTAAACACTCTTAAATCATAGGAATTGGTTGGAGACTTACAAACCTTTGAAATGAACATGTTTTCTAAGTCTGTGAAACTAAAAGATAAGGGAATCGCACTTCAATCCCAGGATAGGAAAAGTGAGGGGGTGGTAAGAAAGCGAGTAGAGTCATCTAGAAAAAGGGATAAAGAAACGTCAGATTTCGAGTGTGACCTTGATTTAGATGATTTGGCCTTGTTTGCTAAACATTTCAAGAAAATTCTCAATTTCAAGAAAAATGAAAATTTCAAAGATAAAAAGAATTTGGAGAAAATAAGTTTGAAAAATTTGAAAAAGATTTTAAAGACCCTCCTAAGAAAGACGATGAGAGATGTTATGAGTGTGACAGTAAGGTTCATAGAGATTTTGAGTGTGCTAATAGGCTGAACAGACTTGCCAAAGAAAAGGGAAAAGTTGTCCTTAATGATACTCTTAGTGACGACAGTGAGGTCGAGTCAGTGGACCCTGAAGATGAGTCATCACATGAGTGTAACTTCACAACATTCATGGATATTCATGTGAGTACGTCTAGGGCTCTTCACGAAGATGAGTATGCTACTTCGTAGGGACACCTCGACAGTGAGAACAAAGTGAGTGAGGGGAAGGATGCTTCAATTGAGAGCGAGAGTGATCTTCAACGCGCCTACGCTGAGTTGTATACTTAGTCATTTAAAACCAAAAATCATAACAAAGAGTTAGTTCTTAGGATCAACTCTTTAGAAAAAGACTTAGGAGAAGTGTGAGAGAGAGAGAGTCCTCCACTTGCACGATCTTGAGAGAGAGAGAGTTTGCCTGTGTTGAGAGAGAAAGTCAGTTTAGAGAAGAGAGAGACTGTTTGGAGAGAGAGAGTTATTTTGAGAAAGAGAAATGGGACTTGACTAATCAAGTGGCTAGCCTTACGAGTGATCTCCATTCCTCCCTGGAGACTTGGAAGAAACTTCAATCCCTTGTAACCCAGCTTACTCATGATCTTGAGAGAGCACCGGAAGTCAAGGTTCAAATCAAGGACAGATCTGGAAAGATGGGAAAGATGATCCTCGGTCCCGCTTTAGGTTTTGGTGATAGGTAGGGAATAGGTTTTGATGGTGCCTCCACGTACCAAATAGAACCTAGACCAGTTCTTAAGTTTACTACAACTCCATATGGCCATCGTCAAAAACCACGAAGGAGAGTTCGACTAAGAAAAGAAAACCAAGGTCTGCCTAAGACTGTGTTCTTTTGTACATACTATAAAAGAAAAGGCCTTCATAGAGAGTATTGTTATAGTTTGGATCGGACTTCATGTACATATGCTCCACCACATCGTACTGATGATTTTACAAGTCTGAGAGAGCGTGTTGAGTTTTTAGCCACCACATCACAGAGTTTGATGGAGGAATTTTAACGGATGTCTTTGTCGTCAGTAAATGCTTCCTGCATCCCGGCTAAAACCAACAACAACAAGGGTAAACAAAAGGTTACCACTTCTTAGGTACCTAAGAAAGATGAAAAGGCCCCTGTTGTTCATGTCGCTCTCCAAGAACATAATACATCACGGTGGTATTTAGATAGTGGGTGCTCCAGATATATGACCGGTGATGTCTCATTTTTTACCTACCTAGAGGATCATAAGAAAGGTAAAGTCACCTTTGGGTATGGGAGAAAGTCTAGCATCGTAGGACGAGGTACAATAGATTTACCAGGATTTCCTAAGCTAGAGAATGTTTTGTACGTCAAAGGTTTGAAAGCAAACCTTCTCAGCATTAGTCAGTTGTGCGATGCTGACTTTGAAGTATAGTTTGACCAGGACATATGTAATATCTATAATCAAGCCAGTAAACTTTTACTGCATGGGGCGAAGACAGAGTATAATTTCTATGGGACAGTGTCCAAGTCCTCACTTGTCTGTAATAGCGCCATGATCACTCCTATGGATCTGTTGCACCAACGTCTAGGTCATGTGAACTTTAGAGATTTGACCCGATTAGCTAAAAAGGACCTAGTACGTGGCTTACCAACACTTGGAAAGATAACTTCCATGATTTGTGGACCCTGTCAATTGGGAAAGCAAATATGTAGTTCCCATAGGAAGTTACATTCCATTACCACCTCCCGTGTGCTTCAGCTGATTCACATGGACATTATGGGTCCTACTCGTACTGGGAGTCTGGGTGGTAAGAGTTATATATTCGTGTTGGTGGATGATTTCTACAGATATTCGATTGTAGGTTTTTTGAGAGAGAAATTTGATGCTGTAGAGTTTTTAACGACCAAGTGTCATGTCCTGCAAAACCAACACGGAGTCACTATTAACACGATACATAGTGACAATAGCGAGGAATTTACAGAAGCAAAGGTAGATATTTACTTTGATAGCCTTGGGATTAAACATGAATTTTTAGCCATAAGGACTCATCAATAAATGGGATTGTTGAGAGGAAGAATTGGACGATTCAGGAAATGGCTAGATCTATGCTTTTGGGTCGTAAGGTTGCTAGGACATTTTGGGCAGAGGCAGTGTCTACCGCATGCCACGCGATGAATAGGATTTACCTGCGTCCACACACAGTTAAAATGCCTTATGAATTTTGGTTTGGCAAGAAACCCAACCTTGTATATTTATGTGTCTTTGGGAGTAAATGCTACATCCTATGGGATACAGAGCAATTAGGAATAAAAACGGGCCTAGGCCCCCAACTTTAAATTATTTTCACTACAAAAAGATAATTTCCTTTGAAAGTTATGCGGAAGCGTGAGATGGTTCAATTAAACAAAATACAAATTTTAATTTCTTTTCAAATTAAAATTAAACCAAGTGAAATTAGATTAAACACACACTTATGTTAATTTCACTTAAACCGACTTAATTCAACCCAAGTCCTAGAAATTTGCCTTAGTCAAATTTTCAATATTACCAAATTAGGCCAAACCAATTTTATCAAATTAAGTGATGACTTGAATTAAATTAACTAAACATTTACCCAAATAATTATGTATCACCAAATTAAACATAAGTAGTGATTAAACCAAATTTTATCTTCTTCCCTAAGTATACGTTCTAGGTGAGTTTTGCGAAAGATAAAATAAACAATAAATCATTACGCCGCGATGTACGAGGAAAAACCCACAACAGGAAAAAACCTCAGACGGCCCTAGCCTTAAGTACACTAAGTATGGTTTTACAATTATAAAACAGATGACTTACTTCCTCGACTCGACCCCTTTCAAGCTTTGACGCATCTTCTTGTAAACACCTCCGCCTAGTCGACAACCCTGGAGCTCCGCCGGAACCTTAGACTTCACCAATGAGACATAGGTACACCGTCAACCAAACAAGGTGCCTTTAACCATGTGAGAATGCCGCGGAAAAACAAACTTCTTCTTCTTTGAGGGATTTAGAAGAAAACCCAAACGAACTCTTCAATAGGTAGAGTAAACAGGTGCCAAAAACTCAAAGCAACATATATATATATATATATATATATATATATATATATATATATATATATATAAAGGAACTTGGATTAAGCAAACTATGGGTGTAAAACAAAAGTGTTTTAAGAATTTTTCTTTAAAAAATGAACACTTTAAACTTGAACTTTTTCTTTTTGGAATTTTTCTCTCAAACTTTCTCTTGAAGATGGAAAGATGTGAAAAAGTTGAAAAGAAAAAATTGGTCTTCTCACTTAATTAATCAGGTAAAAAGTTAGTGGGAAAAGAAGTGGGGAAGTGGGAAAAATTTCTAATTAACGGTTCCCGCCAAAACTCGTTCGAACGAAATCTCATTCGAACGAGCCTTCTAACGAAGTTCCAGTGTGAACTCGTTAGAAATCTAGTTCGAACATCATTCTCGTTCGAACGATACTTCAAACAACATTCCAGTGGACAATGTGGGAACTTGTTGGCAAACTCGTTCGAACAATATTTTCGTTCGAATGAAAAACTCGTTCGAACGACAATATCGAACGAAAAACCAGAAAGCTGAAAATTCTAATTTTAGCCCAGAAACTTTGTTTTAAAGTTTTAATGAAACTTTCTAAAAATAAACAACAGTTTAAAATAAACTTACACCTAATACAAATTTTTCCAAGATCCTATATATATTAAAATAAATTCATACCTTAGGAGCAATGGAACCATGTTGATGACGTAGAAACGAGCCACACTAACCTCAGCATTTTGATGAAGCTTTAAACTGGGCCGCTACGTCTTCAAATTTAGCATGTCATGGTCTTAAACGATGGTCAATAACTCTATCCTATGACTCAAACTTTTTTGTCCGGAATTGAGCCAAAATTACAAAGGACTCAATTGGAAATTTGTGTCCTTACAAATCTCCCCCTTTGGCTATTCCGGGACAAAAAAATCCTAAAGGGTCATCAAGCTCTACTAGACATAGAAAAAAAATGTCCCACCCAAAATAAAAATACATTGCTTGACTCAAACAACCCAAAGGATCATATCTTTGACCAATGATGAACGTTGTCATTTAGAAGAATTCCTACACACATAAGCAAACTATCAAACGCATGAGGAATATCAAAATATTAAATGCAAATAAATAATTCCCCTCCTAAATTAATTCTCTCCTTTATCAAACAAATGACCTACTTAGAAAGACGTCTCCCCCTAATATAAATCTCCTCCAAACTAAGATACGATTATAATAGGAATATATATCATTTCTCTCCCCTAAGACAAATCTCACCCAAACTAAGATACGATTATAATATGAATAGATACCATTTCTCCCCCTATCATTCTCCCCCTTTTTATTCAGGAATAGACAAAGAATAACAAACTAATTTAAACATGATGCTTAGAGTGAGAAGAACATGAAAGAATATGGGCAACCAAATCATAACCAATCCAACAAATAATAACAGATACCAACTAGGATGCAAGAAAATGATACCAATGTGATACATAAAGTATTAAGCATGTGATATCAACAAAGAATGTAACAAGTTAGATACCAATTATGAATTAAAGCGTAGATGGACTAGAAAGTAAGGCAAAGACCAAAAAAAATATCATATATATACATACTCTAGATATACCAAGGATGCGCACGCACATATATATAGATATAAACACACAAATGACACAAAATAAGATAAGCTTTTCACACTCGTATGGCAAAAATGTGTCATATGGAAACAAAAGTGTTGGGGTGCGAACTAGCAACAATTAAATTTATACCCAATCACTTAAAACATGTTCATGGAATTCTCAATTGATTGCAAACTTCATCACATTTGAATATAACCTCATGTGACAATAAAGATTGAACTTAATGAACAAGCGTACACAATGCATACAAGCCTAGAATTTTGATGATTCTACAAACCAATAGAGTCATGACCTTGAAAGTACAACTAGGATAAACGGACATTGTGCAAACCGTTGATATACCATCCAATCTCCCTCAATAAGCATATATTATTTGAATGAATATATCAAACAAAAATAGATTAGTCCTTGGAAAATTATTTTTCTTTTAATGCCATATTTTCTTATAGGCCTTTGGACCACGTATTTCTTTTAGGTCCAATCCAAACGGTGGCTTACTATTCGCAAAGGATAATAAATCCTTTCATATCCCTTCCCCGTGCACATTTATATAATATTTTTTATTTCTCACAAATCTCACGTGTAATGGATTTTGACATGCACTAGTCCTCCTAGGTCATAAATATGTAGATGACAAGATTGGTAGGAAAACACCTCACAAGCTCAAATATAACATGTGACGATTAAATTTCAAAATATTTCGTGCATGTGTGAACAGAGGCATATAAAAAATAGAATCCATTTAATCAACACAAAATTCAACTACTCCATATAAACATGGTAAAGAACATAATAAGGATTGACAATCTAAACCAAAAGTTCTAGCCACATGGGAGCGTAAAAGATGGGATTAAAAAACAAGTATATGCCATATAAAGTGTGTCAAACTAAAATACACACAATTTTTTTTTTGAGTTTTTTGAAATTTTTAACAAAAAATAAAAATATAAACTCAAAACACAAACAAAAATCATTTGAATTTTTCATTAAGCTTAAAGTTCCAAGAGATAAAAACCCAAATGATAAACAAAAATCTTTTTGTATTTTTCATTTAATGCAAACTAAAATAAAAGAAATAGAATACAAAAGATAAACAAGTCATGATTTCTAACATAAGATATGAAATAGAGCAATGACTAGAAAGTGACTAAACATGCATACACCTAGAAATGATATATAATATGAAGCACAAAAAGCTAGAGTATGCAAAAAAAAACTAACACATTCAACCTTTAAATTTAGCAAGGGAGGTTTCATGTGAAAGCAAATGAGAATCAACAAATCTAATATCTAGCGCATCTAAAAATAATTTTCGAACCCATATAGATGTATATTTAAAGTGATGGGATTTGGGAACTAATGTAATGCTAGACATAGACTTCCTAGGGCTTCTTTTAAGATCGAAACAATATGACTTAAGGTGACCTTTCCTACCCCAATGCAAGCATGTGAAAATATGAAGAATGATACCTACGGGGTGACCTTTTCTAAAGTCCTTGGATAAAGTCGACCCTCTAAAACAAACAATGGTCTTAGCTTTAGCAACGGAAGTATTTGAACAAGATGAGATAGAACCATTATCACAACTACTCGAGTATTGTAAATTATTTTTCATTTTTAAAATTTTGGACTCAAGTAATAAATTAGATTCCTCAATTTTACGGGACTCCTTCTTTAAATTTTCTATAACTCCTAGAAGGTTATCACGCTCTCCCTCAATGTGAGCAAACTTGTCCCTAAGAGTCTTTCCTCGACAATCACTCTCTTTCTTGGAATTTTCTAAAATATTAAAATTGTAATTTATTTCCATGATAAGAAAAATAAGTTTTTGAGATAGTGAGGTTTGCAAAAATTCAACTTTAGCTTCAAAACAAGAATTTTCATTTTCAATAAATTTAATTCATTTTGCAAATCTCAAATTTAATTCTCTTAATTTTTCATTACATTTATTAAGCCCATTAAATTCCTCTCGAATAGCAAAAACTTCGTTATCATTAGAAATGGACAAATTATCATTAAGACGTCCCATCGAGAGATAAAAAACAAAAATTGAGAGTGAGTAAAAATTGAACCACCTAAAAATGCAAGGAGCCCAAAAAATTGTAAAAGCCAAAAAATGGATCATTGACGTGATAACTTAGCGCTCTGGCTCTGATACCAATCTAAAAACGGGCGTAGGCTCCCAAGTTTAAATTATTTTCACTACAAAAAGATAATTTCCTTTGAAATTTATGTGGAAGCGTGAGATGGTTCAATTAAACAAAATAACAAATTTTAATTTCTTTTCAAATTAAAATTAAACCAAGCGAAATTAGAATAAACACACACTTATGTTAATTTCACTTAAACCAACTCAATTTAACCCAAGTCCTAGAAATTTGCGTAAGTCGTATTTTCAATATTACTGAATTAGGCCAAACCAATTTTAACAAATTAAGTGATGACTTGAATTAAATTAACTAAACATTTACCCAAATAATTATCTAGCACCAAATTAAACATAAGTAGTGATTAAACCAAATTTTATCTTTTTACCTAAGTATGCGTTCTAGGTGAGTTTTGCAAAAGATAAAATAAATAATAAATCACTATGCCGCGATGTACGAGAAAAAACCCACAATGGGAAAAAACCTCAGACGACCCTAGTGTAATACCCCGTATTTTTATGCTATATTAAATTGGGGATTTATTAAATTTAATGTGAGTTAATTATTTAATATAAATCCGAAAAATTATTATGTTATAATTATTAACGAGATGAGAGTTAGTAATTATGGGAAACTTGTTGAATATTACTAATGAGCATAGTAATAAATAATTGGTTATATCAAATGTCACGAGTGAATAAAATGACAATTTTGAAAATTTGAGTCGGGACGCGCCCGTGTCGCGTCAGGACTAAATATTGATAAATAAAAGTGAATATTTTATAAGTTGCTCGTATGGTCATTTTGAGTGCGCCAACACGTACGGAAGGGTCGAGATAGCCTGAAAAGTGTACCTGAGGGTTTAGTTTGGGTCTCGGGGCGTTTTTAGGCTAAATTAGTACCCCAGGAGGGCATTTTAGTCATTTTGTATTTTTGGGTAATTAAACCCACGAAAATTAGTAATCTATATCAACCATTTAGGTTAGTCATCTAGGGTTAGCAAACTCAAAACTCTAGAACGTCCATTGGAGAAGAGAGGAGAGAGCTCTCAAGGCAATCCAAGGCTAAAAAGTCACTCGATTGCACCGCCACCACCACCAACGCGTAGATCGCGCGACGGGGAACACAACAACACCAAACTCATTCACAAATCAGACTTCTGAAAATCCCAGGCAAGTATTTATCTTGCTTATCTTCGTTAATGCATCGTTCATATTAGTCTAGAGTGATTGGGATTAATTTGGAAGAAGAAAATCCATGTTTGCGATAGGAAAAATCGCATGTAGAATTGATTTGAATGCAAATCTGGAAAACCCTTTACATGTAGAGGATTAAACCACGAATTTATGAGGTTGAAGACGAAGAAAATTCTGGAAAACATTGATTAGAACCATATTAATGTAATTCTAGGGTTCTTGAGGTTTTATATGAATTTTGGGCTTGTTAATCCATGATTAGTAATGGAAATTTGCATGCTTTACGTAAAAGATGTATGGAATGGAATTATATAATTGGTATAGAAATTTCTAGACGTTTGGGGTATGGAACGTTAGAATTTGGATGAAGTTTTGGGAGAAAACCCGTAACTGGCAACTGCAGAATTCCCCATACCTGCTTGATCGATCGATCGAGCCAAAAGCTTCGATCGATCGAAGGTTCGATCGATCGAGCCCTTAACATCGATCGATCGACCCCTCCTGGCAGACTTAAGTTTCCCTTTTAAATTGTTGAACTGATTCAAAATGAAGAACACTTCTTAGACATCCTTGTTAAAATAATTTGGGAGATAATGATGACCAGTAGGATTCATTAATGAATAAGAGACCTTTAATGTAAGGCGAAATATATATATTTTTGGGATATTATACATAAGGGACAATGTAAGTATATATTAAAGGGGAGTGACACGCAAGAGAGTTACGTTGGAACATAAATGAATACCTACTGAATTGTACATTTTGGAAGGATAGAGTCAACGAGGGTCGCGTAGTAAATTGGAAAAATCATTTGAATTAAGTTAGGGACGAACCGTTATACGGGTTAATAAATAATGGAAAGATAAGGATAAATGTTGTGATTATGGGTTATGGGGTGAACCTAAATTGATATGATAAAAGTGGTATATTTATATGATTGTGTATGCATATATTATATACATGTGAAAATCATGCCCGCGCTACTTGCTATCCCTGAGGTTACCGCGCTGGGAAAATCTTATCTCGATGTGCCTTACGGGGGATAATGACTCGTACCCTAGAAGATAGATATCCTTGGTACAGGCTATCAAATCGATAGTTCAGACGGTCCTAAGAGACGTGAGGGTATGTATAGACCTCTTAGTGAATTGGAATCTATGCTTCGCCTCAATATTGTTTGTGTATGTGTTAATACGATTCGAGAGTGATTCCGAACTTGTATTTCCCTTAGTGTGAGCGATACGGGGATTGGATAGAAGAGTATGCCTGCACCATAGTGTTTATGTGGGGTGCTGTTAGAATATATATTACTCGGGTATTTAATATATATATATAAGAAATTCTGAAATTGTGAAACTACCTACTGTGTTAGGGTTAGTTAGACTGGTGTAATATCTCAAATTGGAAATACCTGTTTTGAAAAGTATAATATGACACTGAGGAACTTTATTAATAAATAAAGTTATAAAGAGATCTCCCCTATTAAATGAAAGTCTCCTTTTAAACAACTATATTGTTCGGTTTTAAAATCGTACGAGTAACCTAAGATAAGTTAAACCATTGGGACATTCAGGGCAGTATAAGATAAAATAATCCGTTGGGAAGGTTAGTACGATAGGCGTGCACATTAGAAGAGAGGTGAGAATTTCTCAAGAGAGTGTCGCACTAATATGTTATTGCATTGGCCTGTAAACAATTTAATTACTTGCTAAACAAATTTTTAAATCATATACACTATCGGGCTCTGACCCGTTTCTATTTCTCTTTCTCTCTTGTATATATGTGTATATATTACAGGTGCCCAGCCACAGGGGCGTCTTGCATAGGGTCCTTTGGAAGGAACGCGCTGCAGCTTAGGTGGGAGTTGCAGGCCTCTTGATAGATGACTTCATTCATTTGACTTCACTCTTATCATATTTATTCAGTTGGTCATGTGTCACCCGTTTCCCTTATTATTTGTTTTATTGAATATTGTACTTCGTTTATTTCTAGTATTGTCACTTTGGGATTTATTATCTGGATGGTTTACTTTAAGTTTTATTGTTGGTAGTCAGTTGTTGGATGTTTAATTATTGGATTGTTGGTTCCGATATACTTGTCATGTGATTCTTTAATTTCAGTTTATGTACAGTTTTTAAATATTGGTTTCTATAAAAAAAAAAATTTGGAAAGTAATGTCTAAAAATGGTTTTGACACTTAGCTTAATTAATTAGGGTGTTTAAATTGGAAAAGTTATTTTTCGACAGTGCTGCTGAGAATGAACCAACTGTTCACCTTGATTTAATTTAATAAAGGAGTGATCGCCCGGTATTTAATTAGGCGGGGTGTCACACCTAGCCTTAAGTCCACTAAGTATGATTTTACAATTACAAGACAGATGACTTACTTCCTTGACTCGACCCCTTTCAATCCTTGACACGTCTTCTTGTAAACACCTCCTCTTAGTTGACAATCTCGAAGCTCCACCGAAACCTTGGACTTCACTAATGAAACATAGGTACACCGTCAACAACACATCATGATTTTCACCATGTGAGAATGCCGCAGCAAAACAAACTTCTTCTTCTTTGAGGAATTTAGAAGAAAACCCAAACGAACTCTTCAATAGGTAGAGTAAACAGGTGCCAAAAACTCCAAGCAATATATATATATATATATATATATATATATATATATAGGAACTTGGATTAAACAAACTATGGGTGTAAAATGAACACTTTAAACATGAAGTGGGTGTAAAATGAACACTTTAAGATTTTTTCTTTGAAAAATGAACACTTTAAACATGAACTTTTTCTTTTTGGAATTTTTCTCTCAAACTCTCTCTTGGAGATGGAAAGATGTGAAAAAGTTGAAAAGAAAAAGTTGGTTTCTGCACTTAATTAATCAAGTAAAAAGTTAGTGGGAAAAGAAGTGGGAAAGTGGGAAAAACTGCTCAAAAATTACCAATTAACTGTTCCCGCCAAAACTTGTTTGAATGAGATTTTTGTTCGAACGAAGTCTCGTTCAAACGAGCCTTCTAACAAATTTCCAGTGTGAACTTGTTAAAAATCTCATTGGAAATCTTGTTCGAACATCATTCTCTTTTGAACAATACTTCGATCGACATTCCAGTGTCTAATGTGGGAACTCATTAGCAAACTCGTTCGAACAACATTCTCATTCGAAGGAAAAACTCGTTCGAACGACAATATCGAACGAAAAACCAAAAAGATAAAAATTCTAATTTTAGCCTAGAAACTTTGTTTTAAAGTTTTAATGAAACTTTCTGAAAATAGACAATAGTTTAAAATAAACTTACACCTAATACAAATTGTTCTAATCTCCTATATATATTAAAATGCATTCATATATGGAACCATGTTGATGACGTAGAAACGAGGCACACTAAACTCGGCATTTTGATGAAGATTTAAACATGGCCGCTATATCTTCAACTTTAGCATGTCATAGGCTTGAAGGATGGTCAATAACTCTATCCTATGACTCAAACTTTTTTGTCCAAAATTGAGCCAAAACTACAAAGGACTCAATTGGAAATTTATGTCCTTACAAGGAAAGTTTGACTCTCGGAGTGGCGAGGGAATTTTTTTTTATATTCATCAAACAGTAGAGCATACATGGTTTCCTGCCTGAGTAGCTCTAAGGTAATGGAGTCAATAAACGTCATCGTGCAAGATGACAAACCTCCGGCGTTTGTTGATCCTAGCCTTCAGTGTGAGGATGAGGACTTTTTTTGCAACGATTTACTTATCCCTCACACACACACTGTGGACCCTACTCCTGTGTTAAGGGACACACCTGCTTGGGTTCGTAAGAGTGATGACCCTGCCACCATCATAGGCGATCCCACTTTAGGGGTCAAGACTAGTTCTCATCTAGAGAGCGTTGCTAGTCATTTTTATTACACATCAACAGTAGAGCCCAAGAATCACAAAGAATTACTCAAGGATGAACACTGGATATCTGCTATAAAGGATGAGTTTCTTCATTTTAAAAAGAATAATGTCTAGGAACATGTCCCCCGACCAAGTGAGGGTGGATTTTTAAGAATAAAATGGATAAAAAGGGTACCATAATCAGAAACAAGGTTAGGTTGGTCACTCAAGGCTACACATAGATAGAGGGTGTAGACTTTGGGGATACATTTGCTCCTATTGCGAGGCTTGAGTCCATCCGCTTACTACTCTCCATCGCACGTCATCTGCACTTCAAGTTATATCAGATGGATCTCAAGAGTGCCTTTCTAAATGGCATTCCATAGGAAGTGGTTTACGTGGAATAACCAAAAGGGTTTGAAGACCCTAAGCACCCGGAGCACGTTTACTATCTGAGGAAAGCCTTATATAGTTTGAAGCAAGCACATCGTGCTTGGTACGAGAGGCTTACTTCATATCTCTTAGCCCTTGGCTTTAATAAAGGAAGAGTTGATATGACGTTGTTTATGACGGGCATATTTTGGTTGCCCAGGTCTATGTAGATGACATAGTCTTTGGATCCACATGCTCCCAGCATGCTCACCACTTTGAGGAGGAGATGAAAAGTGAGTTTGATATAATCATGGTAGGTGAGATTACTTTCTTCCTTGGTCTCCGGGTTCGTCATCTAGAGGAAGGGGTGTTCATATCCCAATCCAAGTATGCCCGAGACCTAGTGAAGAAATTTGGTTTAGACTCCACTAAGCATGCTCGTACACCTATGAGTACTTCTATCAATCTTAGTAAGGACACTTCAGGCAAGGATGTAGAGCAAACCTTATATCGGAGTATGATAGGTAGTCTTCCCTACTTGACTGCAAGTTATCCCGACATAACCTTTAGTGCTGGAGTATGTGCGTGATATCAGGCATCCTCGAAAGAGTCACACTTACTCGCTCTAAAATGTATTATCAAATATGTAAGTGGGACCCTCTCCTACGGTATTTGGTATTCCTTTGATACAGATGACCGTCTGTCCACCTATTCGGATGTCAATTGGGCCAGGGATGTAGATGGTTGTAGGATAACTTCTAGTGGGTGTTTCTACTTTGGTTCTGCTCTTGTCTCCTGGATGATCAAGAAGCAAAACTCCATCTCTTCGTCCATTGTGGAGGCTGAGTACATCGCCGTCGAGAGTTATTGAACACAACTCTGGTGGATTAAGCAAATGTTGGAGGATTATGGGATTTAACAGGACACCATGGCCATCTCCTGTGATAACACGAGAGCGATACACATATCTCATAATCCGGTCCAACATTCGCGCACAAACCAAATCAGGATACGCAAACACTTCATACGACAGTTAGTTGAGGAGAAAGTCGTATCCCTGAGTTTCATACCCACTGATCTTCAGTTAGCTAATATTTTCACGAAACCTTTAGATACCCTTAGATTCGAGAGTCTTAGGACGTCTTTAGGGATTTGCACTGTTGACTGAGGGTATGGTCCGTGTCTAGGATAGGATGCATTGTCATGTTCATATCATATGATTCCTATTACTAGTTTGAATCATTTGTATTTTTATTTTTTTGCTTTGTATAATATTTTCGAAAAATCCAAAAAAGATTTTCTTTTTATAAAAATTTTAGAAAAGCACAAAAATATTTTTATATTTTGTTTACACCTCTTATAGATGAGCATTTAAGATAGCCGAGTGATAACTTCCTCTTCCATTTTACACGTGACTTTTTGATAGTGATTTGAGATGCTACATCACTTCATCCATGTTCTTTACATTGTTTGGAGTCTTTGAGATGTGATCAATGATATCTTTCTACATGTTTGGCTCTTTATCTCCTTTATTTCACACATGCACGACTTTATTTGATTATAGTACTTGTATATCACATATTGGCTTGAGTGTTTCCATCTCAATTATGTCTATACAATGAACCATATGCGATAAAACTTGACAAGATTGGAATGCATGTAAAAATTGTTTGGTGAGATTGTGTGGTATTTTAAAATGGGGAAGGGCTGCGAAAGGTTCTCATTTGGACTTTATGAAATCTAAGCCACCGTTAAATCGGACCTAAAAAATTGAGATATTTTAATTATCCGGGGTCCAAAGAGGTTAAAAGAGCCCGAAAAATTTAAAGGTAATAAAAAACAATACATGCCGAATATGGGCCATTAGGTTTCACCATCAATTCTCCAATGTTTGAGAATTTAGATCACCTCTAATCAAAATATGAATCTGAGGGAGTTTGGTTGGAGAATTTAAACGGGTTTACTCTTCCTTGAAAGTCTTGAAAAAGCATTAAATAGTTTTTGATGTTATTGGTGTGGAAATCACTTTAAGCTTTGATTTGTTAATTTCATTGAGTCAATTTCTTATAATTCCATCTTTTTACACCTAAGGAAGATGTTGAGTTCATTCGTTAGAATTGTCCGATATTCATCGTGCACATATGTTATGTTTGTATGCATTGATTTTCCTATCAAATTTGTTCACACCCCTACATTTTCGCTATCATCGACTTGGTTGTTTTTGTGTTCTTTCATGGTGTGATTCTATGTTGTATATTTTTTGTGAAATTTTTTGAAAAATTCAAAAAATAGAAAGTTTATTACCTTGTGACATTCTCCATTTGCATTTATTTGTGCTTCTCATATCTGTCTATTTGGGGACATCATAAAAAGGGGGAGAATGAATTATGGGGGAGAATTGCTTGGTTGATTTATCAATGATTTGATTTTGTTGATTTATCAATGATTTGCTTAAGCTTAATTGATCTTTGATTTTTTTCATGTCATTATATTTCAAACTATTGCGTGTCACGGGTATTTGCTTTATCTCATGTGTGTAGGTACAGAATTTATGATTATTGGATTGTCCACCCTAATGAGAAAAGATGAAGATATGAAGATGTTGAAGTTTGATTGACGACATGTCAATTAGTATTCTTAGTTTGAGGGTTTAATGGGGATATTATCTTATATGTCATTTGCTTTATGGAGATAGCATAATTTGGATTTTTTATATATGGACTGGCATAGACATAGGGGGAGATTTATAAGGACATAATTTTATAAATGTCCGGGGTAGAATCTAGGAATTTTCTATTTGTCCTAGATAACAGTATGTATGTCTGATACCGCTACATTCGGCACGTCAACACGATCATCCACGATAGCCTTGATTTGAATCCATGCATCCACCATCTTCACACGTGCATCATGCTTCATGCAATGTGCTGCTCAACTGTTCCCACTACTCCACTTTGCGTTATTGGTAAAATGGTTTATTGAAGTTTTTAATATTTGCATAAATATTTGGTAAATTTTTAGAAAATATTTTTCGAAGTCTGATTTTTTTAACACAAAAGCAGAAAATTTTCTAAGTGTAGAAGCAGACTTTTTTGGTCATCGAGCTCGTTCGAATGACATCTCTCTGTCAGTCAAGTGACATGAGCATGTCATGCAGTCTCGTTCAGGCGACACGTGTGTCTCGTTCGAGTGACATGCCTATGTCTTTCGAGTGATGGCGCTGCCTCGATTTTCGTATAAATATCTGTGACCATTCTTCATATTATTCTAGTCTTTTTCGTACACATTTCTGTGATTAATAGCCCAGAAAACAGACTTCAAGTTTTTAAGATTTCATGCCTTTTTATTCATAAAATCATTCCTAAATATGTGTGTGAATCTTTAAACCTTCAAAGGATCATTTTTACTCATTTGGAGTAACTTGTGGAGAAGCCGACTCTTTTCCATTACTGCCCATCTGGAGTTATTGCGGGAGATTCCAGCCGACGATATCGGAACCGACACCTGAGGGTATTTCATTTGTCATTCTTGTTTTCAGTATAATCCGTGTAAACCGTTCTTTACAAATTATAGTGAAAATAAAAGGTTTTGCCCCTTTGGAGGATTTTTCCTCATTTATGTGTTTGTTTGTGATTGAATGTTCTTGCATGATTATATTGTCTTCAATCACACCTAGATTCATGTTTTAGGATTTAATTGAAAAACTGAGTTTAATTAAATAATTTATTGGTCTGAACAAAAGCACACTCTCAAGTATAGGCCTAAAATAATGCTCATATGATGTAATAGGAAGCTAATTTCTAATAAATTCCAGTGTAAACATAATTAAGAGGGTATAATGTACAAGTTTAAAAAGGTTTTAAAGTAATATTTTTCTTGGTTTCCATTTGCATTTGGGTTTAGTGAAAAAAAAAACAAAACGGATTTATTTGAACCTAAGGGTTTAAGGAGAAAGCTAGGGAGTGTTTTGAAATACTTAAAAATTTGGTTAGGCGGTTACGTGTAAAGTAAATATTGGGATTTAAATTTTAAAACAGATTTTTTTGAGAAAATGCTTTCCGAGGATCTAAAAAGGGTGATGTGATATACCATTTTGTTTAGAATTTAAAAATAGAATTTTTGAAAGAAAAAATTAATTTTTTCTAGTTGGAGACGCGCCCTCACGCGCTGGGACAAATATTACACGTGACTGGTTTGACCATCCCTCGCACGCGTGTAACACATACCGTCTTCAACCTTCGAACGTTTGACTTTAGGGTTTTATAACTTTGTCCTCATATTTAGGATGTTTTAGAATTCCATTCAAGTTGGTTCCTGAATGAAAATTGTATAATTTTTTAAGAGGAGTACAACCATATTGATTTTAAGAATTTTGGTGGGCTAATTTGAGCTTCTGGTTTTCTTTAAAAATGGTGGAATTTTGACCTGGGCATAAGTGACTACAAGTTATGATTCTTATTTTGGCATAGTAATAGTTTTCTTCTTTGTTGAAAATGTAGTAAAACAATCCTGGTTTGAGGGATTTTGGTGGAGTAAAACTATTGAATTTGGATTTTGAAAATTCCAGGATCGAAAACTTCAAGCTTTGATTTGGGGTATCAAAACTCATTTTTTTGGTTCAATTAATCTTTTCACCTACGTTCTTGAGAACCTACGCTCAAGTTGCCTGACTTTGAAATAGGTCCAACGTCAAGGAAGCAAAATCCATCATTGAACCTCAGGCTTCAATTGAGTTTTCTAGTTTTTTAGCTATTTTAGTGCTTCCACACGTTGCCTCCATACTCTATATAAGTGCAGAAACAAAACTATACTGAAGAAACAAACATTTATTCATAAAATGATAGAAATATGAAAATTCACCAAAATTCACTTTGGTATAGCTCTGAGCTGAAGTGAGCTTTTGCATAGGTGAAGTGGGGTTTTTATAGGGTTCGTGAGGAGGAGTTTATTGGTGGGTTTGGGAGGTGAAATTTATCTTGCTTTGCACAAGTTCCAACATGGTATATGTGGATAAAAATGGGTACCATTAGTACTCCCCATGGTACACGCCATTTTGGTGATCCATTTGGTCTCACATTAACAGGGGAGCAAGTATAAACAAGTTTATGTTTTGGGTCAGGTCCTTGGATAGTTTTTATTTAGATTTTAGGGCTTTCAAGTTACTTTGTCAAAGTTTAGGGGATTCAGTGAAATTTATCAAATTGGTTCATAATATTCCTATAAAATATAAGTCCTTTGGTCAAACTTTGAGTGAAAGTTAGGCTTTACTAGATACAGGAAAGTGTAAGTTAGCATAATTCTCCCTTTAGGGGTATTTTGGTAATTTGGAAAAAGTCTAGCGTTTCTTGGAATTTAGTGGATTGTATAGGGACAAATGGTCTTTTTAGGGGCGTGTTGTTATACTCAAATAAAATTATATGTTGGGATTATCATATATACGAAGAGAGAGATTGTTGTAAATAATTATTATTATGGAATTTTAAATTTCAAAATATAATATTTTTATAATTATCCTCTTCTTATGTGGTCCGTATAGTAACCCTAATTTATTGAGATATTATAATCCTTCCTTTTTCAAGATATAATATCATGATTCAATGAGGAGGCAATGAATTCATTCGATTGGTTTAAAATTCTTAATACTCTTATTATATCACTACTTTATTGATCAAAAGAATTAAATCTGAACTAGGAGAAATATCTTGCATCTTCCTATGACCATAGTCTCCACCAGATTTATTGGACAAACACTCAAATTTCTCCATTTGTCTTAAAAAACCTCGCAAATCCATATCTTCCTTATCCCTCTCTCACCCTCCACGAATGACCCTTCTCCCTCTCTCACCTTTCACGCAAACCTACCCTTCACTGGGACCATGAATCAAAAAAAAATTACCATAACTATAAGTCCATTTCCAAATTATAGGGTTTTTAAATGGGTTCTTAAGGTTTTTAAATAGGTTCATTATCAATAAGGATTATATTATTTGAGTCAACCTTGATTTTCATTAGGGTTTTTAAATCGGTTCATATTAAGGATGAAATACTATAAGTCCACTTCCAAATTTTAGGATTCTTTAATAAGGTATTAGATTTTTAAATAATTTCATTAGTTATTAGGATGTTTTTCAATAGGTTCTTAGGGTTTTTAAAATTTGTTCATTAGTTATTTGGATTAGATTATTTCAGTTACCATTGATTTTCATTACGATTTTAGATCGGTTCATTTTGAGGAATAAGTTCTGATGATTTCAACCTCAAAAACCCCAGTAGTTTTATTTTGAGGATGAAATTCTTGGTATTTCATCTCTTACTATACATCATAGTCATGAATGAATCATGATATATTTATTTGAGGTGTTGTTCAATCCTAATTATGATTGTTCCAACAGAATTGCAAGCTCAACTTTCAAATATAGTTGAGTAATTAATTTTTCTTTATGATGTGTTGTTACTTCATCTCTTAATGTTACACTCGCATTCGTTATATTTTGAGTTGATATATTTTTCAGGTTCTAAATTGATTTGCTTGATTTCCACACTGTTGAATGGATAATAATATATGAATCGATTTTATTTTGAGAATGTATAAAAAGTGTGTGGATAATAATATTTGTTTTGGAGGTGGTCTATTGAAATCTAATATTTTCATTATAATAATGTGTTCAGGTATTAGAAAAGAGAGTGTTACCGACACATGTATTTGTCTAGCATATTTTGTGTATGTTACATTTTATATTATGTGTTCTATGAAAAGTATATCGTATCTTGTGTATGTTACATTATGAGAAAAATCTCCATAATTGAGGTACGCTCTGTATGATGTTTTACATTGTGGTGTATAACATATTCTACTGCTTTGGTTGTTATCAAAGTAAATTTTTTCATGGATTTAAAATGTAAATGGAAGAGTATTATCAAATTTTTTATAATTTGGCTTTTGGTATTGATTGAAATTGTAATTGGATATGTTTGCTCATCTACACTACACCAAAATACAAATTTTGTGACTGCCTTCTTGTAACTGCTAATAGGGGTGAAAATTTTTATCACGGTCGAAAGCAGTAACAAAAATATTTGTAACTACCATTAGGAGTGCTAAAATCTTTGGGTAATGAAAAATATGAGTCAAGTGGTTTGTCACTGCTAATGGCAGTCACAAATCTTATCGTATGATTAATTTGTGACTATTATAAGCAGTCATAATTTTATAACGGCCACAAGGAGTTACAAATATTAGCATTAGGCTTAGTTTGTAACTTCTAATAGAAGTCATAAATTTTTCACTAATGTCAATTTTGTAACCGCTATGAGCAATTACAAATTTTAGATTCGTAACTACTAACAGCAGTTATAAATATTAGGTTTGTAACTGCTGACAACAATTACAAATATTATATTCGTAACTACTGACACCAGTTACAAATTGGGGTCATCAGTCATAACCCCATAGGGGTTATAAAAATTTGTGACTGTTGTTAGAAGTTACAATATTTCTTTTATCACCCCCTAAATTATGACGGTAAATAGCAGTTATAAAGGTCATTTTTACTGCTAAAAGCACTCACAAATAACCCATTTTGGTGTAGTTTTAGGTCTAGGGAATAGTTATCTTGCTTTATATATGGTCGTTAAATTTATAGTTCCAACTGTATTCTTTGTGTTTTATATATTGAGGAGTATATTTGAAACAAATCATTGAGTTTATGCATGATATATTTAATTATTTTTATTCGTCCCCTTTTATCGTATATGATGTGATGTCTAAGATTTTTTTTTGTCTCATCTAGTTTTTAACACACTCCTAACTCATCACTTTCTCAGAATTCCCCCGATCCTCTCATAAGGTACTCACTCATCAATTTCCTAAATATTAGAGTTCTATTTTTTCGTTCCATGATGGGTTTTGGACTTTTGAATTTTAGGTTTATGTACTGTTGTTTCACCTTCTCTCATACAAAGATATGTTATGGTGTTTTATGTTGGGCCTTTTACTTGATTTTATTTTTCAATATGTTTTCAGAATTATAATGGATACATTTCACTTTTGTAGTGATTTTCATTTTCTGAGAAGCTAAATTATGTAAGTTGATTGCTCAAGATTGAGGCAAAGTAATTTTTTTTATTTTTTACTTTCCATGGCTAATCAATACAATTTTTTTAGTTTAATTTGTTAATAACTATTATTGTTTACATTTACTTTTGATTGTTATTTATTTGAAACATAGCAATTTTATGGAATATGCTGACAACTTTAATATTTTCGTTGTTCTTTACATTTTGGAAGTATCTTTATACTAATTCAGTTTAAGGTTATCCATATATCGTATTTAAAATGTTTATTCATTTGATATATTATTTGTTGAGATTTACACTAACTGTTTACTTTTATGCGTTTTTGAAGCGTATTGTATGCCCAAGAGATGACTCTATGACTAATTAACTACTTATATTTTATTAGTAAATAATTTACAATGAACAAAGAGATGTCTTTGGGTTCGCAATAAGTCTATTACTTATCTGACACACCAATCACAAACACAAAAAAATATAATATGGATTATAAGTGTTTTATTCATATATAAAAATTAAAGTTGATATATGTTTCGTACATTTGAATTACTCTACTTTCTTTATATTTGGTGGGAGAAGGTTGTAACACCCCGTGATTTTTAAAACCTTAAATAACTCACTTTAAAATAAAAATCGGAGAAATATTTTAGTGGGAGTTCATTATTCTTTACAATTAAAAATGTTGGTTTGATTTGTATAAAATAAGAATTTCAACCAAAATAGGAATCTAAATTTATTTTGGGGAATTTTGCACCTTTTATTATCATTAGGCGAAACACGGGCATTCGGTTCATCCAAACCAGTTTGGCCCTGGGGGACGAATCGGTTCGCCTAATAAGAAATTCGGCAGTCCATTATTTTGACGAGTTTGCATGATATTAAAACTCTTCCTCTTATATATATATATATATATATATATATATATATATATATATATGTGTGTGTGTGTGTGTGTGTGTGTGTGTGTGTGTGTGTGTGTATTTCGGGGATAGGTTTTTATAAATACTTTCATATAAACCCTAAGAGCAGTAGCCTACTCTATTTTCATCTTCTTCAATCTACAAACCTTATAACCATTCAAAAGCAAGATTCAACTCAAGATTTGGAGGTTCAAGATGGGTTTTCTCAAGATCATCCAAGAACACGTTTTTGTCATCTTCTCGAGAGGAACATGACCATCAATTTAGAACTCTCACGCGGTTTTTCTAAGGCGTGAATACTTTAAGTATTATGCATTTTAAATATCGCCTAAACATTAATTCCCGTGGTTTTCTTAAAATAAACTAGAAACCTCAATTAGGGAAAGTGAAATGTTGGAAATGTTTTTATGATAAATTTTAATATGAATTAAAACTTATAACCCTTGTGTGCTTAGGTCAGAGGATGGATTTTTGTTAATATGGATGTATATTTTCATAGTAGATATGTTAATTAAAACTGACTTGTGAAATCATAAAAAATTATGTGGGTGTGATAAAAGAGAAATTATTATTATGTGCATCATAAACTTGCAAAATGATGAAAATATATTAGTTGCATAAAATAAGTTTTTTATTATGAAGATTGATTGAACGAATCAAATTAGATTAAATTGTAATCTTAGGAGAAATTGGTAGAATTGTTGATAATATGCCTTATGCAACTTATTGATTTAATTATATTTGTCACTGTGGGAACGAGGGAATTTTCGAGTGGTTATGCTCTCACCTTAATTTTAGGAGTGTTTTCTAGGTATGGGACGAGTAATTTTGCCTTAGTAGTGCTTAACACTTTCTAGGTATGTGACTAGTTAGTGTAGATTTGTACGAATGAGATATTTTGGGGTTGGGCTGATTTTTGTATCGTTCTGTTGATTCTATAGTTTAGACGCGAGACTAGGAGGCAATTAATGGTATAAATTCATCCTATATGCTAGGGTAGGATGTACTTGCGTTATGGAGACCTCTAGGTATGGGAGTATGGGTAGGTTTTGAGGATTTACGTTCTATAATAGGATGGGGCTAATATAAAAAATTGAGAAGTAATGCCTAAGATAATGAACGGGTATTAAAATGGATTGGTGTCATCAATAAGTGCAGGACTTACAGAGTAAGATTTGGCTAGATCTTACGAAGTAGGTGTGCTATGGCATCATCAATAAGTGCAGGGTTGATAGAATAAGGGTTGGATGGGTATTATGACATGTCGTGCATGGGACCTCATTAATAAGTGCAAGTCTAACGAAATTGGATCGACTGGCTATAGCGAGGGGGACGTGTATGGTGTAAAAGCTTTGGGCAGGCCCGAATAAATGCAAGATATATGGATGGGTCGGTTGTCTATGACGGTGCTGCTATAATAATAATTTGGGTAATTGGATTAAATACATGGGATGACTTTAGCATAATTAAATGACTGAAATATTGTAACTGGACTTGAACACTTAGGGTGACTTAGTCATCTGGGTAGATAATGGTAGTTCATTTTATTCGCATGTTAATATTTGTCTCGTATAATTTAATATTCTATATTATGACTTTTATCATGTATAAATCTATTATTTGGGTTCACGGACCCTAATTAGGGAGAGTAGCTAGTAGTCATGCATTGCGTTAACTAACATTTCAAGTATGTGCTGGAGTAGCTGCATAGGAGTGATTGGAGATATTTTTGGTGATGCAGTTGGTGATCTGTTTTAGTTTCTTTATTACTTAGATTTCTTCCTTTCATTCATTTTAATTGATGAGACAATCACTTATGGATGTATTGCTCCATTCAGTTTCAAAGTTTTTTATAGTTTCCTTGTAAAGGTTTTTAGTGGGATTATCCTTCGCTATTTATTATTTATTAATGGATGTTGGAGTAAGTTTGGAGATTAGCATGGTGATGGATATTATTGATTGGATGTTTTCATATATATTTGTTGGATTTAATTGCATATTATCTTATGGTATTAAAGTTTTGAATGTCTCATATTTCTATCACATGCAAAGAATGGTATTTAATTTATTAACACCCGGTGTAGTCTTGGTGGAGGCCGACACCAGAATGCATGGAATGTTACAGATGGTAACAAAGAATGGTCTTAGGTCATGTAGGTTGTGATTTTGTTTAGCTTTTGCTTTACCAATCTTTGATCCCCTTTATTGATTCGTACTTCTTAATTTATTGGGTATAGCATACATGTTAGTGGTGTTTCTTTGAAGATAGGGAATTGTTTTTGTTAAGGATGTGGTAGGCATTGAGGTTAGGAATAGTAATCTTGATGTGAGGATGCTTAGAATTGACTTTTGAGACGAGATTTATTTTGAATATTCGTTAGTGCCGATGTTAGCTATCCTAAGTATTAATTTGGTGATGAGATTTGATTTGAGAATTTAAGCATTGTGGTGACTTTTGGAGATAGGACCAAGTGGTGATTCATGGGGAAGCGCGATACGCCGTTATTTTCATAGTTTTCGTATATATATATAGTTAGCTTATATATATTGTACAATTTGTTCATGGGGTAGGCACGTGTAGGATTTGGTGTATGGGTGCCTAGTTGTGGCATTCTACGAGCAAGCATATGTGTGCCTTATATATATATATATATATATATAGTTAGTTAGTTAGTTAGTTAGTTAGTTAGCTTATATATATTGTACAATTTGTTCGTGGTGTAGGCGCGTGTAGGATTGGGTGTATGGGTGCCCAATTATAGCATTCTACGGGAAGACATATGTGAGCCTTACTTTATTTCTACGTGTTTATGCTTTGTCGAATTTCGAGGATGAGATTTTTGTGCTAATGGGGAAGTATGTAGCACTCCTTGGTTTTTAAAACCTTAAATAACTCGTTGTGAAATGAAAATCGAAGAAATATTTTAGTGGGAGTTAGTTATTTTTACAATTAAAAATGTTGTTTGATTTTTATAAAATAGGAATTTTAACCATAATATGAATTGGAAGTTAGTTTGGGGAATTTTTCACCTTTTATTAGCCTTAGGCAAAATGCAGGTGTTCAGGTCATCTGAACCGATTCAGCCCTACGGGCAAGCTGGTTCCCCCGGATAGAAATTCGGCAATCCGTTATTTTGATGAGTTTGCATGATATTAAAACTCTTCCTCTTCTATATATAAATGTATTTCGGGGATAGGTTTTTATAAATACTTTTATATAAACCCTAAGAGCAGTAGCCTACTTTATTTTCATCTTCTTCCATCTACAAACCCTAGTCCCATTTAAAAGCAAGATTCAACCCAAGATTTGGAGGTTCAAACCAAGTTTTCTCAAGATCATCCAAGAACACATTTTTATCATCTTCCCGAGAGGAACATGACCATCAATTCATAAATCTCATGTAGTGTTTCTATGGCATGAATACTTAGATTCTTTCTCTTTAGTACTATGCATTTTACATATTCCCTAAACATTAATTTTCATGGTTTTCTTAAAACAAACTAGAAACCTTAATAAGGGAAAGTGAAACCTATGTTGGGACTATTTTTACGATAAATCTTAATATGAATTAAGACTTATAACCCTTGTGTGCTTGGGGTTGAGGATGGATTTTCGTTAATATGGATGTAGATATGCATAGTAAACTTGCTAATTGAAAGTGACTTGTGAAATCATATAAAATTATGTAGGTGTGATAAAAGAGAAATTATTGTTGTGTGCATCATAAACATGGATGATGATGAAGTTATATTAGTTGCATAAAATAAGTTGTTTAATTACGAATATTGATTGAACAAGTGAAATTAGATTAAATTGTAATATTACGAGAAATTGATAGAATTGTTGATAACATGCCTTATGCAACTTATTGATTTAATTATATTTGACGCTGTGGGAACAACAGGATTTTCGAGTAGTGCTGCTCCCACCTTAATTTTAGGAGTTCTTGCTAGGTATGGGACTAGTAAGTATGTCTTAGTAGTGGTTAACAGTTTATAGGTTTGGGAGTAGTTAGTGTATATTTCTTCGAATAAGATATTTCGGGGTGGGGCGGATTTTTGTGTCATTATGTTGATTCGATAGTCTAGACGCGAGACTATGAGGCAATTAATGGTATATATTCATCCTATATGATAGGGTAGGACGTACTTGTATTTTGGAGACCCCTAGGTAAGGTAGTAAGGGTAGGTTTTGAGAATTTATGTTCTATAATAGGGTGGGGCTAATATAAAATATTGAGAAATTGAGAAATTAAGAAGTAATGCCTAAGATAATAAACGAGTATTAAAATAGATAGGCGATGTCAATAAGTACAGGACTGACAGAGTATGAGTTGGCTAGCTATTGCGACGAAGGTGTGTTTTTGAATCATCAATAAGTGCAGGGCTAACAGATTACGGGATGGCTAGTTATTATGACGTATCATGCATGGGACCTCATCAATAATTGCATGATTAATGAAATTGGGAGAGCTGGCTATAGCGAGGGGGATGTGTATGCGGTAAAAACTTTAGGTGGTCCCGAATAAGTGCAGGACATATGGAAGGGTCCGCTGACTATGACGGTGCTGCTATAATAATAATTTGGGAAATCGGATTAAATTGATGGGATGACTTTAGCATAATTAAATTACTGAAATATTGTAATTAGACTTGAACACTTGGAGTGACATAGCCATGTGGGTAGATAGTGGTATTTCATTTTATTCGCATGTTAATATTCGTATCGTTTAATTTAAAATACTCTATTTTGATGTTTATCATGTATAATGCTATTGTCTTGGTTCATGGACCCTAATTGGGGAGAGTAGTATTCATGGGATGGGCACTTTGCCATTGCATTGACTAGCGTTGGAGTAGCTTCATAAGAGTGATTGGAGATATTTTTGGTGATGCAGCTGGAGATTTGTTGTAGTTTATCTATTAGTTAAATTTCTTCCTTTTAATCATTTTAATTTATGAGACAGTCACTTAGGGATTTGTTGGGCCATTCGATTCCAAAATTGTTTATGGTTTCCTTGTAAAGGTTTTTAGTGGGATTATAATGTAAAAACCAAGACTTTTGAAAGACTATTTTATATTATTTTGCCTGATGGGCTAATCCTATAGAATAGAGGAAGTTGGAATAAATATTATTTCCTGTGAGGTAAGGGATAATATTTACTATGTTTTGCCTATTTACCGTTATGAGAAGGTAAATGGCATTATATTATATTTTATTGCGTCGTTGTATTTTACACGACGGTTATAACATATATTTAAATTGGAGCCTAATTAATGAAATAAAATGAATTTGGAACATAAAAATAGTTCACGTTACTCCGAATGCCAAAATAGGGGGTGCAGTTGGTTTTAGAATAGTCGAGATAGTCAAAATAAGTGCTAAGTTGTATTTTTGAGTTTCGGGCACTTTTGACAGTTTATGACTCAATTATGTAGGTACGAGTCATTTTAATGGTGTATCAACATTTAAAAGAGGAAAATTAATGTTTAGAAACCGGTTAAGTCTCCCAAACCCCTTCTATCCCTTATCTTATGTTATAAGCTAAGAGAGAGAAGAGAGAGCTTGGGAGAAATGGGAGAAAAGAGAGAAAAATGGAAGATTGAGGCTGGAATCCGTTGCTACCGGAAGAGAATCCGAGACCACAAACTCAAGGAAAGTTTCTTACTTGATAGATATTGATTTAATGTGATGGTTTAGATGTATAGTTAGTTTTTGGGAGATTTAAACCATTTTTGGGTTTTGGAGGTTTTTTGGTGTTTAATCCCTTAATCTTTGATTTGATTTGATTTGAGGAATATATATTAGTTTTTAGTGGGGTAGAAGTGATTGGGGAGAATAAATTTTGGTTGTTGTTAAAAGAAATTGGAATATTAGGGTTTTGGGTATTTTTAGGGTTCTTAAACCCGTAGCCCAAATTGGGCAAATTCTGCAGGGCCGAATCGATTCGCCCCTAACGAATCGATTCAGAAATGGGGAAGATGTCAGGTCTGAGTTGACCGAATCGATTCGGACCATCCGAATAGATTCGGGGTTATGCAGAATGTCAGGGTCTTCTTGACCGAATCGATTCGACCTATCCGAATCGATTCTCTTTCAAGACCGAATCATTTCGTCCAAGGCGAATCGATTCGGAATTCCTGTATTTTTTAGATGTTTTTCTAGATTAGTTTTTAATCCTTTTCTTTTAGGGTCTAAGCTTAGGGGACTTCCTTTAGGAAGTAATATAGGGTCCTAGAGGTATGTATCAATGGGGTAATGGTCCTAGGCTAGCATGGGGATATTTGGGCTTATCCCGAGGGTTAGTTTATAGTGGTTAATGTCTCGTTTGATATTGGATGTTAACTGAAAATCTATCGAACATAAAATGATAATGTTGGGACTTTTGGGAGACTATTATGGAGGGAGACTCACTTTGATGATTTATGGAATTGTGTGGAATCTTGGAGACTAGTTTGAGGAAAATGGCACTTCGGGTCTTAGGTCATTAATAAAATATGACTTTAAGAATAAGAAATGCACATTCTAAAATTGGTATTTCATCAATGAGAATAAATAATTTTTGAGAATGTAAAATATGAATGTTTTCAAATGGAAAAATAAATGATTTTCATAAATGATAATTTATGTAAACACACCTCTCTAAATAGCTATCTAAAGGGAAGTCCGCGCGTGAGGTGAAGCCCCCTGGCTAATGAATGCAGGGTGGATATATCCCTAGGCCATATGAGCGTTTATTGTATGTTTTTCTGCAATGGTGAGGTAATTTTGGGTGTGGTTATGACTCTCCCGCAGGCATATGGCCGCTTCCCGACGTTTCGTTAGGATCCCAGGTTGTCTTGGTGATAGGCCCTGGAAGATGATAGCCATTTAGGGGCACGCACAGTGGGGAAACCCGGAAGGGCGGTCTTAGAAACGTTATATGATGTATATATATATATATATATATTCTAATAATTTGGGATATTATTGTTATTAAAGCATTTTATGATAGTGAAATGGCTTTAATTTACATTTGCTGGATGGAAGAAAGGAAATGGAAAGTTGATTACATTTCCCGGATGGAACAATGGAAATGGGATGTTATGAAACGAAAAACCATTTTTATGATAATAAAACTTGCTTTAAATATATATTTTTCCTGGGTGGAAGAAAGGAAATAAAATTGGTAAAGAAAGTTTTGAATTGATATTGATTTGGTAAACATTTGATAAAATGAATTGCCATATACGTATTCCCTAAGGAGAATAGGAACTGTGCATGTAGAGTTGTGAATATTGATTTGATGACTCCTTGAGTATTGTAGATGAGTTCCCCCCTTTCATATGTGATCATTGAGCATTTTCATTGATACGCGCTAAGTTGTACTTTTAGAAGTGAGAGGTGAGAAATATTATGTTAATTGCGAGAGAATTACGTACTTAACTGTCATGCATTTTAGTCATATGGTAATCATATCAAACCGGGCCCTGACCCATCTATATTTCTTTTCTTCGCATGCAACTCTTTGTCCGTTCGGTTGCTCTACCGTAAGGACACCCGTATTGACCTCTCCATTCCAGTTGTCCGAGAGCTATAGCATTTTGCGAATGTTGTAGGATATTTGTATTAGAAGTTTCTCTCCATTATACTGTAGTTATGTTCAGTTTATTTATTTGGGCGAGTTGCCCATGCCTTGTACTCATTTATTATACTGTGATATTTAAATTGTAATGCTCGATGTAACCTGTTTGTATTAGTGTGTTAACCGATAACTTATTCGGTTATTGATTATGCATATTATATTAGTTTCCTTGTTGATTTTTGGTATCCACCATTTTTACAAATGGGATTGTCTAAGTGTTTTTCTTTTACTTGCAAAATTTCAATTTGACAGTCCGTTATCTAAAATAATTGGTGTTTATCTCGTACTATTATTTTAATCGATAGTGATGCTGAGAATGGACCATCTATGATTCCTGTTATTATTGGAGTATTGGGCTGGCCATCGCTTATTTTAGTTGGCGGGTTGTCACAGATGGTATTAGAGCATCAGGTTCTAGTTTCCTTAGGAATCTCTGGGGATGTATTACGCTTTCAGCGTTACTTCTGATTTGATATAGAGCCTTAAGATTAAGATCGTTGATTTCCTCTTGTGAGGTTTCGCTCTCCTGTTGTAGAGTAAGAATTCAGAAAATCTTTTGCACGCTCGCTGGAGATTCGTAATTCGACTGATGAAGGGCATCGGGGAAGGCCGTTATAAAGTCGTCACGAGGCGAGATTAATAAGAACTGTAAGCTGTAGTCAGGTATGAGGGCCGCTTTGGAGGTCTCTCCCTCCGTAGCGTTATTTTATATCGCTACCGTGACTACTAAGTACAGTAGATATAGTTTTTCAAGTACCGCTACAAGTAGAGAGTGGTACTAAGTTTGTAATTCCTAGTGACATTGATTTGAAGTTGAAAAGTCCTTGACAAGGACCACATGTTAAGGTTAAACCAGATGGAGGAAGTGTAATCTCGTTCGGTGGAAATATAAGGCCCAGGAGCTTTGGCCTACAGAGGGGTAGGGAAATGCCCATATGTAAAGGATTGAGGAAAATCTTTCACCCGTTGGAGTAATGTTGAAATGGCGGAGATGGTAGTCACCACATTATGGGGGAGCTGGAGGTTTTACCCATGGAGAACCCGTTAGATATTTTTCAACAGCGAGTTTCTCTGGGACGTCTCGAATGATGAGAAAGTAGATTCTCGATTATTCACACGAGGTTCAGTGTAACACCCTGCCCGCCCGGGAGAGCGAACGGAGCGCCACTGTTGATGAAATAAATCCAAATCCACAAGTAACAAGGTATAGAGCATCTAAAAATCCCACAATATAAGAGAACCCACTAATCTCAATTTCTTCAAATTAAATACAATCAAAAGTCTCTCGAAATAATACAACTATCTATCTTGAAAGAATATAAATCGCCAATGCTCTATACATCAAAATGAATACAAATTTTCCCATCTAGTATTCTCCAATATTCTTCCCAAAAATAACCATGCTTAAATCATCCCTTTTGGTCCATAGCGCTGAGATACACGCTAACCTGCCAACTAAAAAAAATATGGGGAAGTACACAATACGACATGAAAGATGCTCAACAAATATATGTTAGCGATGAATAAAGCGTAACAACACGAGTACGAATATTCAAATAAAAAATGCAAATCTCATAAGCATTTTTATCAATATAATTTGTCAAGAACACATTAACCAGAGTCACCAGGCCTCACCATACCGCACCATACTTTATCAAGTAGCCGGAACAGGAATCTTAGCAGGTACCCAACATCAGTGACATATTAAAATCTCATGACATCTTGCTCAACACAAAAATAATACCACATGAATCAAAATCAG